>PVJD01000611.1:0-393825 GCA_004026545.1 Mormoops blainvillei | reverse complement strand
TTTTTTTTTTTTTTGAATTCTTGTTTCTTCATTCCATTCCAGCTGAATGTTTATTTCTTCTTTCTGCTCCAAATCAGTGATTTGAGTCCCAGTTTCCTTCCCTTCACTGTTGGTTCCCTGTATATTTTGCTTTATTTCACTTCACATAGCCTTTACTTTTTCCTCCATTTTGCATCTATACTCAACCATTCCAGTGAGTATCCCGATTACCAGTGTTTTGAATTCTGCATCTGCTAGGTTGGCTATCTTCTATAGGTTGCTTAATTCTTTTTTTTGTTTTGATCTGTTTTCTCATTTGAGCCATATTTCTTTTGTCTTGGTGCATTGTAAGTGGTGGAACCTTAGGTATTCACCAATGTGGGGCAACTCACATCACTGCATTCGTAGTACTGTATGTGGGGGAGGGGTCAGAGAGGGAAAAAATCTGCCTGCTCAGCTCTCGCTCTGCTTTCAGTTACTTTCCCTGCTGCCTGCAAGCAAATTGGGCCCTTTTGGTGACGATTCCTAAGTGGGCGGGTTGGTGTACATTCAAGGACCCTGTGGGTCTCTCCAATGAGCTCTGCTATGAGACTGGGAGTTTCTCCTGCTGCTGCAACTCCCACAGGTTTTTACAGCTAGAGATTTTGAGGCTTTCTTTTCCCCACAGTGGAACCCTGGGTCGCCTGGTCTGTCTCTCTCCCCAGTTGTTCCTCCAGGCTTATCTGCAGAATGTGGGACCACCCATCCGCCAACCACCACCTCACCCGCCTGGGCCACTGCCTTGCTGTCCATCCTCTCTGCCCAGGCTGCCCGTCTCCGCCCCTCCTGACAGTCTGGATGAATGCTTCTTCTTTCACTCCTTGGCTGTTGGACTTCCATACAGTTCAGTTTTCTGTCAGTTCTGGTCGTTTTTTGTTTTTAAATTTGTCATTGTCCTTCTTTGGTTGTTCGAGGAAGCAAAGCATGTCTACCTATGCCTCCATCACCTTTATTTTTTTAATGGATTTTAAAGCACTTGATTCAGGAGAACTAAATGAGAGGATTAAATGAAATGATTTATATTACACTCCTGGCACATAGCAGTCATTTTCATTTAAAAAATAATATTATTGAGGAACTCTCTTTTCTTCTAAAGTCTCCTTTTATTTAGATGCTCTGTGCTTCATCTTTAACATATTTAAGTATCATTTAGGCTTCATTGTCATGGATTCTACTAAATTCACACTCAGTGTCAGAATTAGAAGAGCACCAGACCTTTGGTAACAACCTTCGTCGACCTGGGATAAAGCAATAATAAACGTATGATTTTCTTTTTTTTTTCTTTTTGCCAGTGCATCCTCTTTTCCTCAAAATAGCACAGGTCATTTTGCTTGCTCAATAAATTACTCATTGCTTTTCTGGAAAGGAATGAAATGGAAACATAACAGCGCCTAGAAGCTTCAGCTCCCAATCTCTTTTAGAATCCTATTTTTATGACCAACTCTCGATGTCAGTTTTCAGTTCTATGATTATGAGGCAATAGTAATTTATGTAACCTAAAGTTTCTATATTTATTTCCTTAAGAGTTTATATATAAAGCTGATATGATATGTAGCATCAAAAACTAACCCCTCAACAAAGTCGTATTTTACCTGGAAGTATACAGCCTGATATGAGCATAGAAATGGTGATTACAACTCAGGTGAGTGGGATGAAGTTGGTTTTTTGTTTTATACTTGCCAGCTTTGTAATTGGTGAACCTTAACTATAAGACATCTACATTTTCCCCCTTGACTGTGGTACAGCAAGAACATAGTGACCAATTGGTGTGTTGTGAAACTGAGATATTAAGGGGAAGGAATGGGAGTACATTATGAGGAAAGGATTGCCCACACCCCTATCATGTACGCAAAGCTGAAATAGCACTTATGTTTACTTTTCTTTATATTACAAACAACCATATAATAGTTCTTAATTTATCAATCCTCTCATGAAAAATCTACATAATCAGCACAGAAAAAAATTACTGAAGCACCTTAACTCCTCCTTCGTGTGATCTCCAGCTCTCTTTTTTGCTGGCACCAAAACTGGCCTCTGCAGTCCCCCTGTCTTGCTTCATTCTGTTCTGGCGTTCTTTTTGCTGTTTTCTTCAGGTCGTCTTCTCCAACAGACCATGTCTTGCAAGTCTACATTTGGCTTCATTTTTCTTTGCCTTATCCAAGGAATTATAAATCATGCCAACACCAGTTGTCTCATTCCCCAACAAAATGAGTCCTGGACCCAAATACAAAGAGGGCATCTGCTGTGGTCTTGTACATTTTGGTTAGTTTTTCCTGAATTTCTGTGTTAGGTGCTGTTACCTTCCCAGGGTGAAGGATGTCAATGGACATTTGTTTCTGCTGAACTAGTCTTTTGGTCATGAGCTCTTTGGTCTAGATAGTTTACTGTGTCATCCACAATGGTGGCTGATCTTCAAGCCGCCAGGGAGGGAAAGCTTATGTTTACTTTTAAGAGTTAGTGAAAAATTCTATGGAGCATTTTTAAAAATTCATCCATGCCCTGAGCATCCAGATTTTGGTTTTAAATACTGTCCTCCAAAAAGGAACCAGGGCTCTTTGGAGAAAAATGCCTGGTTTAGGACTGGGACAAGGAATATGCAAGATGAGCCTAGAGCCTGTGCAATGCCAGAAAGTAAAGATGTGCTATTAAAAACAAAAACAAAAACACAATTACGGGGATATGTCAAAGGGACAAAAATAAAAAAACAAAAGAACTCCCAGTGAATGAAGCTAGAACAGTGTAACTCAATAAAGTAACATTGGATTATAATCCAAACTATAAAATAAATGAGTTATTACTTGATAGAAATAAATGATTGAATTTATATCATTTATAAATTGGAGGACAAAAGACAAATACATGAAGAATTTCAAATGTTTGTGTAGATCCTTACCGCCGAAGGACATGAAACATAACTTCCCACTCCTTAAATGTGGGCTATGAATAATAAACTTCCTTATAAAGAATACAGAGGGAAAGGTGGAAAAAGTACATTGAGAAGGGAGAGATTTGATGCCCCTCATTAGAGTGATCAAGATTAACATCAGCAGTGAAGAGCCATGTTAGTAAATAATGTACATCCTTGATCCGACCTGATGAGAAAGACACTTCACCTCTGTGGTCTTTCTCTCCAAAACCCGTAATTCTAGTCTAATCATGCAACAAACATCAGATGAATCCTAACTGAGGCATATTATAAAAAATATCTGACCGATACATCTCAAAGCTGTCAAGATCATCAAAACAAGGAAAATCTGAGAAACTGTCATGGCCAAGAAAAGTGAAAGGAGACCGGATGAGTAAATGTAATATGGTGTTCTGACTAGGATCCAGGAACAGAAATGGATTAAGTTAAAAACTAAGGAAACCTGAATAGAGTACGGACTTTGGTTAATAATAATGTATCAATATTGGTTCATTAATTATAACAATCGCACCATATTAATAAAATACTAATCTGTTAACTTTGGTTACATCAGAAATCTCTATACTATCTTTCCATGATTTTCTGTAAACTAAACCTGTTCTAAAATTAAAAGTTAAAAAAAAATGATCACTTGAAAAGAGATCACAACCTCTTATTTTTATTAAGTTTCCAAATGTTGCCAGGGTGTGTCTTCTAAACACAAATATGGTGGTAGATGCCCTTGTTTCAATACCAACTACTACCTATCTATGGGTGATTCTTTACCAATTCAATTGGACCATACTGATCTCTCCTTTTCCTCAAGGTCGATCACTTAGTACTGCACTTGTCAACAAGTAACAGAACACTTGACCACGATGCTAAAAATAATAGGGGGTTACTTCTGATCTAACCAGGAGCCCAGAAATAGGTGGTTATTAATGGTATTTCAGTGTCCCTTGCTGATCAGGCAGATGCCTCAGACATTCTCCTAGGCTTCCTCTGTGAACCCAAAAGGGCTACTACACTATGATCCCCTAACTACAGTCTGTCCTGGGGAAAACACATACCAAAAAACACGTGATGCTGAGAAGCTATCAGCTCACCAATTGACACCTACTTGATGAACAGAAAACTGGAGCACATTTCTTTTTAAACTAACTTGAAGAAAAGAAACTGATTTATTTTCCCATGAATTTCCAGAACTATTTTATTTTTCTTTTATAGATTAACAGGAGCATCTGCTAAAGCAGCTGATTAGTTTGGGCTTCTGGCAACTCTGTTTTCTGAAGCTGAAGTCGGGGCACAGATCAAAGAAACAGGACAATTCTTTAAGAATTCAGTGTTGAATATTTGAAATTAGAATTCTTTTTAGAACAGCTCATGGCTTACAAGCGAAGAGCCAGGACTATGCATCCACACTGTCTGGATTTGAATCCTTGCTCTACTCGCTCTGTAGCTTGTGCTTTTGATTAATATCCTGATCTTTCTGGGCCTTCATTTCATCATCTGAAAAATGAGGATGATAGTAGCTGCCTAAAATCTTGTGTGGATTTATTGAGTTAATGCACATAGTACCCCTATAAAAGTGCCTGACACTAGAAAAGCACTTAGTAAATATTAGCTGTTATTATTATCATTAGCAATTATTCCAGTATTACAAAAGAAAAAATAAAATTTCTCTCATCATTTATATTTTCTTAAAAATATATATATATGATTAATCTTTTTGTTCTTTCCCTGACCTTATAAATATAGCCAATCGACTGTGTTTAGAAATATGAAACCACTTCCTGCCTGTATTGCCAAGGCTTTTTATGTGCATGTGTCTGTATTTTCTTTCAAAGGTGAAACTTAATCAGTAGAACTCATTCATTAGGTATGGCAATAAAGCAAATTGACCTCAGTTGTTGACTTTGCTTTCCAGGAAGAAATGTAAACTCAATGTACTCTGTTGACCTTTCATCTCTCATCTGTGAAAACTCTTCATTTGTGCGTCTGTCTATGTATGATAGCTTATTGTCTATATTGTCTCAAAACTTATGGGTTAACTTTTTCAAAATTAACATCCACTAATTAGTGTGGACATTCATTTTCCCTGAACTTTCATATTTGGGGTTGGTATGAACATAGGAGTGCTTGGAGGTCTCAAGTGTTTTATACATTAGGATAGATGTCTATAGGCTTTACCTAGCATTCTGAGCACATTTACAACCTACTCTTTAAGTATTTAATGAAAGTTTAGGTCTCTTTCCTTTGATATTGCATATGGAGGAAATATTTTTCAGACACATGAAGGAGGAGAGATTGGGGGGAGGCAAAAAAGGAATAATACCTCCTCTGTTTTAAAGGTGGCAGTGTATTCTGTTTTGTTATTTACTGTTTCAAGAGTTTACTTCAAGTTTGCTTGTACTGAATAGTACCTACTAAATGGTACAATTGCATTTCTGTTTGCTGACCAGGGCAATGTTGAAATTAGAGGAGGAATTATCAAGTAGATATGAGATTAGACTTATTATTCCCATTTATTCTCTCATTTGAATAAAAACCTCTTAAATAATTCCTGGCTGGGAGAAAGTGTATTGATTTTCTCATCTATTTTGAGGAATGTGTATAACTCTATTACAGACCCTAGACTTTTAACCTCTGCAAATATTTCAGGTTACAATCTAAGGTTAGGAGAGTTCCAGGTTTTGAAGGGCCTGGATCTCATACCTTCTGCAAGTCATGTTTACAAGAAAAAAATATAAATCTATAAATAAAAAATCAACTAGTGTTTTAGAATGAAAAAAAATTCATAAAAATTACAAATTTATGACAGCTGAAAAATACCCACAAGCATCATAAACCCGGAAATATAAGATTGTTACTTATAAAATGCCCAGTGCACCTTCTTCCCTACCTTCATTGGCCACCTCTTCATTTGACAATTATTTTGTAATATCACTTTCTACAGAATGAAAAGATAATTCAGCCTTTCCATGAAATATATATATATATATTTATATATATATATATATTTTACTAAGCCTAAGCTAAATACACCCCTAATACAATTCCCCTAAGTATGGATGCAAAAAATGCTGGTGTTACCTGGTTAAAGGGAAAGTGTGGTTGTTGGTAAGTGAGAATAGACTATGGTCAAATATCTTAATTTTACAAACATGTATGACGATGTGAGCACTGGATATAACCCCTCCAGGACCTTGGAAAAGGCCCATGCAATTGAAAGATCTTGAAACTTAAGGTTCATTTGGTTCATAATGAGTGTCCCTTTGCTTGAGGGACAAAGCAGTGATAGCACATTCACCCTTTGTCTCACTGGGTGTGTTATATTACACCCATGTAGTTTATCCTCTTGAAGACTCCTAACTATTGATTGGATAACATTATTATGCTAAGATACAGGTTAGAATAAATTGTTTTCATTTAAAAATAATGATTATAGCCAACATTTTAAAAAGTTTATTTGCTCTTTAAACCAGACATTTAACCAAGGTCGAGTATGCACTACATAGTAAATCTACATTTCCACTGCAGTCGCAAGAAGAACTGTGAGCATATACATAAATTATTTACTCACAAACTTTAAGCAGGTAGACTAGGTGTTTGTTTTTATATAATATGTTATGTTTGATGATAGACCAGTGACCTTGAACTTAGAAAACATTTTATTTTTCACAAGAACATTTGAATTTCCTAGGTCTTGTATTTCACATTATGGAGACAAAAATCAATGAACACATTAATATAAAAATCACTCTATGTTTTAAAACCTATCTCAGACAAACCGAAATGAATCCATTGGAATTGAACCATGAAGAAGGGGTAAATTAAAAAGGGGTGGGGATAAACTGTTAATGGCTGATTTTTTTTTCCCCTGGTTTGGAAGTTACAGTCAGCCACACTATCGCTGATGCTCTGCTCTTTGACGAATCCTGTGGCTGGCATTCAAGTTCTATATAAAAGGGCTGCCGTTTAGGACTGTGGCTACACTCAATGGAGATCCTACCCTTAACTGTCAGCACGAGGGAGTCAGGAGCCCACATCATGGACTCCCAAGTCAGGTCATGTTGCAAACTATGGGCCAGCTTTTTACTAGCTGTGTCAGTTTGGGATGAACAAATAAACTTCTGAACTCCAGCTTCCTCCATATAAATGGGAATATGCACTTTATAGAGAGCTGTAAGAGTAACTTAGGAGTAATAAAATACCTGGCTCTCCTTCTGACACTTTATGGCCAGCTGATAAATATTAATTTCTCTTTTCTACTCTTGCTTTTTGCCCTATTTCCTTTTCAGGTGAGCACACATCTTTATTCATAAATAACTTTATTCACTCAGCAAATACTTGGGATCATCTATTATTGTACCAGAGCTTTTGCCAAGTGCAGAGGATTTACAAAGCTAAATAAGAGATGGCACACTGTCCCTGGAGCTCCTACAGGAGTGGAGGGCAGTAAAAACTAACCAGAGTGGAGAGTGATATGTGTTGCCACAGGGTGTTCAAAATGTTTAGAATGAGTGATCCCATTCTTACCTGCTGCGTGACCCACGTCTGTCTTGCTTTTACTGGATATTTCCAAGTATCCATTTCATGAGACATTATTTCATGCATTTCTGTTCCAGTATTTCTGTCTTATGCCTGACTCATTCTTGACAGTTCCTCACTTCCATCGTCCACACCAAAGTTGATGTCTACTTTTATTCACCCCTTTCCAGCAAGGTTATATAGATTGGACCAGTGACCTCCAAACATTTTTGATGGCTCTCTCTCAATTAAAAAAAGAAATAAAATAAATAGACTGTGCAGTCCAGTGCAAATGTATGCATCTGTTTATATAAGTTTTATTAATGTATTTTTATTATTGATTATGCCAAAAATATAATTTTAAGTTTGGGCAATTAAATTAAGCAATTCTCTTTCCTGTAGGTTGCTGAAAAATTCTGTGTCTTGCAAAATTGCTGAATAAAAATATTAAGGTTTGTGTTTTTCCATAGAATTAGGAAGAGATTACTCAAAAGTTAGAGCAATTTTAAAAAAGAGCCCAAAAGAGAATTATGAAAACCTTTATACAATTATCAGCACTGCCACATCTACATGGGCATTGCCACCCTGCATTGCTGTCAGTCACTCAGGCCTTTGAAGCCTTGAATCCTGAGCTTGTACCTCTTCCTTAGAGATGTAGGGCAGGAAGGGTACTTGCTTCTAACAGAGACCATTTTCAGCAAAATTAAAAATCTTATTTGAGCTGCAGACTTTCTCATTAATCCATTATTTTAAGTGAGGGGGCTATGTCATGTCATTTCTATAACTGCAGTTGCAACCTAGCCTATGAGAAAGTTAAGCATTTCTTAAAATTCCTAAATAAGAAGTCACTACCAGAAGAAAGCACCACTGTAGATTTTCAGCTTTGTTCTTAAGATTTTCAAATATTGCTGAGGCTTTCTCTCTAATCGTAAAAAACTTGTCCCTGATTCCTTTAAAACATTAATGTTCTATGAAAAAGTCATAGACAAACCAAAACAACTGTTATATCCTATTAATATCGTTCTTCTTTTAATGATCACAAGTAAGGAATTTTTTGTCAAAGAAACATATAGCAAAAGATATTGTATTTTAAAAATGATAACTTTAATACTTTAAATGAAAGAGATATATTTAATATATATTAAAATAAGTTTTCAAAATCTTTAACATGTTAAAAAGCAATTATTTTGGTGACTCTTATAACTAAGATAAGTTAACTCACAAAGGCAGAATATATGTGCTGCACAATCAACACACACTCAGGGTGAAGTCTAGCAACAACAACAAAAAAAACAGGTACCCTCGTGTGGTTTAATCTTGTAATATTTTCAAAGCTTTTGCCCTACTTCTCATCAGATCTAATTAGATTATTTCATTTGTAATTTACCTAATGAAATTGTCTGGCACTTGAATTATCAGTATTGTCTTTAATCCCTGGTTTCTTAGAAGGAATCTTTTTAAGCCATCTGTCCATTTCACAAGGGCCAATTTCTTAAAGTTGATCCTCTCATCCACTACTTCACTTAATTGCGTGCCCATAATTTCTTCATTTTCTTCTATGAACATAATATAAAATCAAATTGTCATATTTTCTTCCAGACCCCACTGGATTATCTTGCTCTAAATGTGATGGCGCGCATACTTGATAACCCCAGTGCACTTGCTCATCATCTCAGGCCTCCCAGTTAGTGCCACTGCACAGAAAGCATGGTTTATGCAAGTTCTGCTGATACTACTTAAGAAAAGAGCTGTGTTTGTTAAAATATATATATATATTCTTGATACTTGTTGAAGAACAGTAAAGCTGACCTTATCCAGGAGGAGGATTATCTCAATAGATACAGGGACCACCACAATGGGTTTTTCAGTAGGGGAGAGAGATTGAATTCAACTCTGAATACAACAAGGAAAAATGGGATTTTATAGCCCGGGAAGGGGGAGAAGGGTTGAATAGGAAGTTCCTAAGAAGAAACATGAGGTGTAAAGGGGGTTCTGGCTAAACTGACCTAACAGGATTCTTGCTGAAGGAAGGTCATGGTGATTAGATATTAGCTAGGGGACAGTGGAGGGTGAAGAACCCCATCAGACAGGAAGGGTAGGAGATTCTCTCTAAACTGGCTTAACAGGACTCTTGCTAAAATTGGGTAATGCAGAGATGAACACAGAAGCTCAAAAGCCAGAGCCTAGCTAAAAAGAGAGTTCAGAGAAGCCTGACTAAGGTGTAGTCAAAGTGAGATTCTTTGTAAGTTTATATTGTCTTCACTGGACCTTTTCTTTTGTCTATACAAATACAGCAGTCTAAGGTTGACCTGTCTTAGAGATTGACGTACTTTGTCAAATACTACATTATTATTAGATTCAGTTTCCATGAAAATCATCAGTTATAGATGCTGTTTCTCTGTTCCAGCTATATCTGTCTCTCCGTATCCATCATTAGCTTTTTGTTTTCTCATGACTGTGTAACACAATATGATAGCTTGTTTAAAAATATTCTAAATACTTGTAGTCTGTAGAGGTAGATTTTTGTTATTTTGTTTGTTTCATTCCCAGTGTATGTTTGTTATTTAGTGCAGAGGCATAGAAAAAACAAAATGAGTAATGGGTATAAGTATTCATTTTGAAATAAAAATTTAAGAACATTACAGCATATTTCATTCTATCTACAATTTGTTGAAATTAAGAAGGGGTAGACTATTCAGATAGTTTTATGTCTAATAAAGCCATGGCAGGTGTTTTACAAATTGTTCAAGAAAACATATGAAACATGCACAAACAATGCAGAGTGTCATGCATTTGTTTACTAGTGAAAGAGAAGTTTGGTCTATGGTTGTGAAAACAAGGTAGTATACAGACTATACAGTTCCAGGAATCAATAATTACTTAATTAAACATTAACTTAATGTATACCTCAGGGTTTAATTCTCTTTATTTGATGTTAAAATGGTTAAATAGTAACCCTATTTTTCTAGCTAACTGAAATGGAACATGGGGTACTTTAAAAATGAAAGACAAAAAATAGTCATAATAGTTAGCTGAAATATTCCTATATCTAGCAAGTCTGTTATTTCAGGTGATCGCAAGTACTTAGGCTTATTTTATCCTTTTAATTTACAACTGTGCATATATACAGACATATTTGTGTGTGTGTGTGTGTGTGTGTGTGTTTGATGCTCTAAAATTCTTTTTCAAAAGAACAACTTGCCTCTGCTTGAGTTGAAAGTGGAGTACAGTGTGCAATAGAATAAGACAAATACTAAATGGAAATTTCAGGAAGACTGTGTATCCAGTTATTCTTAAAAATGTAACCACAACTATACAGCCTATATTTATATATACTATAGAAGAGATACCTAATTTTTTAAAGTTACAATTAATATCGATTACTATTTTCTCATCATCTTTAAGGAGAAAAATCCTACATTTTTAAAAATTATTTTTAAAGGATTTTATTTATTTATTTTCAGAGAGGGCACTCGAGGTAGAAAGAGAGGGAGAGAAACATCAATGTGTGGTTGCCTGTCATGCACCCCCTACTGGGAACCAGTCCCACAGCCTAGGCATGTGCCCTGACTGGGAACTGAACCAGTGACCCTTTGGTTCGTGGGCCGGTGCTCAATCCACTGAGCCACACCAGCCAGGGTGAAACATTCTACATTTAGACCGCCATTAATTAACAGTAGTAATTAGTGTTCATTAATAGATGAAAGTCAAGCCATGCTCAAATAATATTTTCAGCCAATTTTGAACTGGCATTATAAACTACATATATATTTAAAGAGATCCTATATTCATGTCTTTTACATCATGGAAAAGTATGCGAGCCTTGTTATTTCTGATGTTGCACAATTTATTTGTTTTATTGTAAAAGTCCAAAGTATTTGTTTTCACAGAACATATGAAGCTCCATCAGTTATATCCCATAGATGGCAATAAAAAAGCAATTTTTAAGTTTTTTTTCTTATCTCCAATATAACATTTCTCTTACATATGACCATTTTCTCTACAACCTTAAATTTTTCTCCCTTGACCAAGCTTTATGATATAAGATATCACCTCTGCAAAAGTATTGAAGAAAACTGTGTAAAAATAGGGAATGAAATTTTGACATGGCTCTCAATCTCCAATGAGCAAGTCAGCTGAGAACAGTACCAAATGTTTCAGTGTTTGTCAAAATAGTACAAAGGACGGCTGCTGAATAAGATGTTTGAAATTTTATCTCAAGAAAAAAATTAGAAATACAGCACTTGTATTTTATAGGAACATACTAATTATGTGTGGTAAAGGGAAAGTGTTTTATTTGGCTTTCTTTGAGTGAAATTTTAATATCATCATCTTGTTCTATGCATTTTTTAAGACAACATAATTAGTAAAATTATGTTCCATGTACATATCCATTGCATTGTGTTATTATGAAAGTTACTCTCAGATTTTTTCTTTGCATTAGATACAAGATACAATTTATTTTGGTACAACACATAGCGTAGCTCCCTGTGTCTTAGAGATTTGCTATGATTATCATCTAGCAGTTATATGTGTCTATAATAAATGCACCAAGTGATATTGCTCTGGAAAAGTGTAATTTCATAGATCAAATTAGGGAAATTAACATGTTCCAAAGGTAAAAATTAATATAAACTTACAGTGCAGCTATTATTTTGGCTTGCCCTTATCCTTTTAAAATTGTTGGAGTTATTCATTAGATTGTTTCCATCTTGTGAAATTATGAGTCATCAAAAATAAAAAATATATTTCAAACATAAATATTAAGTATAATTGTTATAGCAGTAGAAAAGATAACATAAAATAGTATTTGCACTAAGAATAGTAACCAAATAGAAAAAGAACATGAAAAAAATTAAGTAATTTTTGGGTCAGATTTAATTATTCATTAAAACAAAACAAAAGTACAGTAGAGGAAGAACAGATTGTCCAGGGTTCTTTACATGATTTACACTAATCTCTGGGATAAATTTCCTTTCATCTCCTGAAGATTATATTATTTCACAGGCAGATGGTAATTTCAAAGAACTGTCAATTCGGTCAGATCAAACTATGCAAGTTAGTGGTGCTTGTGGTCCTTCAAGTCACCAAACATATCTTTACTACCTAGGAACACAAACCCACAGTTCTCAAAGTCCTAAGCACCCTGGGTTTCTCTGAACCCTGGCTTCCAGGCCTCTACTAGAAGCTCTACTGCAGGTTTGGGCCATAGATGATATAATAGCAACCAACATTCTATTGCAGCCCCTTTGCTCCACATTCGGCAGGAATGAAGATCACTGTGTAACACAGAATACAGTAGGATGGTGGAGAAGCTTAATTTCTCCTTTCACTGTATGTAGTAACACCTGGTAGCTTCTCTTTTACATAAATATATACATATATATATATTTACATATATATACACATATATACACATATATATTCTTTTACATATATATATACATATATATATATTTAGAGCAATTTTAGATTTACAACAAAGTTGAGATGTAGGTGGACATTTCCATATGCCCCTATCCCCACACATGCATAGCCTACCCCGTTATCAACATCACTCACCAAAATAGTGCATTTATCAAGTATAAACCTACATTTACAAGACGGTTTTTTTTTAATCATCTGTGACAATGTACAAAACATTCTGCTGATTTGAAATCTCCCCTATTTACCTATTAGCTAAGCAGTTTAATTCCATTAAAACCAGACTGGGCTGATGAGAAATGGTTGCACACGACACACAAAGGTGATGTGGCCTTCTGCACCAGTGATGACCTCTCTCCAAAACACACATTAATGTCAGTCATGGGTAGAGAATTAATTCTTCATTCTGCTAAGTATTATCGGCAAGTATCATAAATATGTTTGTGACTTTTCAGTTTTAGAAATCATGGAAGATTGTAGACTTGGATTAAAAAAAAAAGACAAACAAAAAAACAAGGCTAGTAAGTAGTTTAAAACCTACAGTGAATTTTTGCAAAATTTAGTGCTCAACTCTTTCCCCCTAAAGATAGCCTGGGGGTGGTTAATTTGGGAATTTTTGGTTCAGTTTTAAGCCAAAAATCAAAGGAGTTTTACAATTATTTTTATGTAAAAACTTTAAGCCCTTCAAAATATCCTACATTTTCTGAATAGTATGTAAAGTGATAATCTAAATGGTATGTAAATGGTCATTTACTTTGCTAATTTTCTAGAGCTATGGAAATGATTAATGAACGAAAATGGTGATTTCCAATTCCTACTCTCATAAAGTCCTCATGAAATCCTCATGAAAGATTTCCCTAGAAGATTTCCTTGGATCTTGAAGTTACTATTGGATACGGTGAATAAAGGGAGAGAGAAGAGTTTGACCTAAGTTAAAATGGGAACTACAAGAGAAGGAAAATCAATGACTCAAAATGAAGGACTTAAGTTGGCTATAGTAAAGGTAAAGGCATCTTCGGAAGATAATAAAAAAGTAGATAATCTGGGCATTTACATAGTGGTTGAAAAAGGAGTTGCCAAAATATAATCATGTGCAAACTTTGTTTGCTAAATTCATAGGCATACGTTTTTTGAAATACTACATTATACCATTGTGACAATAGGTGCTTTATTCACTTATGCACAAATACATACTAAGCCTCTCCTCTGAATTATGGATTATGGTCATGAACAACAACATTAAAAGCTTACTCCACATTCTAGTTCTAGGAAGGGAAACAAAATTAATATTCAATGCTTAAATAACAACTTATAGACTGTGTTGTGAATAAAACAAGTTGGATGCTATTCACAGAGTATAATAAACATGCACAATGACTCTTGGGAACTCATCTAACAACATTATCTATGTTTGGTGTATTTTTATGTTCCTTAGTCACATTGATCCTTAGTAACGGACAATGCCCTAAGAGATGTTTCTTATAGGAATTTGGAGTTTGATTGGAGATTTAAAAATCAGAAGATCCAATTTCAGGGATTTGTGTGTGTGTGTGTGTGTGTGTGTGTGTGTGTGTGTGTGTGTGAATTTCTTAGTTCAATCAAGAATTTGTGCTAGATTTTCTTTCAAATTCCCTGGTTAGGTTAGCAATGGAAAAAACCTTAGGTTCTGGAGCTAGATAGATTTGACTTCCAAATTTGTGTATAGTATTTGTTAGTTTAGTTAGTTTAGGAAAAAACATTTGAATTTGTTTAATATAAATTTCTTCTTCTTTAAAATATGCAAATACTATTACTATCATAAGGCTATTGTGAGAATTAGATGACAAAATGTATACAAAGCTTTTAGCCTCTAGGGGATTAAGCAATAGTATTTTTTCTCCATTTTTCATTCAATGGTTCTGTTTACCGTGAGACCCTCATGATAATTAAGTACATCATTTGGAGTTAGGAAATATAGCTTCCAACTCTTCTGCTAACTAGTTGTAGGACCTTGGCCAGTTCATTAAACACTTTTGTTCCCTAGTGTCTGACCTGTAAAAAGTCAGGAATATGAACACAATAATCTTTGTGGTTTTCTGTATTCTATTTTTAAAATTCTGAATATTGAAATGTGTGGTGAAATGAACCAGGAGGGGAAAGGCTAGAAACTTTAAATAAGGAAGATTAATTTTTTTTTTAAATCTAAACTTGAGTATTTTATACTTTAATAAAATGTTCAAAACAGTTTCAGCCTTAGCATGTGCCAGGCACTTTGTGCAATGTTACAGCAAAGATAAGTAAGATGCAGGTCTTATCTACACTAGGGCTCAAGTTTAAGGTCTCACACTTTCTAAGAGCCAAAAACACATTGGATATGTGAAGACATATCTGGGACCTGACATAATTTCTACAATTAGAGCCACCCGGAGACAGGACCAGCTGACCACCAGCTTAGTGAGTACATCAGATGCAATGTCTACATGTCAAGATATTTAGGAAGCATTTTGTAAAGATTTTCCAAGAGAATGTAGGGATTTCGTAATAGATGGCTAGAATGTAGCGAACAGAATATAAAGAACCATGCTGGTGTCAAATGGCATACCAGAATCAGCATATGATTATCCAAATCCTGGAGTGAAACTGGAGTCTCTGAGAGCCAAAGAGAAACCAAAAAGCCAGGATTGCCCAGAGCAGAAAGGAGACCAGAGTGTTGGGAAGAAAAAATTCAGGACTGTACAGCACACAATGTTCTGCCCTGGAACTGCCACCTGGGAGAAAGACCTTGTTGGATTGACCCAGTTTGGTGAGGAAAGACATTGAGGGTATTTAAATACTCCCTGCTCTGTGTTTAAATGGTTTGGGTGAAAAAAATCAGTAAGACTAGTTCTAGGAAAGAAAGGGATTTAAAGGTAGAGCAGCTAGCAGGAATGTCACCTGTTCTTTTTTAAGCTTATCACTGAGTGGGAGGGCTTGCAGAAGTCTACATACAAAGAATTTGGTAGGGATCATTGGAAATTTGTAAGAGGAGGAACTCGAAATGATGGAATGGACGCATTTGGTTGAAAGGATTAAATAAAGGATTTGAAGTGATGGGGACAATTTTGATAGGCTTTTGTGGTTTTCAACCTTTGCTGAATATTGAAATCAACTAGATTACCTGAATTGCTTGTAAAATACGTATGATATGGTGTCTCCCTTTTCCTGGTGATTCTAAAATGCAGCTGAGGTTGAAGAAACATTGTGTTAGCTAACTCTTCCAAACAGTGGGAATGCCATGAACAAAGAGCCAGGCTTCCTCATCAGGCCCTTTGGTGCAGGAGTCATCTAGTTTGGCTGGTTCAGGTGGCAGGGTGCACTTGCTAAGGTGTTACGTTGGGGAAAGGAAAATAATAAATCATTGCACAAAAATGTCCAATGACAAAACCATGAAAAATTAGGAAACCAAGGTAGTACAAGGTTGAGAACAAAGGACAGTGAAGAGTTTCTGGGAAAATGATACCGCCATGTAGTGAAAAATATCCAAACACACAAATACAAAGACATCAGGAAAATGTAACACAAATTGAGAAGCCATGCAATCTTTTTTTATTTTTTCACATTTTAGTCTTATTAAGTATACTAAACAGCTTATTCTGCTTTTACTGCATGTTGACCTATAGTTTCTTATGCATGTTTAATGAAAAGCACTCCATGCCTCAATTTTTTTTATTTACAAAGTAGAGATTTAAACAACAAAAACATCCTAACTCACTTAAAACACGTGGTTATTTGGAGAGCAAGTGTGTGAAAGCTTTGTTTATAGCATCTTTTCTCACAAAAAGTAAAAAGTGCTTAAAGTTTGAGTAAGAACATGTTGGTTAAGTCGTAATCGATAACAACACAAACTTAGTATTCATTTCATTGACACTCAACTTCCCCAATAATTACTTAGTGAATTGGCAATTCCAATTTATTTTCTGTATCCTATTGAAATATAAGGAAGTTTTGGTAAAACTTTCTCAAACAAATCCCTTTTTGGCACTATTTGATCTTTGAAGACTCCAGTCCATTCAAACCAGAAGAAGCTAAAAGTTAATGAGGGGAAAAACTTCGTGCCTATTTTGACTTTAAAGACCACTGGGACAGTAAGCCACTTCAAAGCCTGTCTTTTAATCTTCTCATTGTTGAGCCCTTTGTTGTCAGGGGACAAGGGGTGTGATTTTTATCCTTGTAATCAGTTTCTGTCAAGACTAGCTTTCTAAACATTTGTTAAGGGGAAGTTACAGAAGTATTATGTGTGGTCACTGGTCTCTCACCCTTAGCTGATAAAAGGAGAGATGAGTGTCCAGTCATCAAACCTCCAGCCTGGGTTAGCTTTCTTCTAGAGACCTAGAAACTAACCCACTTTTCACAACACACCTATCATGAAGGAAGATTGAATTTGAAGCTGAATTTGAAGCTGTCAAGTTGTGGAATGTTTGACTTTCTCCTAGAAAATATGGAAGGTAAAATTGCTGACTTTTTTTTCTTATTAGAATATTTGGAAGCTTTGATAATGAAATCTTGGGAGCGGGGTTGGGGGTTTTGAGCACAGAGAGAGATTGCTGCATCAACTAAAATTGCTAGTTTAAAGTCTTATTTCAGTTAACTATTTGTTGTCTCCATAATTAAAGTATATGAATATAATCTCTAGAATTTGCTACTTTCTACAGTTAAATATGGTGAAAATGTGTTTGGAAATTTAAAAACTACATAGGTTCTTGACCTCGGTCAGGAAATACAAAGAAACTCCAAGAGTGGCCCAAGGTCACCATGTAGAAGCTCTCAGAGAAAAAGTGAGACTTGTACTCTTCTTATTTAAGGCAAGTAGCTTTTCTTCAGTGTTCGGATTTGTTTATTAGTAGCCAATGTATTTTTGGAAGACATTTTAGGATTTAGCTTCTTTGTTGCACATATTAGGTTCATTAGGTACATGATTCCCTTTGTAGAGTATAATGTTTGTGGGTATGTGGTCTTGACTATAGTATTTTAAGTTAGGTGCCCTATGCGTCCCCCAGACTTTTAGTTTTGTAACATACCCGGATAACCCCACTTAGGCTTGTAGTTGCTTCTGGAAACTTGGTGTCTATTTATGGATTTTTAAATATATGTTTTTATTTGTAGTCTTTTTAAATTGTGCTCTTTGAATAAGGACCATTTTTATACATTCTAATTCCTAGTACATTTTCTGTAGAAACCTGTAAATAACTATGAACTCTTACCCAGTTTGGGGGCTGCATTAACGTTCTCAGGGAATACAATAACCCATTTTTTAAATGTTCAGGATCACCTTTTTTGGAAGCTTATTCAGTGTCTCTAAAATTTAAAAATGTGAAATATAACAAAGGCATTGTTTAATCCTACACTGTATGGCTTAAATTGTAAAATAACAGACAACACCATGAATTTGAATACCTAGTTACATCTTTTTGAGTTATCTCTAGTAAAATGGGCAGACATTAGTTTTTCTTGGGTGTTCCATATGCTTCCAAATATGTGGTAATCTCTCATGTGTGAAACCATACAGAAGACTAAAATCGTGTACTGTTATGGTTAATTCGGGGGTCATTTCTCCTAATTATCATCTTTCATTGTCAAAGTTAGGGTTAGAGAGGGTAAATTATGTTGGTTGCTATTTTATTGATTTTCTTTTATGCCTAAGAGAGAGACAGTCTGGATAATTAAAGCAATGCCTAGACTGAGAATCCCTCAGTCAGAGAAATTTGAGATAGGGTGTCAAAATCAATTTCACTGTTGCACTTGTCTAAAAATTAAAGATAAATGTTAATCAAAGTCACAACATCAATATTCTTGTGCTGTACAGAATTTTGAACCATCTTACACTATCTCAAAATACCGTAAGGAGGTTATGTTCAAATTTATCTTTAATTTAGCAGTGGCTGAACTCCAAAGTAATTCATTGTTTGAGGGCCCAGGATACTCTTTAGCAAATAATGTTTTCAGCAGCCGTTTAATGATTATCAATGCCCATCATCTGACAACATAATTTGCTTCCCTTAGTATGGTAAACTTTATGCATAGAACAATCATAAAACATTTTTACTAAGTGAAATGGAAGTTATAACTTAAGTTGTTTAATTCATACACAACAGTGAACTGCTCCTTGGATGTGAGTATACTCTTTATGTTTAGTTTTCATCCTGCCCCAGATTAACATTCTTATGACATGCAAAGGCGAGCACTTTGTAGATGAACAATTGCTGTGCCAGACGACGGTCCTGCAAGGACTGCACTTCAGTGTCATGGGCCACGACTGTGCATCTCTTCTACAACTGCTGCTAAAACAAGGGTCTTGAATTTATGCTACTCAAACTGATTGAGAGAGAGGAAATGATAAACAGCCATTTGATGTTTCTTGCCAAATGGCACTTGAAAATCAGTACATATTCCTAGAGCTTTGAAAGTATTAACTGCACAGTTTCTTTGCTTCCAAATAGGCAAAAGCGTTCTAAGTTAAAATCAAGTCATAAAGCAGCCAAAATACTGAAGCTAGACCACATCTATTTCTTTCCTAAGAGATACAAATAAAACAGTTGGAATTAACTCCATACACTCATGTAGATATTAAGATAACAGTTCATCATTGTCTCGATATAAAATGTTTAAACAAAGGTGACTCACGGACAGTATCGATTGTAGGCATAGAGTTTATTGAAACAATAACATGTTTTATCACATATAATCTATCGACCTTTTCTTTTGCAACTGGAGAATATCCTGGGTCACGTAAGAATCATAATTTTCCCTGGATCACATAATACATATTGACAAGTCTGAACGGCGCTTAACGTATTCTCATTTGCTAGTCAGTTTTACCTGGGCCCAGAGGAGGCATCATGCCTCCCCCGCAATTTCTTCACATAAATCGACTGCCTCTTTCTGTTTCTGCCTTTCCCCGCTTATCTTCTACCTCCTCTTCTCTATGTAGGCACGAGATAGTCTCTGTTCTGTGATTTCATATTTTTTTTGAAACTTGGTACATAAAGTGTTTTTAAAGATTATTCTTCCCTCATATAATAAAATAAATCTTACTTTTTTGGTGGTCTTTCACTTCTGAGGCCCTCCTTCAAATATTTGGGTGTATTTTAGTGAACCTATAATTTTAACAGTTTTGTTTTTGCCCTTTACTAGTGATGTTTATAGCTTCAGATTTGTATTGCACTGAGTTAACTGCTCAGAGCAGCAATTGTTTCAGCAGTCAAAAATAAATAAATAAAGCTTTGTCTTTTGAACTTCTCATTAGGTCATTTTTTCAAGAGAATGGATACCCTATACAATTCATCCAGAAAAATGGCAGAGCTTTTAATTAACAAAATGTAATTTTTGTCTGGACATAGAGTAAGAGCAGCTTAGTTTCTCATCCCTTCCGAGAGAGTGGTGGCCCGGCAGTGCTCAGCGAGATAGAGAGGCAGGACGCTTGTATGTATTCAATGTGTCACCTGCTTGTGCTAAATGCAGATAAACTACAAATTATTCAGCCTTCCTGATTAACAAAATTATAATTCACATTACTGTTTTAGATGAAATAATGTACTTCGTGAGAAGTTTCAATAAATACCAGGGATCATTGTTTCCTTTTTAATATAAGACCTCACGGAATTAAAAAGAAAATAAAACACCTTTTATTCTGTTGTTTTCTAGGCCTAGCTGCATAAATAGTATACAAAGTGGTTCTGTGGTTGAAATGTCAGAGAACTTTGATAAACACATATCTCCTTTCAGGGTCTAGTTAGCTGCTTGTCTACTGGTGGTTACAGAGCAAAAATGGATAGAATGCCAAGAGAAAACCCAAAGTTTCTGGTTAGTTAAAGCACTGCACATTCATTCTTCTGAAGTTTACACAGCAATTGAAAGAGACTCTTCCATAAATAAAGCCATGCTTCCAGGTATTTCTATTATTTACAGCTTATGGTAGCAAGAATAGCCCCAGCACAGTATTTCTGAGTCCCCCCAAATGCCTCATCTGTACATAAGTCATCTGAGTCCTGGCAGAATCTGGTATTGACTTGTTGAGACTTTTATGGTCCTTTAATTTGCTTTCTGTAGCCTCTTCTTCCCTTTTTTAAAAAACTTCCTAAATCCATGAGCTGAAAAGGGGTCACAATTTTTATTTTCTTGTGAATGATGTATGTATAGTTTCTTCCCCATTATTCTGTTGGGGCTGTAGGAAAGAAAAGCGGCCCTGTTATGAAAAACCAACCTAAACAAATGTATCATTTCACTGACAGAAGGTCTGTTGGGGATAATCAACGTTTTTCCTCTTAGCTGTCAGTTAACAATGACACCTAATCCTTAGTGTTTACTGAGTATAAAATAAAGGTAGTTAATTATTTTATTACCAATGCTTCCTCCCTCAAAATTTCACTGCCTCTGACTTTCTGTTCCCCCTTGTCCCCAACACATTAAAAAAACATGTGTCTTATGTGTGTGTGTGTGTTGGTCTTTAAACAAACCCTTACTGAGTTCTTATCATGGCAGAAGTTTTGCTAGGGGCTCAAGATTCAAAGACGACTACATCATTTTTCCTACAATTAAGGGGATGACAGCCTGGTGAAGGAGACAGATATGCAGGCAAAGAATTATAATACTCTGTGAACACGGGAGGTGTGAGAGGGGTATGAATAAACACGGCCACCGAGGAGGTGGCAATTAGACATGGCTAGGACAGGGAAGAAAACGAGTGAAGAAAACTTCACTGAAGGTGAAAATTTCTAGCTAGGTCTTAAAGCTTTAATAGATAATTTGCAAGTAAATAAAGAAGTATAGGGGGAAACATAAATGAAGGCATGTTCAGGCAATGGGTGGCAGCTAGAATAGTGTGGTTAGAAAAACAGGGTGAGATGAGTGAGGCTGGGATTGCAAAGAGGGCTGGGAATGTGTTTGAAGCCAGGTTGGTAGCAACTTTGTGAGTCTCTAGAACTGGGGACCTTACATCTCTGATGATGAGTTGTTAACAAAGGTTATTCATCAGAGTTGCCACCCAGTTGAATCTATGACAACAGCACATAAAATCCATTAGGACATGCACTTTGTTTCATTTGCTTCTAAATCCCCACAACAAAGTAGACAGAGACTAGGAAGTACAGACTCTACAAACATCTATCCTAAAGATTACATGGGGTCAGTGTGGTGGTAAAATTGCTGATGGAAAGCGTCAGCAATAGGGGTGCCCCAAGGATGCAACTTTTGCAATCTAGGTGAGAGATACTGACAATCCAAACTCGGGCAGTGGGCGTCAGTTTGGCGAGAGGGGCAAGCTGGGGAGAGATGTGGGAGGAAGCATGAACAGGGCTAAGTGACCAGTTAGGTCTGGGGCCTCAGTGGGGAGGTTGAAAAGTTATACAATGAGACTGTGGTAACTTTCAAATAAGATAAGAAAGGAAAGAGAAAAATACAGCCTTTGGGGTTAAAATGATGATTCTAATTTTGGGATATTCTGTGTTAGAAGCTCAGTATCATATATTTCTCATTGACATGCTATATAGAGATGTTAAATTAAGAACCATCGCACCAGGGTTAATAGCCAAGGTCATAGGAGCAAATGAGTTTCCTCAGAAAGAGGCTTACACAAGATGAGGGTCACTATTTATGGGGAAGATAAAGAAAGATGTACCAAAGGGAAAGGCTGAGGAAAACACAACCAGAAAACTAAGGGAGAAGTTTCAGAGAAAATGTATATAGTCCATTCTCTGCTTTCTCCTCTTCTAACAGGAGAAACATGACTAACATCCTTCTATTGTTCTTCGAAGGCTCGTCCATATCAGACTACACGAATAGCAATGGAAGTTTCATCTTTCCTTGTTAACTCTAGGTAAAGTTGAATGACTTAGGAATTTAACGATAGCTGATGACCAAACCTAACATTTTTCATTAAAATATTTAGCAGACAGGAGACTAAACATAGAATTGGTAAAGGAATTAAAATACAGGACAAAATTTGCTTATTTATCTCTGCCAGCTTCTGTAGCTTGCCATGGAGAATTTTATACTGGTGAGTTTAAAACCAAAACTGGCACACTGTGTGGATATTTATCTTGGCTATGACTAGTTTCTCATGTTAAAGGCATTTATCCCAAAGAAGATCACCTGGGCTCAAGCCAGCAGGACACTCATGAAAGACACACATATAAATGACCGTGAATTTGCTCCATGCACGCTGAGCAGCTGGGGTTTCCATCTTTTGTATTTGTTTTCCTGAGAAAATCTCTTTATGAGGGGAGGGGTTAGATCTCTCTCTCTCTCTCTCTCTCTCTCTCTCTCTCTCCCCCTCCCTCTCTCTCTCCCTCCCTCTCTCTCCCCCTCTCCCTCTCTGTCTCTTTTTCTCTTTCTTCCTCTTTCACAACTGTTGGTTGGTCTGAATCAAAGTTTTATGGCAGAATTCATATTTCTAATTTCTAACCCCTTCATATGCATCTACCCTGACTCCTGCCTGTGCCATTTTTGAAATCAGAGTTGATTCTGGATACAAAGGATACAGTGAATAGATGAAGGGTATTACATGGGAATTTTGCTTGACTAGTATATGGAAGATTAATGATCAACAAACCAGCTTCAAAAAGTTTAGAACTAGACCATTCACATCTTATTTCTCAGCATTTTGATATTGTTTCTAGGCTGCCTGCCTCATAATATGGAAATTTAATGCCAGTTCCCAAACCCTGTCTGAAAGATTTATAGGTAATTTCCTTCTTCCAGAGGTTGTATATTGATTTCACAGTCTGTTGTGATCAATTAGTTTAATTTCCATGGTGGAAAGTGCTTCAGTGTAAAATTAATGGCTTCCGTGACTAAATCCATAAGAATAATTACTTTATTGAAACAAAAACACAAGAACAGAAAGAGTCCCCACGCTTAAATAAGCACACACTTCTTGACATTGGGTATAGCTAAATAAATAGAATAGT
The DNA here is from genome assembly GCA_004026545.1 of Mormoops blainvillei. Lineage (NCBI taxonomy): Eukaryota > Metazoa > Chordata > Mammalia > Chiroptera > Mormoopidae > Mormoops > Mormoops blainvillei. The sequence continues at coordinate 370,026 of PVJD01000611.1, read as the reverse complement.
TGGGATATTTAAATCAAATCACTAAGTTTTAATGAAGTGATAAAAATATAACAAGTATTTTCTGCAGTTTATTTTGTTGACATTAAGTAACCAACATCATTTTGCAATTGCCAGGTCACTATTACTTTTTTTTTTTTTTTTTTTGGTTTACTATTAGTTCTTAATTACATTCTCATTACTGTCCTTTTAAAAAGAATTTTCTCCCTTGATCTCAAAGAAACTGCCATCTATTTCTCTTGTGACCATCTCCTAGCGAGAAAACTATTTCTCTTGTTTTGAACCCTTCTCCCTGAATCCCATTCTGGGAGTTCCAACCACCTCAAGTCTCCCCTAACAGTGTTATTGTTGTAGAATTTCTTTGTAGAAGTAGCTCATGCATAGAATGAACTTAGAAGGGGTTGCCAGATTTCTCTTCTTGAAGTTTCATTTGCATAGCAAATATAATACATTCATTTAATTGTTTGTTTATTTGGGAGATAGAGGGTTAAACCTCCTCTGTCCCAAGATATATGCTCTGAAGTAGCAGCAGAGTGTAGCTATTCAGTTGTCCACTCGGATCCCAATGTTGCAATTATCTGCTTCTTCTCTGGGTATCTCTTTTGAATGTCCTAACTGCAATGTCTTATCTCATTTTTCTATTCAAATGTAAATTAGTCTGGATTGATACTCAAGAAGTTATGCTCTTTTCATGACCTATCATGCTCCAATAGTAGAGTGAATACTTTACACCCCGTAAATGCTGGCCATAAGATGTGCTTCTATGAACTCTGAAAATATTTTATGGAGTTTAGTTTTTTAATCCTTTTTTAGTCTTACCCTGTCTTTAGTGAAACCCTTCCGCCTTAGGCGTTGCATGTGTACATGCTGAGGACGATGCGGATAAAAGGCATTGTGCGCTATGCTGCACGAGTCTTCCCTCCTCTGCAGCAATTACTCATTCCCGTGGGATGAACGTGGGTATCTGTACCTCCCTTCCCACCACATGAATACTTTCTTCAAGGATGTAAGATGACATTCAAATTGATCCCTGCTCCAGCTCCGCCATGCTCTTGGTCTCAGTGCTAGTGTGAACACTGCTCAGTATACAAATGAAAGCACCCACCCTTCAAGTAAATTGTAAATTACAAGGCAAATGTGTGGAAAAATTACTGTATACACTACATACAAAGAGATTATTTTTGCTTATTTCGTTGTTTGTTTACATGCTTTCACCCACATTGATTATTGATCATAGTGGTAAATGTGATCCCAAGGTATTAACATGTTTAGTCATCTGTCTATAGACTAATGTTAAGAAATTATAAATTATTGTCATTATTATTATTCCTAATTTTTAAAAAAGGAGTAACTATTATGATAAAAGTCAGACGATTTACCTGTACTCAAATAAATATATGTGTGTGTGTATATATATATATATATATATATATATATATATATACACATTCAGACATGTCACAGGCAATTAAAATGGTGATCAACCAGTGTCAAATGGCAAAATTAAAGCAACTGAGTAACGAGTTTGATGTTATTTATCCGAGGGAAAACATCCATGGGGTAGGGGAGTGCAGTGCCTCACAAACACTGGAGCACTCTTTCCGAGGGATTTGGGGCAGGAGAGAGTTTGAAAGAGCATAAGCAACCACATGCAGAAACAGGCCGTGATTGGCCAAGAGGTCAGGGATTTCCCTGCAAGGCGGGCAGGTCCTGTTGTCTAGGGTAAGGTGAACTAGGAAAAGTGGAGTTGGAAGATTGTGATTCATCTTAGACTTCCTTGATAGCAAAGCATTTCTAGTAAGTGTGGTCAGGTTTAGGTATAGGTATTAAAATTAACATGGTGGCTTGGGTCACTGGGGAGGCCTCCATCTTGTGGGCTCCAATATGTGAATTCACACTAAACTCCTATGTTAACACTAAAGCCGGCAGCTTCCCACTTCTCTTCTCTCCCCGCGACTCTCCTTTTACTGCCTTTCTTATTCTTTTATCTTACCTCCCTACCCCTTTCTTATATCTTACTGTTTTTCTTTCTTATTTATCTTCCTCCTTCTTTATAGTTTCACATCACATATTCTTCCTCCTTTGGTTTTCCAGTTTTTGTCTTTTTTTTTTCAATTTTATGAACAGTCGAGTTGATAGAGAGAGACAAGTGTTGGGTGGAAAAATGCTCAGGAAGGGAAGATAAAGTTCTCTGTGTGCGTGTATGTGTATCCACTATGAGTTGAGGTGGGTAAAGATGGGTCAGGGATACAGTATGTTCCCTGTACAGAAATTTACCACTCAAAATTATTTTTTTGTTAGGTTTTTTTGTTTGTTTGTCTGTAGATTTTTTTTGAGGGGGTGAGGTTAGAAAAGGTCTCTAAATGAAATTGGATTCAAAAACATTAAATTGCTATAATCTTTCTTGAAATTCCTTTTTATTAACTATTATTTCATTTTTATTAGGTCAGTTATTATACTCCCGTTCAAAGAACAGTGTTGGCGAGGATGTGGAGCAAAGGGACCAGGCACTGTTGGTGGGATTGCGAATTACTATGGCCATTGTGGAAAATAATTTGGAGGCTTCTCAAAAGATTAAATATAGAAATACCATATGACTCATCAATTCTGCTTCAGGGTAGTTATCTGAAGAAAACAAAAAACTCTAATTTAAAAAGATATATGCACCCCTATGTTCATTGCAGTATTGTTTATAATACTAAGATATGGAAGCAACCTAAGTGTCCATCAATAGATGAATAGATAAAGAAATCGTGATATAGATATACAAGGTCTGTCCAGAAAAAGTCTTGCCGTTGTTAATATAATGAGAACAGTTTGCACGACATCAATGTAACCTGGCAGCCAAGTAGAGTGGATTAGAATGCACACACGTGAACAATGATGATGTTACTGTACTTAGTGGGGGCAGGAGACACCATTGAATGAGCAAGTGTATTGTGTGGCTGTCACATTTAAAATAACTGAGCAAGTAGAGCAACAAATCTGCATCAAATTTTACATTAAGCTTGAACATTCCTCTGCAGAAACTATTTGGATGATTCAGAAGCTGCAGTTGTGGTCATCTGGTGACTGGCAGCTTCATCATGTCAATGCACTCACTCATGCATCATATCTGTGCAGAGTTTTTGGCGAAACATCGAATCACCCAGGTAACTCAGCCCCGCTACAGGCCAGGTTGGGCACCCTGTGACATCTGGCTTTTTCCAGAACTTAAATCACCTTTGAAAAGGAATAGATTTCAGACCATCGATGAGATTCAGGAAAATATGATGGGACAGCTAATGGCAATTGGGAGAACTGTGTGAGGCCTCAAGGTGCCTTCTTTGAAGGGGACTAAGGCATCCTTGTCCTATGTACAATGTTTCTTTTTTCTTGCATTTTCTTCAATAAATGTCTGTTTTTCATATTACATGGCTATCTACCTTCTGGACAGACCTCATATATACATATCCATAAAAGAGAGTGAAATCTTGCCATTTGTGACAACCTGAATAAACCTCAAGAGTATTGTGCTTAGTGAAATCAGTAACACAGAGGACAAACACCATATGATTTCACTTACGTGTAAACTCTAAAAAGCAAAACAAGTAGACAAACAATACAAAATGGAAACAGTCTGGTTGACATAGAAAACAAATTGATAATTGCCAGAGGGGAAGGAGGTAGGGGAAAGGGGGAAAAAGTGAAGTGGAATAAAATGTTCAATTTCCAGTCATAAAATAAAAAAATCATAGGGATGAAATGTATGACATAGGGTCTATAGTCTAATATTGTAATAATGTTGTATAATGACAAATGGTTATAAACTTAGCGTGGCAATCACCTAGTTAAGTATATTAGTGTTGAATAACTATGTTGTATACCTGAAACTAAAATAATATTTTATATGAACTCTATTTCAATAAATGTGAAAATGTCACCTCTATTTTTCACATGAAGTAGGTAGGTTCAGGGAATTTTAGCAATTTCCCAGTGGTATGTGCCTTCTGGACACTGGACAATCTGATAAAACTTCAACTTGATTTGCTTGAACTGACAACAGAATTTTTATTTCTCAGCCCTGACCGCTGGGAGCTCCAGGGCTAAACATGGTGCACGTGCGACCTCTTAGATATGCATTTATTGCCACACGGCTGCACGCTCTTCATTGATTAAAGAACAAGATGGCTGCCCAGACTGGAGCAGATGAGATGCTCATTGTGAGCCAAATTAGTCTATGATACATGTAAGATCAAAAAATGCATTTGGTAAATTACTTATAAAGAAGAATGTCAGGGTGTGAACACAAATAAAACCGACAGACTTCCAAATGGAACCCAGAGAGTGAAACAGCTAGCGGAGTTGGGATCTTGTTGGCTCACCACTTAAGAAAATACAAACATCCAGAAAGAAGTGGTAGAGTTATGCCAGACCTGTAGAGATTTTATTTATGTATAAGTTTTTTAAAGGCCTTCAGTATAACTGTGGTGAATTCTGTGTTTGAAACAATTAATCAAAATAACTTCTGGAAATTTTAAAGCAAAATGTTGTTAGTAAATGGGTTTAAGGTCAAAACTCTTTGCCTCATTTGGGAAAATTCGTATTGTGTGAAGAAAAAAATTTTTGGAGAGAATAAAAAGCTCCACATTAGATAACTTGAAATTCATTTATAGAATGCAAATAAGAGAACAAAAGCATATGGGTAACTAAAATAGGATTTTATCTCCCTTGCATTTAGGACAAGGTCAGTCAATTAGTGAATGACTTTGGCTGTGTTACAAGTAATGTTTAGTGGGGCCTTTCAGTTCCTATCTTTGTTTCCTCCACACACTTCCAGAGGTCACTATTTCCTTGATTTTTATATAGGAATATTTTCATTATGTAGAAACAGAATCAAAAGAAGGTTAATTATTTTTTTAAGGTAATAGAGTATTAAGATAGTATCCAGTGATAAAGAAATGAGACTTATGTTATGTGGCAAAAATAGTAAGCTCTGGAAACAAAATATACTTTGAGATACCATCTGGCCAACTCCCAGATAAAATTTAATTTAATTCGAACTGTAAAACTAAAGTCTAGCTTCTTTCCAATGCTATTCAAAATACTAAAATATCCTTGAACTTTAGTATCTTCATTTATAATATATAATACTATTTAAAAGTAGTCTCTGTTCTTTAAGACAATATTTTTTAAAATGTGATGAATCTTAATAATGTATTCACAGTATAATTAGGATTATAAAGATATTCGTGTAGTAATATCTGCTAAATTCTATGTTAAAATGGATAACATAACAAAGAAACCAGAAGAACAAAAAATGGGTCTGTTAAAATGCTTATGCTGTCAATCTCTGCTGCAAAGTAAAATTAGAGCAATCACAGATATATTAGAGAATAGAAAACGTAATATAGTGGTTGGTCTATAACAGCTGGTTACCTGATAATCTATATAATTACATATTCTTATATCCAATATTTTCTTCCTTTCTGTCAGTGCATTTTCTTGTCTTAACTACTCAGTATGGGTCTGGCAGCATTGGCTGATCATTTCAACTGACAGTTTGGAAAGAAATAGAGTATGTAGTAAGCACAGTTAACATGCATTTACATGAAACACTAATGTGTGAAATTTAAGCTTTTTCCTGAAAATTAGTTTTAATAGCAGTAATTTTGGCATACAGAAGTGTTTCTTGCATCACCGGGTCATGCAATTCTCCTGAGGACCAGAAATCCTGAGGCTGGGCTCCCAGATCTGATGCCTTTGAATTGAACGAAATCCATTTTCCAATTTCACTCATGTTTGAAGGCTACAATGTTCACTTTTACAATAGCAGAAAAGGACAGGTTCCTTTAGATAAAAGAGCAAGTATTGATAGGATAAGCTTGTGTAGCATCATAACCATACAATTGAAGACATCTTAACCACAACATTTGGATTGGTAGATATTCAGTTAATTAATCCATTTAAAAATCTGGCTAATGTAGGAAACTGAAATAATACATATGTAACATCGACATTTTATGTAAATATAAAACATATAAGTATATATGCATTTACCAATTTGCCTCTGAGATCAGTGTTTTTTCTTTGATGAGGGGTCTAATAATGGTGTTCTCCTTGCCTTTTTTGCATAAGCTACTCCTATAATTTATTACTTGTAATTTGTAAAGTAATGTGAGCCCTCGTAGAGTGCTACAATTTGTTTTTAAAGTCAGGTATATTAAGGTATGTTTTTTTAAAACAATAATAACTACCGTTTTCTTGTCCACATTTAATAGTAACTTTATGTCAATCCTCTATAGCAAGCATTAAACTGGTTTTCATAGAAACACCTCTCTCAGCGTTTGCATCTATATTTGAACACTTCATATTGTATACATTACAAAATAATGTTTATGAAACTAAGTTCTACAGATAATTTGCCCATAGGTATGGGAGTAAATGTGTCAGATAAAATAATTTTAGGAAATGCTGGTGTAGAGCAAGTTATGCAAGTTCCTTAACTAAATCCTATTTTATGGTATTTGAAATCTGATTTACATAAATGTGTTTGGGAACAAACACAACTTATGCAGCTGGTGGGAGCAGATGTGATAAGACATCCAAGAAAGTAGCCACAAAATTTAGGGTTCTATGAGTAACAATAAAACTGTTCTATAGCAGGAAATGAAGAACATCTGTTTTCCAAAGCATTGATGAGGTAAAAGCTATTGTAGAAACTCTCCTGTAAATTTGTTTTTATTATGTCAAGGCTGCAGAACTCTGCATCCTGTAGGTATATCTGTTGAAGTACATAGAATTGCCCTCATCCATAAACTGCAGAGTAAATAATCCAGAATTCCTATATTCTGGGTGGCACATGATCATTCTCAAGGTCCCATCTATCTCTTCTGTTTTTATTTTTCTGTTTGTTTTCTTCCTCTTTTACTCTTTTTTTCCCACCATATCAGATCATTTTCTCATAATCAGAGGGGAGTAAATGTTTTCAGATCAATTAAGTTTAGAAAATGCTAGCATTATGCAAGTTTCTTGATGAATAAGTTCAAAATTTTCAATATCTGATGTATATACGGCATCTCTCAAGGAGGGTATACTGTTATACATATCCCAAATTTACTTCATCAGCCAGCTCTTTTTTCCTGGATCACCTTGTGCACTTTCAGGAACAATGAAATCCTACAGCAACTGGCTAAGGAGAGAGGAGTGATGAGCTGAAGTACCTTAGCCTGTAGCCAGTTATACTTTTGTAACTGGGAGGAAGGAAGGAAAGGTCAAGAATGGGGCAAATATTAAATATAAAGGGAGGCTTTGTGGTATTCTGAGTACTTGAGTTGGTAAAGTTGGGTCTGAGCAAAATTAAGTTGCTGCTACCTTTCTTGAAATGTGTTCTTATTTTTACCAATACCACTAACAAACCCTGATTATGTGTACCTCTTCATAAAATGTGCCACTTATTTAAAACAACATAGGCATGAAGAAAAGTAGTCTGATAGTCAGACATGGAGAAATGAAACACAGGGAGTGTTTGTGTCTCACCAGCGACAAGTCACTCTTGGGTGTCCCTGAAGTACTGAATTATTTCTAAACCTCAGTTATTTCATCTGTATAATAGACTTTAAATTTGAATATTGAATATACATTGCAAGACTGTTGTGAGCATTAAATAAAATGTGCAAAAATACTAAGCACAGTGCTTGGCATATAGTGGGCATACAATAAACATTACTTTTCTCCTTTGTTTACACTCACAATACGACTTCTCAGTCGCAACCTTGGCCTGCGTCCTTAAAGTTAACCTTTCACTATTTATGCGTACTTTGACTTGTTAGTGCAGTCTATTTTCCCTTGGGTAAAAAGAGTCTTTTCAGAGCCAATTAACTTCCTCTATGGAGATCATCCATTCTAATTTGTTTTTGGTACTAGAAATATATTAGGGGAAAAAATAAGAAAAATAAGTGATTTACCAATCTGAGTTGCAGACCAATCAAAGGCAGTTATTTATGGCAGAGATCAGCCTTCGTTTTAACTTGCCGTTACTCCTTCATAGTGAGGGGAGAGGGGGAGGAAAAGTAAGAAAGTTATGGTCATTTGTTTTCCATTAGGAAAACCCAGGAGCAAAAAAAAAAAAAAAAAAAAACTTAAAAGATAACCTTGAAGCAATAAGAAATCTCTCCTCAAGTTCCAATTACCTATCACATAGTAGACCAGGAGAACCTTTTTTGGATGACCAGATTTTTACATCCTAAACTAAATAACATTGAAAACCTGAGTAGCATCAATAACCATTATTAGGTGATTGCCTTCTTGAGAGGTGCATTTTATTACTCAGCAAGGAACTTGAGGATATACATGGGAAAGTAACTAAGCCAAATAACTTACCAGTTGCTTTAACAACTTTATTGTAGTACTGCTCCTTCAAGAATGTTCAGCTTGCAGCCAAGGAGTAATTTGTTTGCCAAACGGAAAGTAAATATTTATCATAGCCCAGGAAAGATAGTTCGTTCTGTTGTCAGTCTATTTACAAAACTATAAATGGCATTTGGGCTATACTGACTGACCCCTAATCTTCAAGATACATTTAATATGTAAGACTTGCATTGTGGTAGGGGCTCCTGATGATATTTAAAATTTCTATAAACTCAGACAGTGCACAGGGTTAACAACTGAAGCTGATTGTTATGTCTCATTTAGAGATTATGGTATTTTCTTTCCAAGGAAGTTTTGTTTCCAAATGGTGACATTGAGTGGATCTAGTGCCTTCAAACGTCTACATTCCAATGTAGGTTGATACAGCACCATAGTTCCCTGTCTCAAATAACCTTCCAGCTTTGAACTGGCCACTCATTTTGAAGATTGGCTGAGAGAAGGAAATAAAACCTTCATGGTCTGGTGATCATGAGTTGTCCTTACTTGTAACATATTCCCCTTGGCCTGGGCCACAAATCTGTTTTTAAAAACCCATCGGTACTGTCTGGAACAGAATGCAAGCAAAGCCAATCAGATCTGACCAGAGTTTTGAAAGCTGATGAAAACTTAAAACTTTCTAGTTGAAATTAATCTAGACTTTGGTGAAGGGTTGAATTGTTCTGTCCCATAGTCCAGTTTTCTTTTCCTCCAGTAAACAGGTTATTTTCCTGTAAACTCTAAAAATAAAGCTGGGATGTAATTGAGGGTTTATTATAAAATATTTCTCCTTTTAATTTATTGAAAAGATCAAAAACATTGGGTTTAATATTTTTCTTAAGTGAGAAACTTTGTACATTTTTATGTTCCATGTAAGAAAGGGGGAACGAGGTCAAAGAATTTTCCTAATTAACTGAACACTTTGATCTTTGGTGAAAAGCATTTATAATCCAAAAATTTTCTGATATATGCTGGACCTGTGACAATACTAAGAGCACTGGTGTATACTAGATTTGATTTTATTGCAGTGAGGCTATTACAATTTAAGGCAGCCTTTAATTTTTGTTTTTATTAAAAAGTTTATAGTTTGTTCCCCTCAGGATTCTTGCATTGTAAAGCAGTCATATTTTGGTGTGTTCTTTCCAGAATGTAGTGACACTGTACAGCTTAGTCCAATAAGTATAAAAAATATGCTAAGTTAACCATATAAAGAGATATCCTTGAAATTTTCCACTGTTAGTGATGTGGAGCTAATGTAATGTACAACTTCAAGACTTAAAACTGCTTACAATTTGAGTCATTCTTAAAAAGAGAAACACAAGTAAACAAACAAAACCAAAGATATTTAAAATATCAGGATTACCTTAGGAGCTTTTTAAAAATACTGTGAATTTCTAGGCTGCATCCTCAGAGATTCTGATTCACTAGATCTAAATTAGACCCAGGAACCCCGGTTGTTTAAAATCTTCCCCAGGTGACTTGTATACACACTCATTAGTACAAGTGTCATGTAGTGACTGGAGGAAAAGGCAATGTTACACAAGTTGTGTCCCAAAAAACACAAATTCTTTGAGATGATTGGCAAAGAAAAATTCCTGTGGCAGTGTATATAAGGGGCCCTTTTCATATTATTTTTTTCTTGGAGGTTTTTGGTTTTTTTTTAGAATAATTCTAATTATTAAGACTGAGAAGTCCTGCAGAGAAAAAAATCTGTTTAACTTGGTTTAACCTGTAGTTTTTCAGATATATTTGATTCTGGATTTTTTTTTTTTAATCACAGAGCATCTCTAGACCATGAAGCCTGTTTTCTCTAGGACATCCTTTGAGATACTCTACTAAATGAAAATTGACAAGATCCACATTATTATTTACATAAGTACTGCATTTTAACACAATGTGATTATGATGCCTTTGAGAATGTACAACTTTCAAAGCTACTAAGAATTATTTTACCTTGGTTTAGACCTGTAAATGGAATATTTCTGTTGCCTAATGAATGTAGCATCTAAAACTAAATTCTGAAGATTCACACTATTTGTGTATAACTTATTTTCTTACTACATGAATTAATTAAGAAGAAAGCAATCAATCAGTCAGTTTGTTTTAGCGGTTTACGTGGCAGTTCCCTGAAAAGAATAATGGTTCTGTGAAGCAACATTAATAAAAGTGCTCTTGTCACCATATTAGTAAATATCTGCTGAATTGCAGTTTGCAAGTAAGTGCATTTATTGGTAAGTGATCTTTTACATTACATGACTTTTAAAATAGATTTAAAAAATTAGAAATGCTTAATTGTTGTCTTTAATTGTAGAAAAATTGTGCTCAGGGATCAGGGGACAGAGAATTTGTCAACATAAGTTACTTGGCTTTTTTTTTTTATTTAATGCAATATGAGTTTAAGTTACATTTAATTTGCATTTTTCTACCATTAGGAAAAGTATTAGAGAAGTTCTGGGTCTGTAGGTAGAGATACAGTCACAACTCAAAAAAAACGAAGTTGTTCCTTAGCTTTGGAAAATGTTAGCCCAAAAGGCAGGCAAAAAATCATTAGTGAAACACCTTACCAAAAAAAAGGACAAAGGCGGATGACTTGTTAAACAACATCTTTTTAGGTCATGTAGGCCAGGTACTAAGCTAGGCCCATTATGTGCATTGTTCATTTCACCAGAAGAGATTTTCTTTAAACCTTTTAGACTTACAAACAGATCACTTGTCGTTTGGAGTGATTAAAAAAAGTAGTTGTGATAACGGACTTTTGCATATTATATCTACTCATAGGTACATGCTCTACATGCCTTTCCCTGTTCTTTCTTCCTCTGCCTCCCCCTCTCATGCTCCAGTTCTTTCTTCCCTTTTAAAAATACTCCTGTGCTCATCACCCAGTGAGTTTCACTGAAGATGTTAACAAGTGAATGAAGAGCCTGCCTTCCATGTGTTCTGTGGGGAGAGAAGATTCCCTTGCACTTGGTTTACACTGAACATCAGCCTTCTTCCGAGCTTAAGTTGCAGATTATTCTATAAATCCATACAAAGAGCATTTTACCTTAAATTATGATAGCAGGCCTGCCAGAAGCAGTTAATTTCCCCCTCCTATTTAGTGAAGCAAAGCAAAATAAAACTTCACATGCCTGGTTTCAAGCATGTAGATGATCTGATACCATGGACATGGTCTACTTTTCACATTTGATTCACCTTGGTTGGTTTTATGATGCTGTCACCCGGGTGCCAATTAGTACACTGGACATCTGCCAAGAAGGAGCTAAAATAAAGCCATCAGCTCATTTCATCTGGGCACCAGCGTCACTGCTGAGCTGTATTTAACCTGGTGCTGCAGGGCAAAAACATTCTTTAGTCCCAGAGCTGTATTATATGCAGGATGCTTACAGTAAGGAAAAGATATGCAAGCATGTTTTTTCTTTTTCACTCAGCTCACAAAACAAAGAAAATGAAAACCTATTATGGATATTTCAGAATTATGGCTAACACTACTAACATACAAAGTGTACATTATAGATTTTTCCAGCATTATAAAACCCATCATTCATATATAACACTGCTCCTATCACTCTCTGTCATTTCTAATATTCAGACAGTTGGTGACAATCATGTCACCTAGAAGGGAAGTGTGTGCTCACTTGGCAGACATGGGAGTTTAGAAAGAAGGAACTAGTTGAGGTTGAAAATATTTAAACTACCAGGACCAGAATCAATAATAGTGATATTGGAACCTAAGGCAAAAGGAAAAATCAGTAATATTAATCCTGTCTTTATTTTGTTATTTTTGATCTTTATAGATTTTCTATGTTATTTTTTAAAAATATGATATTAAAATATTATTTATCTTGATTACTGAGTATTCTATTGCTCCTTAAATTTCACACCATCCTAATCTTAGCTCTACAAACTAACATAAGTTGAAAACTCAAAAGATCTATGGAAAATTATAGTAAAACAAAAAATACCATACTGACCCCATATTTCATGTAAGTAAATAATCGATCTTCAAGTCTCATCATTACAAACATTGGAGTATTTGTGCTTGGTATTGGGCATTAACATTACCAGCATCACTGGAATCAATAACAGATTGATTCATGGCCAAACTTTCATGAAGAGAGGGGTAAGAGAGATGTGACTGAGCTACATAAAATTTGTAATCTCCCGCATTTAACAGGAGCTCATTTTCAAGGCAGACTCCTCTCGCCCACTAGGTTGCTCTATTCTTTATGAATCAGAGACATTTTTATTATTGTTATATTAATTAAAGGAGAAGGTTAAAGTTTTGACAGAAGGGCACATATTGGTGACAAAGGAGACTGAATATGCAAGGAACTGACTCATTTCTTCATCTTTATTATGAAAGCAAAATGAATAGAAAATTAAATCTGATTTGCATGAGATTTTGCTTGCTCAGACATCTTGCTGTGAAATAAGGACTCAGTCTCGATGAAAGTCTAAGCACCCATATTGGATTTTCAAATTACCACTTTGCTCCTTTGTGGTTGTTAATATATTCCTAGTATTAATATATTTCTAAGTTGTAAGAAAAAAGCCCCACTGTTGCCAACTTATTATTTGGTATTTCTGTAGCTACCAACTTAAAAGTGGATAGCCAAATAAATCTGGTTTATTCTATTTAAAAATTTACATGTATCTCAAATTTCAATATATATTTTCTCATCCAAATCACTTTATGAAACCTAAGTAGACATATTCCAATGAATTTGATTTTGAAAAGTATTATCTTAGTATTTATCAAGGATCCTGCACTTTATATACTTTTTGAAATTGAGCTCCTGAATCATTTCAACATTATATATTTTTCTCTCTTCTATTAGTTCCTATGCAAATGAATTCCTGTCTGATACATAATTACAAGCAGAGATGTACATATGTGAGCATGTATGAGAGTATGCGTACATTTGCATGGATATATGTGTGCCTGTGTGTGTGTGTGTGTTTACCCACAATGTTATCTACCCACAATGCCTCTGCTTTCATGAGGATTAGAAATTGGAGATCTTATGCTTATTAATTTCCCCCACTAGATGACACACTGCTTCTGAACAGGAATTGTGACTTAATCATCTTTGTATCCATGGCTCTTAACTGGTTTGGTGCCTGACGTGTACATGTAGCAGTGCCCAAGATGAACTCATCTAAATACCGATGCCTCGTCGCTACTCTGTCTCGAGGATCTTTTAATAGTGAAGCAGTTATTTGCAAACAGTGATCCTGTAAATGATGACAATAAACAGGAAGAGCTAAGGAAGGCTCAGGGAAACGGGACCGAAGAGAATGCTCCTGTGGGGGCCAGGGAGCTTCTCAGAGCTTAGACATAGATAGGCTGGAGGAGGTCCAGAGCATGGGGGAGTCAACTCAACCCCAGGCGACTTCCCCATCTACAAAACCACCTTCACTTTGAGACTGTTTATCAAAGCACATTCTGAGTTCCCTTGTTTTCAGAACGTTCTTCCTGATAATGTAAGTCAGTATTTATTTCTAACTTTCTAATAAATGATACCCCTTATTCTCTGTATCATAAATAATTGTACCCCTGTTCAGTTCATGCCTCCTTTATAATTTTCTTCATTCATGTTTTGTCTCCTTCATATGATCATAATGTCCTAGTGGAAAAAGTATGTCATAAATTCTTTTTGTATTTCTCACAGCGCCTTTGCAGTATAAGTATATAAAATTTAAGCAGGTGTGGTATTAGACTAATTTCAAGTTTATTATGTTTTTCCTTTGCACCGAAGGTGCTATTATCTAGGCTTTTTAGAAATGAAGAGGATGTTGTGGTTTAAAGGGTACAAAATGCATCTCTTACCCAAACTTAACTGTCTTAATTAGAGTTCCAACTGAAGAAGTGAGACACACTCAAATTAGCATCATTTGAAGAAGGTTTCTACACAAAGATTATTACAAAAGTGTGGGTGGGATTTTAGGGGTATTACAAACAACAGTGAAATAACCCAGGTCTAATGATAATGGAGGAGCTTGTCCAGTCTGTAGTCTAAAGGACAATGACAGAGAGGTCTTAGTTGCACTTTGAAAATGAGTACCACGTAGAAAAGTCTTCCAAGGAGGGAAGTGATTTTTGGTCAAGACACAGAGCCAATCCAAGACAATGCCAGAGCTAGGGAGCCAAGGATAAAAATACCCTGATTTAATGCTTTTTCCTCCTTGCTATCTCTTGCCACAGCTACCTATTGCCCAAACCCAATGGAAAGCTGGAGAGTTGGGAGCGCACTACTATCATCTATAAGACTTATGTGGCAGGGACCTGGGTTGAAAAGTGCAGAGTGTATCTGAAGGGGCACATGGGAGATATCTGGTACATTATCTCTTACTGGAACCTACCCTGATATTTGAACATTTGTACCACTAAGGGCATTATTTTCTTTTAAAAATCAATAATAAACACATATATCTGAAATCAGTAAGTCAAATGTCTATATTATGCCACTCCACTTTAATTGTAAAATAATGTTATATGTCTTATACCAGAGATATGTGCAAAGTGCTGTGGGGGTCAGGGAGGGGGGTCTTACTTGAAGACTCAGCAAGGCTTCCCTCAACTTGGTAAGTTCTTTAAAGATCCTAATGAAGAAAGGAAGAAGGAAATGCTATGCAGCAAGTACAAGGTGAATCATAAAAAAGCATAGCGTGACCCTAAAGAAACCATGAATAATGGGGAAAACAATCGACCTTTGGGGTGAAACTGAAACCTGTTTAAGGTCCAATGCTGCCATTTATTAGCTATATGATTTTGGAAAATGAACAAAACCTCTAATGCTTAATTTTATCATCCATTTCTAAAACAGGCAAAGTAATCCCTACCTCTCCAGGTTAGGTTTACTGAATAAATGAGATAACGTATAAAAAGATAATTATGTGCAGTCGTTAGGCACACTCTGTTTAGACTCAAAGACTGTTATTTCCAAATTTTCATTCTCGGTTGCAAAGTAATAACTTGTTATTAGTTATTACTTTTACCTGATAAACTGTAGGTAAAAAAGCAAACAAATCATCAGCAAAATAACTTCCCAGCCTGGAGTCATAAGATACCTTATGCCTTGGGCAGTAGATCACTTACAAAGTCTGTAAGCAAAGTCTGAAAGTTCCCTTTCATGGTCGTTCTCTGTTGGCTTCTGGTTTTCCTACTAAATGATGCCCCCTGTCTTTGCTCACTTCTTCCTTTGTAATATGTTATAAACCATCAAGAGATCTCCTACATGAGTTTCAATATAATTTAGGCCTAGCTTGTGCGCATATTAGAGTGATAAGTAATGACTTCTAATGAATGGAGTCATATAATTCTCTAGTTCTCTATTCATTTTTTCAAGAAAGAACTTTCAACAACTACTGTAACTAATTCAGCTTTGCTTTCTTTGCATCTTCTGATAGCAAATTCTTTTTCTAGATGTTACCCTAACTTTGAGGTGCTTGTAGACTTTACTGAAGGGAAACCCAGTACTTCATCTTGCTTTCAACTATAAGCATTCTTCTTCTGTAAATAACTGGCTTTATGTGCCTTTCTTTTTCTATCCTGGTGTACGTATGCACATGCATGGGTCTGTGCATATATTTTATCCCCTTGCTTCCAACCCCCACCTTCCCACAGAAAAGAGCAAGAAAGAGAGCCTGTATCAATTACCTCTTTGGTGGCTTTCTTACATTATACTTGAAAAAAATATTTTATTATATCTCACTGGATGTTTTTCAGAAATCTTACCCTTAATTTAACAGTATACTCACCAATCTGCCAATCTGTACTCAGGGTTTAGGTAGATTTAGGCTGGTAATTATGTGTGAATCAGACTACATTCCCCTGAACAGCAGCTGGTTTATCAACTTCTAATGCTACTGCATAGACCTGTGGGTATTCATTAAGTGTTAATTAATAATGGTATGATGAGTTGACTTGGCTTGAGGGTTCTGGCTGAATATTCTTTAATTTAAAATTATGAGATACAGCATCAGTCTATCATCAGGCAGGATCAAATTCTAATTTATTGCATGTCTAGAAAATTGTTGGGCTTTATAAATTTAAAGAGGTAGATATTTTACTAGATATGAAAGATAATATATAAAAATGATAAAATGTAAAAGGTCTGACAGCTTTTTCTAGGAGCTTTTCTTTGCCTTTGTTTCTCTTTAATTTTAGGAAGTTCTCATTTGGATTTGGTTATTCAAAGTTCATGCAAAAGCTAGGTGACTTTTTTTCTTTTTAGCATATTTGTTGATGAGTAAATAATTATGAGAACTTTGAATATCTTGTTGATGCCCTGAGTGGATGTTATACTTATCTTTACTAAGGACATTCACCATTTTTAAGGCTTTGGAAGCAGTGGCAAATTATTTTAAGACAATGATTTTCAACTTTTTCATCTCATGGTACACATAAACTAATTACTAAAATTTTGCTGCATGCCAAAAAATATATTTTTTTTGCAAATCTGACAAAAAATAGGTATAATTTTGATTCATCCATACCAGACAGCTATTGTGTTGGCTGTTGTCATTTTTTACTTGACAGTCTACCGGACCAGAGGTCAGGTGTTACATGTTTTAAAACTCGTCCCCAGCACACCAATGTGCCTCTCGGGGTACACACCAGTTGGAAATTGCTGGTTTAAGAGGTGGGAAGAAATTTCTAAAATATTTTAAGTTTTTTCAGCTTTAGAATGGTTAAGATGGTTCTTATTTGTTAAAAGTAATTTTTAAACAAAAGACTAAATATTTATGGTTTTAGCCATATGCAAATGGCTTTGGGGAGTCAAAGTTTTAGGGATAATTTCAGATTTTCACTCCTTTGCTTACTTAATATTATCTAAAATTATGAAATTAACTTTTTAAAAAGCCCCCCAAAACCCCTCTATAATAATTCTGATATAATTATCCAGACTAACTCTAATTTGCAGTGCAAAGAAGGGAATTTAGTGTTTCGGTAAGAGGAATTTGATATATTTCTGAGCGTTCTAATTAATTTGTATCTATTAAGTACTTTTAAAAAGTATTTAAGAAGGTTTTTTTTTTTTTTGGTCAGGAAAGCATTATGTAATACCTCTTGTATTTAAATTAATATTCTATTAATTAAAATATAGTACCCTAGAATTTTCTGAGCCTTCAAATAGTTCTAGTTTTTGTTATTTTATGTATAAAACTGATAAATTCTGTATAATTGAAAGTAGCTTTTGTTTTTGATTAAAGTTCAATTAACTTATGAATTTCATAAATAAAATGTGTCTAAATATTCAAACACCGTTTATATACTAATTGAAATCTTTGAGTCATTTTAAATCATAATATATTTAATTTTCCTGAGTACTTCTGTCACCTTCCAAGACAAACATAGAGACCTACCAAGATCTTCTAGTACCGTAATGAGTACTCACCTACTTATTATGGCCAAACATTTAGGTTTCATAACTATTTTTATTATATAAATTCAAAAATTTACTTCTACTATTTGGATTCCATACACTCATACCCTACTTGGTTTTAAACCATCTTTTTACCAAGTGGTGTGCCTTGAAGTG
This sequence comes from Mormoops blainvillei, assembly GCA_004026545.1. Taxonomy (NCBI): domain Eukaryota; kingdom Metazoa; phylum Chordata; class Mammalia; order Chiroptera; family Mormoopidae; genus Mormoops; species Mormoops blainvillei. The sequence continues at coordinate 352,099 of PVJD01000611.1, read as the reverse complement.
ATTCAACAGCCTCCTTTAATAACAACTCTTTCTGTTGACTTAGCAACCCTAATTGCATGGCTGTTAAATTGATAATATTGAAAATTGATGGACTAACCCATCAGAAGTAGTAAATTTAGTAGTAAATTTATATAGTAGTAAAATTTTTTTACTACTATATAGCAGTAAAATTATTTTACTATATTTACTACTATATTTTTTCTACTATATTTAGTAGTAAAATTTTGAATTCAAGAGAATTTGAAAGGAAATTCAGCCATTTTAAATGTTTAAGGTACATGTAAGACTGAATTAAAAAGTCTTAAGACAAGGAGTCATGGTTTTAGGAATAGATCAAATGATCTATTATCAGCCTCCATGCAATTGCATGTGTTTATCTTAAAATGTGATCATATCATCAAAATGAGAAGTAAAATGAGAAGCTCTACTTAATCCTTCTGACAGTGTTAATCTTTCTAAGTTAATATATAAGGGCTTAGATTAAAAAGCAGATATGAAGTAGTGTTCTTTATAGGAACTTCTATGTCTATAGTCAATTTGGGAACGATGTGTGAACTTCTGGCCCTGACTCCTTCTGTAGGGCCTTGGAATTATTTGTAATTGGAATGAGACAATCAAGTTTTCTTTCTCTAGAGAATAATTCTCATAAGCCTATGACATCCTATAATACTTATTTTAAATATCACTGTCCCCTAACTGCTAACACAGGCTAAGGAATTAACAGAGTGAACACAGACTGTCTTGAACAGTCATGGAGGAAACAGTTTACACTTGAGAAAATGATGGAGTTTGTGTGTGATATGTTTATATCAAGCAAGTTAGGAAATTCACAGATATCCTTATTAGTGGCATTGAAAATTGCCCTGAAACGCCAGTGTTCTTGAAAGTGCTCAGTTTTTGACACATTATACAATTGTGTACTCTGTGATGTGGGTGCCTTTACCTAAAGAGCCGAGTTCAGATTTCAGACCCCAGAACAAATTTTACATCTCACCCCCCAAAACATACACCCTAGAACTCACAAGACCCAGAAAATCCAGACATAAACTGAGATATAAAGTACAATGGACAGTTAAGTGTTCTAATGACAGAGTTAATTTTAGTGGCTTAAGAGAACAAAATTCAAACTGAAATCAAGGGGTTTTTAAAATTTTATACTATTAGAATCATTACTAGTTGTCATTCTTTGAGTGGAATAATTTAATTTTGATCTATTATGGTATTTTATTGATATTTTAAATTATCAATTCTTTTGTGTATACCAAAACATTCTGTAAAACTGCTGCTTTGTAAAATTAAATAATTAACATTGTGGCAATTAAAACTAATAGATTTTATATAAAAAAAAATATTGTCCCGATTAAGTTGCCAAAACTCTCCAATTGCACAAATACTAAAAACTGTTAAAATTAAGATAGAAAAATTTAACTTTGAAAAATTATTTCTGAATTTAACACCATTCCTTTCTTACTTTGCCCCCAGGCAGACCTGTGAAGAAATGGCCGCTCAATACTAGTTCTTTTCCTTGCACTGATTTTCTTCTAGATGTTTTACATATTTTTAAAGTAACAAACTTTTGGGAGAAATCAGTTCTATTAATTGTCAAATCTTAACAAAGATTCTGAAGAGGGTGGGAAATTTTGAGCGTAGCTTTATTAAAGATGTATGAATGAGTCTTTAATCCTCATCTCTGCTACATCATCAGTTTTTCCCTCTCCAGTGAATAATTCCATAAGCATATAATATTCTGTAACATTTCTCATCTTAAATACCTTTGTCCCCACTGCTCCCGGACCCACCAACTACTGCCCCCATTTCTCTGCTTCACTATACATTCAAATGCCTAGAAGAATTGTTGCTATTGGTTGTTCCTGTTTTCTCTCTTCCTCAATCTATGAACACTTTCCAGTGATTTTATTTGTGCTAGTCTGGCCAGTCTTTCAAGGTCATCAATAATCTTCATGTTTCCTAATTCAATAACCTGTTTCCCTAATCTAGTGAGAGTCTTTACTCACTCAGTCCTCATTAGATTTAACCTCTAAGCAGCATTTGACTCATCACTTTCTTCACTCACCCTTTCTTGTTTCTCTTCCGGTCTTTCTGGCTGCTTCTGCTCAATTTATTTTGCTGACCCCTCTTCTTGTTCTCAGTCTATAAATGTTGGAGCTCACTTGAATGTCATTTTCTTTATTCTAGCTACAGTATTTCCTAGGGACCTCATCTAGGTTCCTGTTTTGAAATACCATCACATTGATGAATTCCAAATCTATATCTGCAGTACAGACCTCACCGCTAAACTCCAGGTTTTTTGTTCACTGCTGTATCCTGAGAAACTAGAATAACGACTAAAACAATACAGGTGCTCAATAATTATGTGTTGGATAAATTAATGAATGCTCTGCCTTATGTCGTAGGGTTATTATAAAAACAAATGAATAAAGGAATATAAAAGTAACTTGTAAACTGTAAGTTACCCTGTAATTGTCAAATGATATTATAACTAACCTTGCACATTTGTACTATTCAAAAACAATAAGAGGAGCAGTATACAAGGAAATTTTGTAAATGGATTTCAGCATTCTATTTTAGATCTTCAGAAGTGGTATGTCTCCCCAAATTCAATGTTCTCTTTCGCTTATCAAACTGGGCATCGGGGAAAGAGGTGTAATGAATCTGTACTTACTGCAAAGAGAAATGCTCCAGTGTTTGCTCTGGCAAAGCATGGTATCTTTAATGCATGAGGCCCACAGATTTGCTACACTCAGTAATCCCAACTTGAATGAAATGTCCTTGCAAAACTAGTTGCGGAGAGCTAATCATTTACAATGCAAATAAGCAATTAGATAAGTTATATGATCCATAACTATCAAGCTTAGTACTCTCTGACTGCATGGCTGTCACTGGAAGAATAAGACATGGATATAAGCTAATAGGATGAGTGTAGCTAAAATACATGAATTCTAAAATTTATAGCCTCTGCCTATTAAAGCAAATTCTCTTACAAGGATGGTTCTCAAACTTTATGCCGGCATGAGAATCGTGTGGCAGGCATCTTAAAGCACAGATGACTAACCACCAGTTTCTGATTCAGTTGGTTTGGGCTTGGGCCCAAGGATTTACATTTTTAACAAGTTCTCATATGCTTTCCATTCTCTTGGCCATATATACTAGAGTTTCATCCCACTTTGAGAAATGCTGCAATAGAGGATTTGCTGCCATGTTCATGGGAAGTAAAAATTTCAATATAACTCAAAAAATTTCCCCAAATTTTCTAATATTTTCCAATACTTAAGGCATCATTTGCTGTAAGTGACCTCCTCATAGAAAAAAAAGTGCTTTTAAATTTTGATTGGTCAAGTCCACAAACTCTGCCTTGCTCCTCTGACTGTGAAAGGTTTTCCATTTGTTACAAGTTGCAGATTATTGCATCAGGACTCGCATTCTCTCATGACTCCAGTCTGTATCATCCTTGTCGGACTAATCTGAATGTACATGTCATTTATTCTACTTGACTGACTTTAATAGCAACCAGATAAAATTTTGAATTCACTCATCTCCCAAACTAAGCCAGGCTAAATTAGAAGAGGACTTAAGTTCTAGATATCTTTGCTCTGCCAAGGAAATGTTTTTCTTTTATTTCTTAGAAAGTTTATCAGAATTTAATAAGATGCTAAGAAGGAAGTGACTAGATTTTCAGTCTCCGACATAAGTGAAAGTCAAAATATATTGTTGGACATAAATTGAGATCCTACTGACTGCCCAGTGCACTATGGAAAACAAGTATCTAAAATGTAATAAATTATATCATTTTTATAGTTATTGTGCTCAGCACAAATAGCAGGGCTTTTTGTTTTGTTTTGTTTTGAAAGAATAAGTCCAAGAAATGCGAAGAATTAGTGGAAATATAAACTATGCCTATTGGGGTTTTAAAGATTTTATTAATCATTTATAAGTAAGTGTATCACAATTGTACTTTAAAAGTATGGCCAAAATGAAAATCAATATTTACTTTAAAAACAAATCAATAATTACTTTTCTATAAAAGAATTTTTCTTTACAAATGTATTTGGAATATTTGTCCAATGGTAAGCTATCTTCCTGCATTTTAAAGAACTCAAAATGATAGATAGGTAATGTATTGAAAAGTTTCAGGATTGAAAACATTATGCATGGCAGTAACAATCTCAGCAGAGCTCCCTATGCTCCAAGCACTAGTCCAAGTACTAATGGTAATTTTTCATTCAATTAATTCACAGTAAAGCTATGAGACAGGTGTTCCTTTTACCCTCAATTAAAGATGAGGGGTCTCACAGCTCACCAATTTGAACTTGAGGAGTTTGGTTTCACTGTCCTAACTCAATAATTTTTTCAGTATTTTTTTTATAAGCATGCATTTGTTTTTGCAATTTGATCCAGGAAGCATTTTTGCTTTTCTATTCATACTTGGACATTTTTTAATATTAAATTTTGAGGAAAGGCAATCAGAAATAACTTGTACAGTATAGAATTTTTAGGTCAGTGCTTTCTCTGTAGACGAATAGACTCTCTCTCAACAAACAAATCATTTCTAAATGTAATTATTAGAAATCTACCATAATTAATAAGTACCCATCAACCTATAACTGATTAATAAGTGTGCATTTATATATTTATAAATGTAACATTTATATAGCTACTTTCATCTTAAATGTAAATTAGCTATGTATTATAGTAGATTTCTTCTCACAAAGAGATTATGAACTAGAAAGAGGTCTATGAAATATGTAAAACTATTATAAAGTACTTATGAAATTAAAACATAGCATTAATGTTATTATAATTGCAAAATAACATTCAGTAATCTGTTTATTGTGTGGTACTAACTACAGACTACAAACACAATGATGATTAATGCCACTGGGACCTTAATTCTCATTCTGGTTTAGAGGTTTTAAAATATTCAAAATCTAATATTAGAATAATGCAACTTTTCCTCATTGAATGCACTATAATGCATCAAAATTCTGCCCTTCTGATAATTTTTAAATTCACCTTTGAGGAAGAACTACTTGGGAAAAAAATCGATTGGTAAAATATACCAAAACTATTAATTTTCAGATAACAATGTCTCTATAATACCCAAAACAATATGAAAAAATTACATATGATACGAATGTGAGACTAAATTGTTCTCTGCCTTTACTTTATAAATTATATGCTATTTTATTATTTTTGTTGTTATTGTTTATTAAGAAGTGATAGTATCCACAGAAGCTTATAATTTCTTACTTCTACTTGCCATAACTCTGTTTTCCAAGTATCAGTTTTCATAAAAGGAAAGAAATGTTTTTCCATCTCAGTAATTTTCCACTGATAAGCTTCAGAATTTACTTTATATCTTGCAATTTATCAGTAGAGTTCTACTACCAACAAATACCTAAACTAAGTTTTGTGGAAAGTAATTCTTAAAAAAAAAAAAGACCTTGCATTTGTATGAGTGAAAATTAATAACCCTACCTAGAACATGAAAATACTTTTTTGTCAGCTATAGTAAAACTGATAGTATAATAAGTCTAGTTTTAACCTGGTTTGTACTGGGAATGAGGAAACAGTTCACCCTTGAAATTATTAACAGTATCAGAGGTATTCATTGAAATGTACTCAGGTCTGTCCATGAACCTGTTTGGAAATGAACCCAGATGACTATATAACCACCTTTTCCATTGAACAACTTGTTTTAACATTCAAATACAAACAAATAACTCACTATATTTCTTTAAAGATTTGTTTACTCAAGGTGACACATATAAATATATAAATTATAAGTAATTTTTGGCTTTTTAGTTTATAACTTTGACAATTTACAATGATTTTTTTCATAGAAATATGAAAAAAATTTTCTATGAAAAAAATCAATTTTGGAAATTTCCACACAATAAATTCAGTAAAATATTTGTAGATATATATTTTATGAAAGGTAATAGCTACCTTTTATGAAAGGCAATATATACCTTTATGAAAGGTATATATTTAATGAAAGGAAAAGTCTCTTTTTCACTGAGGAGGTCCCAGTTACATGACGTAGTCTGCACTTCGAGCAACACTGGTCCTCCTTCAGAGACATGCTCAGGGTCGCCATGGGGGAAAGAGGGAAAAGATTATAGGCAAATAATGAGAATTCAAAGTGAACAATCTTAAGTAGTGAGGTTAATGATAATTATCTTCCAACTCATGTTGGCTTTTTATTGATTAGTGCTTTCATAACCATACGATTCCTATCATTTGTTCTTTTCAATAATCCTTTTTTCTGATAATAAAATAATACATGATAGAACATCTGAAATAATACATGTATTATGTAACAACAAATGATGAACTATCTGGAAAATGCCAAAATGAACAAAAGTAGACCAAAAAATTGTCCCAGTCGGAACATTCAGAGATGACCACTGTTAAAAGTATTGTGTATTTCAATCCAGCATCTTATTTATCTGTCTATTTATATTAAAATTGAGAGAGATAATAACATAAAATTTGTATGTTTCCTTTTGTGTACTAAAAACTCATATTAAGAAATATTCTTCAAAATCTTATTTTAGTGGCTACATCATAAGGAATATTATTCATACTGTTCCTTAGCAATAAGCATGTGTATGTTGACACATCATTTCCAATGTTTCTTTTAAAAATTTTAAAAATTCTTTGCAAAGTTGTTTATCAAAAATTATTTTTAAATTATTATTTTGTAATTATTCATATAATTAATGGATATTTGTATTTTTAATTAACCGTATATTTATTTTAATGTAATTTTCTTTAACCTGCCTTTTAATTTCAGATTGTTTTTTCTTAGTCTATTAAATTTATTAAGCTTCTCTTAATTTTCTTTTAATTTTCATAAAAGTTAAACGTGTTAGGTCTTTATTTTATTTCATAGAATATGCTGTATTTCTGGGGAAGAAAAATATAATTAAATTCAGATATACAAAAGATCCCGATGAAATGTAAACACACTTTTGATTATATGTAAACAAGTAAAATTCAGTGATGTGACCTACTCAGTTAACTTCAAATCACAAACACTTGAAGTATAAACATTACCCATCTAAACATTGCTACCAGTCGAGTTAATATCTAAAAGTTGTATACAATTTACTAACACGTATTGTTTAAGATGGCTATAAATCCACTTTCATATAAAGCATTATTAAAAATAAAAATAAAACTACATAGGTCTTATGTTGAAGCAGAATTTAAGAATGGAGCATGTGTACTGGCTATAACATACACATAGACACACATGCATGTATGTGTATACGGGCCGAGGTGACAGTGCCACTCTCCCTCCAGTAATAATGAAATCTCAAGGCTGCTATTTAAAATTTTACCTTTGGAAAGAATTTTAGATTCACAATGGTTAAATGGATCATTAATCCCCATAAAGGATTAACAGAGTGTAACATTTGATTCACTTGGTTGAAAGTCAATATTGAGTTTATTCATTGAGTTTTTTTTATTAAGTCATATATTTAATAAGTTGTTTTTAATCCCCTTCAACTGCAAGGCAGAATACCAGTACCAGGCTTTTAGAACTGAAGTGTTATGTACGAGAAATCACAAATTTTTAGTTGAGATCTATATAATTGTCTCCAATTGTTTTAATCATATTCTTGGCAATGAGCCTACATTCTCACTGAGACTCATAGAAAAAAGTTTTTCTAAATCTTTCCTACCTCCCTTGCTCATACACTAAGGAATGAAGAACTATATATCCAGGGGTGAAATTAACAGATGGGATTTCATATCTGCGATTGGCAGTCTAAGTAAGATTCAGGGTCAGACACACAGCACCATTGTCAGAGAATGAGAATCACATGAGAAGTCAGGGGATAATGGCCAGTTGTGCTTATCGTTCTCCTTTTTTCTCTGCTTTCAGGGAGAAACACACTGTAGCAGCCGTCACTCACTCTCATTACCAGGGCTGCTTCTGCCTGGGCCGGGGGTGACACAGCAGGATACTGCTGTCTGAATTGCTAAACATCTTTCAGGCAAAAGACAATAATTAAAATATTCTGACTTCAAATGGTAATTTCTTTGGCCCAGTGCTATAATATAAGTGGATCAGAATGCAAATTAAATTTGTAGTACTGTGCCATGCCAAATGAAGCATCTTTTCGTGTCATTCAGGTTTTTTCTGATGTTTATATGCCATACAGCCATGCATAGGCATACTAATGTATGACATGTTTACATATATGTACAGTATACAATTTTATGTGTTTGTTATATATCAAAGACAGAAGACAGAGAACCTTTAAAAAAAATACTTATATATGTGTACTGTTGACAAATTGCTCCTAAGCACTTACCATACGTAATATCTCTCACGTCATTTAAATGTAATATGTCCTTTTAGCATTTTTAGGGGTGAGAGGCAGTTAAATAAGAATGAATTAATATTTACAGAATTTCTCTTTTAGCTTAACACAGTGCTAGTATTTTTACTTTATTGCATTTAATTCTTACAAAAGTTTATTATATAGGGATTATTATTTCTAAACCATGATTAAAGGCTGTGAGTTTCCAGAAGTTATATAATTTCCCAGAAGACAAGTAGCTAATATAAGCTAGAATTGCAGTTTCAGCAGGGTTTTCTCTGATTCTTAAACCTACACTTTTTCAGATACAAACTGCTTAAACTGGTGATTGGCCTACCATACACCTAGAGACGCAGAAGTGTCATCGTTTCCTGAATAGTGAGATGTTCTTAAAATATGAGATGGCTACTTTTGTTTATTCCAGATATTTACAGACATTAGGGAACCTATTTGATGTGGTCCCTTGGCTCCTTCCCCATTCCAATCCAGTAGTATTAAAACATAAAACACCAGTCTAGTTGTTTCTATGATTGGCCTAAGGTTATTTCACTTCTCTGACATTTCACCTGATCTATAAATTTATATCAGTGATAGCATAGACGTATTTCTCAACCTAGGGCATTTTTATAGAACTCAGAGGCCATAAACTCAAATGCCTATAGCTTTCAGAGTAATGTGGGAAATAGACTGGATCTTAAAAAAAAATAAAGGCAGTGTTGTAAAGTGTCTGCAGATTCCTCATAAAGGTATTTAGGTGTACTTTAAAACAAACAACAGTCTTAACAAAATAAAGCACTTGGATGTGAATTAATTCAACCCAAGGCAGTACATTTCATAACACTTACTGAAAATTAAGTGTTCGTTGATAGATTATGTGAGCACCTTAGCAGTGTGTATAACACTAAAATATTATCAGAATTCAGTTAAAGAATTAATGTTCCATTTCTTTAATTATTCCCTCTGATAATAACACTAATCATTTTCAGAGACAGCGAAGCAATTCAGTCACTGATATTTGTCTTCAGAAATACTCCTTTAAACATAAAGTGAGTGGTAAGGGAAACTATGCCTCAAGATCTATTCCAAGGTCATAGATGGTTATTCCTGTTTTGTAAATAAGAAAACTTTGTCACCAGGCAAATTTAATGTGCTAGTAAAAATTTCAAATAAACTAAATCACAGGCATCAGAAGTCTAACATTTCACCGTTGATGTCAGAGATTATCAGGGATTTGGGGGGCGGGGGGCGGGGGGCAGGGAGAGGAAAATAAAAGAAACCATCAAACTTTTTCATGGAGACAGGACTGGGGTTTCTAAAACTCACTCTCCATTGTGAGGCCCATGGGTAGTGGGGGAGGGAAGGGTTGATTCACCCTTGTGACTGGCCAGGCTTGTGTGTTCTCTCCTCTTCGTTTGCCCTCCTAAGGGTGTAATCTGAGGGGAGAGGCTTCTCTTCCAGGGCAGAGTGATAGGGGAGGGCCTCTGGGTCAGTTTTTCATGTGGCGTTTTCCCTTTCCGAGAACTCCCCAACTCACCCCGATGTCCTGGTGGCCTCATGGTGCACGTGCTGAGCACTTGCTTCAGACAAAAAACCCGGCTTTGTGGACCACTTTCCCATGTTTCATTTTGCTTTTACCATTTCTCCCTATTCAGCACTGCAGTGTGAATAAATAAGATTGTGAATTAATGTGGGTCTGTGGGTTGTTGCTAGGACAAAAAGGCAGGCTTTGTTTGGAAAATGACATTTGTTTTCCAGCTTTCTCCTGGAAACATAAGAGCCTTTCCTTTTTAAGCGGTATTTTTTTTCCATGCTGAAACCATGGTAAATATTTCCAGTTCATTGGGTAAAACCTAGTGCTGGCCGCCCTGGACACAGTCTGTGTTTCAGGAAATCCCTAGGAGGCTGCTGATGGGGAATCTTCGGCTGAGCACACACTCATGTGTTACCACCTTCTTACAGGAGGGGATCGAGATCGGATGACAGCAAATCATGAGAGCTACCTCCTCATGGCGAGCACCCAGAATGATATGGAAGACTGGGTGAAATCCATCCGCCGAGTCATATGGGGACCTTTTGGAGGAGGTGAGTATGTTTTTAAATCATGAAAAACAGAAAGATAGACCAAACCTGTTTATCCTTTCCCCCAGCTAATGTTACTGTCAGCTCCTATTTTCAAATGAATGAATGTTAAAGTGAACAGTACACTATTTCACATTATGATTAGACACATATGTAAGTAACTGCTGGAAGTTTGATATGAAATATCATTAATAACCAACTTTCCATGAATATCTTGAGTTATAAAAAGGGATTATAGTTTTCTTTTATTTTGGATTTTTCCATGTCACTAACAACAATAGTTATTGGACTGATACCACACATGTAGATTAGTTAAGAACATGTAGGTATGAGCCAAAAAAAAGAAAATTGACTAGTAGCTTTGGAAGCAATCCCAACCTCCTAGATGCTCAGTGGTATAACAACGAGTGGCAGAGCTTTGAATGAAACTTTTCTGATTACTGGAATGAAAAAGTGCTTTGCAATCAGGGAAGTGTTTGTGGGTGTGATAATAAGTTGTAAAAAATCTTAGTTAATACGGTGTTGAGAATTCATCATTTGAAGAATAAACTAAATGGTGCTGTGAGTAGAACTAAAAGGAGGAAGAAAGGATAACAGAATGTGATCACTGTCTATCAAGGAATATAAAATAGAATAATATAGACAGAAAAATTACTTAAACATTCAGTAAGTGGAACCAATAAAATAAGAACCCCAAAATATCATCTGTAACCAACATTATAAGAATGTACGGGCTATTTTATGTTGATAAATTTTAAGTAAATTGTATTAAATCAAGTTCATATTTAGTAAAACAATTATGATTTATGTATTTATTTTATATTTTCCTACATATATCGTCAGCACCCTGAATTGAGAAGTAAAATCTTTTTCCCTTAACATGTCATGGGCTTGCTTCTTATGACTAACTGCTTTACATTTTAGAAAAACTTCAAAAGCTTCATTTGAAAAGTTAGGTTCAAGTTAAAATAGTAAATTCATTGAAGATATATTAATATTTTACCAAGTTAATGATAGATATCTGCAAATTTTTGTTTTTTAGCCATACCTTCTGTTGGGAGGAAGGTGCTTCCTACTCAGTCTGCCCGGTAACAGTCTGGTTTACAACTGTTGTTCCAGGCTAATGATTGATAGTGCTCCCATTACTTTCATAGTGTTTTACTTTGGATGACAACTTATATGGTCACCCTATTCATACACTCAAATGAGTGGTAAGTCACTATGCAAAACGTTTGAAAAGGCCCATGGGGCAAAGGTCCCTACTCCAGTGCCTTTCAGAGGATTCCTCACATGACTGCCCACAAGAGATGCCTACGTAACTGCTAGGGGTTTGCCGGTGCTTCCAGCGCCTTGCATTTGTGGGGAGCCTGAGATATCTCTCTTCAAAGTCTCTGCTCTTTCTAAAGACCTTCAAAAAACAGAGGGGAACCTCTGTTATGAGCTTTCTGGGGCTCCTTAGTCAGGAGAATCCTTAATATTTCCTCAAGGAGGTATCTCTGTTGAGTGAGTACTTCCATCAAATGTGCTTTTCCTTTTTCTTGCTCTTCTGTCTGCCCTTTTCTCAAGAAAAATGAATGAGATTCCATAAGCTTCACCAAATCAGTGACTATAAGAGGTCCTATCAGCCCAAGAGTATCAGAAACGATCCCAGCGGCACTAGGCAAAAGCTATGAATGAGTCTTCAAATTTATGAACCTGAAAGTCATACTGCAGTAGATAATTGGTTTATATACTTTATCCTATGGAATAGCTCCAGGGATTTGCACATGCTTGATTCATGTTTACTTTTAAAGAGAGGTATTTTGGCATAGAGCACTTATAATAGAAATAATCCTCCAAAGAAAAAAATCTTCTGCTCTTTTAGTTTAATTGAAGAGAATTATGAGATTGCAAAACAAGCATATTCTATTTTTTAATTTTTATTTCTTGATTTTTTTTTTTTTGAGAAAGAGAGATGGAGAAAGAGAAAGAGAGAGAGAGAGAGAGAGAGAGAGACATCAGTTTATTGTTCCACTATGTATGCTTTCATTGGTTGCTTCTTGTATGTGCCTTGACCTGGGATCAAGCCCCCAACCCTGGCATAACAGGATGGTGCTCTAACAACAGAGCACTGGCTCAGACCTGTATAGCAAGCTTTTAAAGCACTCATTTAATTTATAAGAAATCCTTCATGATTTACCTAAAAATTGGAATTTTCTAAAGTTAATATAGAATATAGAACTGAACTAAATATTGACACTGACAGAAGATTCCAAATACCACCCATATTTGTAGTTCTCCAATGTTTGTATGAATATACAGATGCCTGGCCCCCACCACGCTCACTGACTGAATTTTAAAGAACTATTATAAATATGAGTTTCAAATAAATTTATATAACTGAAAACCCTTTCTTTTATCTTACATATTAGAATTTCACTTACCATTTCATTGAAAATAAGTCTTTCACCGGTTAAGAATATTTTAAAGCCACTGTTACACTTCAGCCCTGCATTTTATGGCTTCAGAGGAGGAATACCTTGGCAAGGGCCTCACTGCGAGTAACGGAAATGGGAAGAAAACACAGGTCTTCTGACTTGTGAGCTCCCTCCTGCTTTTCAGCACAATACTTCTACTGTGGGGTAAAAAAAAAATTACAAGTCCATGCCTTAATGATAGAATAGTTTTTATTGTATGAAAAACAAAACTTTCTTAAAGTGTGATGATCAGAACAAATAGTTTTTCTAGTTCTTCAAAAATATCAGAATTGACACCATCAAGAAAATGAAAAAAACCACAGAATAGGAGGAAGTATTTGCAAATCATATATTGTATCCAAAATATATAATAAACATTTGCAACTCAATAATAAAGACACATAAAATTTTGACCTAATTCAACCCAACTAAAAACAGGCAAAGAATCTAAATAAACGTTTCTCCAAGGAAAACAAACAAACCAATAAGCACAGGAAAAGATGCTCAATCCAAAGGTGGTATATAATTATTAGTCATCAGGGACCTGCAAATCAAAACCGCAATGACATACCACTTCACACCCATCAGGATTGCTAGAATCAAAAAGTCCACTAGTAACAAGTATTGGTAAAGATGTGTGGAAATCAAAACCTTCCTACATTATTGATGAACATGTAAAATCACGCAGCTCCTTTGAAAAACAGTGTGCCGATTCCTCAAATGATTAAACATTATTACAATAAGACCCACATTAGAGAAATGAAAACATATTGTATGTCCATACAGAAACTTGTACATGAATCTTTATAGCAGCATTATTCCTAATAGCCCCAAAGTGGAAACACTCAAGTGTTCATCAGCAGACAATGGATAATCAAAATGTAGGAATGTCCATGAAATGGATTAGTATTTCAACCAAAAAAATGGAGTGAGGTACTGACACATGCTACAACGTGAACGAACCTTGGAAACATTATGATGCTAAGTGTTAAGAAACCAGTCGCAAAAGATCAGATATCATATGATTTCATTCATATCAAATGTAGAACTGGCAAGTCTATTGAGACATAAAGTAGATTAGTGGTTGCTTAGGGCTGGGATGGGGGGATAAGCAGGTGGTGAGGGGGGAATAGCCAAAGATATTTTTTTGAGGGGATAACATTTTCTAAAATTAAGTGTGATGATGGTTTCATATATCTGTGATTGTATACTAAAAACCATCTAATTATAAAATTTAAATGGGGAAATGTATGATATATGAATTATATCTCAATAAAGCTCTTTTAAAAAGCTCCTGAATTACCATAAATACCTTATGTAAGAGAGCACATTTCCCCTCCTGTCTTTGTATGAAACCTATGACCTGTTATGGTGCAGTGACCTAAATAAAGACCTCTTGGCTTCCAACCTCTTTCCTGCCACTCGAAGATTGTTATCGTCATTGATTGAATGGCATTTTAAAGATATTTGGAAGGTGACATATCTCCCTGACTTACCAATTTCTGTATACCACCTTTGGATACATTTTAAATGTGTCTGTTACAGAGAAGACATTTCATTATATATATTGCAGTTTCACAACCTGTGTTTTTAGAAAGTTAAAGTTTTTCATAAGGCACCTAAGTTTCTCACTGTTCAGGTTGCATATACGTGTAAAATATCTCCTCCTTACCACTCCAGTAATAGACATTTGATTAAAATAAAGGAGAAACCTGAGGAGCTCATCTAGCTTTTCCATCTCTAGAAATTAAAAACTGTTAAGTGAAAATCATAAAATGTAGAGCTTGTCTTTTTATTAAATAAGGAAAATTTAGACAACAAATCATCAAATGGGGAAGGGGAACCAATGGAAATTCATAAAGCAGACCTCCTCTCTTAACCATCTAGCTTGATAAAGTTTGGTATTGAACCTAGACACCTCAGCTTTGTGTTATCTGATTAAAATCACCTGTAAACTGTTGCTTCCCTATTAACAATGCTGAGAGGCACATGATTTTTGCTTAACAGTCAAATCCAAAAGTTAGAATGTCAAAACATTCTTTTAGCTTTGGAAAATTTAGGGGGATTGTTTTTGTTTCTGTTTGTTTGTTTGCTTATTTTTCTTTTACACGGGGGTTCTTTTCAAGTGTCCTTGAAGCAATGTATGTAGAAGTGCCTCACTCAGGATCTGGGGAGAGTGAGAAGCCATTAATTGTTCCTGACACCCAAGTGGTTAGCCCAACTTTAGCTACCAACAAAATCAGGTGCTTCTTGTGTGTTTCTGTCTCCTTATGAAAAGAGTTGAGTCAGAGACCCAGCAAGGCAGTAAAAATACTGAACATGAATAATCCTCATAATGAATAATTGCATGTGGGCAAGGAGGGGTTAATTAAGAGGCACTGTGGCCTTGCCTCTGACACAGACCTGCTGTGTGATCTTGGAAAAGTGACCCCCTCGTCTTTAGTTTCCTCACTTGTGAAATAAGAAAACTGGGCAGAACTGTTCCAGCTCAAGTCCTGTGATTGATTCCTTGTGTTCCCTCCTACCAATGCTGAGGTCACTGAAGTGTTCTGCTGGCCGAGCTGCCTCCCAGCCCCAACCCAGCCCTGCCACTGTCTTACTAGTACTGAGTTTTGCTTTGTGACTTTTTATTTTCTTAGTTGCATGCTGGGACATGGGGTTAAAAAACAGTGTTTGAACTGTGGGGCATAAATAACTAAGAATGATCCCTTCAGTGAAAATATTCCTATCTGGGCATGCTAAGCAGAGCAATGATGTTTCTGAAGAGAGTGCTTTTTTAGTACTCCTCACAATTTTGGAAATCTGCTGAATGGCTGAAGGAACACAGAGGCCTTGGGGGTCATTTGGGGTTAAAGCACTGGCATTCCAAATCTGCTCATGGAACAGCCAGTTGGATGAATGATTAACCCAATGAGTCAATTGCTCAGTGAGTTGGACTGAAAGGGTTGGTAGACATGGGGGCTGGGGCAAAGGGTGCGTACAAGAGCCGGGGAGAAAGTTGAAAACAGGATTGGCTTTCAAACCGTAACCAGAGAAATATGTATATCTCCATGCATATGAGTGTAGTTGACTTGTTTTGTGGTTATACTTGCAAGGTTTTTGTTATAAATTGAGAATATTTTCTATTTCACAGACACAGGCATAAATACACACACATGCATGTTTTAATTATATGAACATTTAAGTCAGCACTCGCAAATAGATTCAATCACAAAGGATACTCTAAAAATCTTGTACAGGAAAAGAATAAATGCAGGAAGGAAGGGGCAAAATGTTTGCCCCCTTGGGGGTGCTTTGGTGCTGTTTGGATTTCTGGAGAGGCCAAGGCAGCCGGCTGTAAAGGTGCTGCACAGACAAGAGCCGAGAAGTCAACTCAAAGTCAAACGAAGAAAAAGGGGTTCACAGCGTCGCGTGGTCCTCTCCCTCCTCCCCTCATACCGTTGTCACTGCACCTGCTGCATGTGACCGGCGGGCACTGGAGGCAGCCGCAGCCCTGCCAGCTCCCGCCCAGCTCTTCATTGAGAAAAGGGAGCGAGCGCCGGAGGAGGGGAGAGAAGCTCCCTGCAGAGCCGCCTCCCCCACGGATCCAAGGAGTCTCCTGGAATAGGCACTCGACTCTTCTGACGTGGCGATTGCCTCGGGAGCCCGGGAGTTTGAAGAAAGAAGGGAAAAGGGAGGAGAAGCCTGCAGAGCATCAAAGGATGAGGGGTGCTATAAAAGGAACAGGGGAGCCCTTTGAAAAGAATCTATCATGCACTGAAATGCTTTCTGGAGAAGGTGCCATTATTCGCCTCCCCTGTTGCTCAGATGAAAGGAACCAGCAAGGACGGTCCTGAAGTATTCCTCAGGGTCCTTTTTGTCATTGTTCTTCTAGCCCCTTGTACAGGGCTATTTGCTGACCTTTCCAGAAGAATCTCAGTCCCCCCAGTACCAGCTGAGAAGACAGTTCTTAATAAAAAACAAAACAAAACAATTCCTGCTGTTTGGGAGGTGCAGCTGGCTTGCTGCAGTTCTTTTTGCTGTGACATTTTGGAGTGTCTGCAGAAACTTAAAAAAAAACAAAACCTTAAAAACTCTCTGGATTAGGTAAGAAAAAAGGAATTTTTTTTTTCCAAAGAGAAGTAAATGAGAGGTGGTAACTTAACCCTGTTTCAGAACGTGGATGGTAAAAACCTACGAGTCCTAGGAATCAGCACTTCAAACCTAACAAATAAAAAAACATGAGAAGGAGTGGCTGTGGGCTATCGTGCAGAGGCAGGTCTTAAAGGAAGCTTGAAACTGTCAGAACTTTGGGCCTGTATGATGCCTGAAGACCGACACATGGGGGGACGCCCCTCAGGTGCCTTAGCATCAACTCCTTTCATTCCTAAAACTACATACAGAAGAATCAAACGATGTTTTAGTTTTCGGAAAGGTAGGTAGATGATATTGTTAATGTCCTTTTAAAAATATGCATATATTCTTTGATGCTTTAAGGTCAGTCTATGCTCAGATAAAATGGGAGTTTGGAAACTAAGAGATTAGAGCTGTACAAAAGTGATTTGTGTGTGTCTTTGCTTATCTATACTGATTTTTCAAGGTTCAAATTGATCTGTTTATTACTATCTGTGAATAGGTTAGGTAGGTGGGGCTTAATGAAAGGTGGGATCACCTTGACTGATGGCGAAGTAAACAAGCTGGGCTGACCATTCTGACAGGAGGGCCAACCCTACCTTAGGCTGTTCCCAGACCCAAATCAAGCAGCCATGTTGTCACCCATTTTTCAATGGGTCCCTCTCACATCCCTGTTCTGTTCTTCCGTCATATCGGTTTGGATCCGGCTGCCTGTGCTAACCTCACCTCCCCTGCTCAGAAAATGTTAATATCTGGTTATCGGTAGTGATCCTTTACAAGAGGCTTTCAACCACTCTGAGTAACACCTACTAGAAGGAGAAGTCACCTTGACTTCCCAAATAGGTAGCATTGGGAGAGACCAAAGACATGAACTGTCTGGAACAAGGGGTGGGGAAACATAGCAATTTATGATCAATAAAAGAAACTAAGGCATTTCTGAATTAATTTATGTAGGAAGAGTTGAAGAATATAGCATAGTAAAATGAATGTTTTTAGAAACTGTTTATGTATCAAAATGTTTTAAAATTTTATTTTGCTTTAAAATTGGAATACTTAAATGGAATGATTCTCTAAATCGGAACTAGGTAATTATAATTTAAATGTCACGTACAGTGAACTGATTTAATGAGGAGCTGATTTGAGTGACATCTAAAGGTCATTCCTTCTCCCTTTTTTATTTGATCTGCCACCTATTAACCCTCTCTACTTAGCAACCAACAACAGCAACAAAAAAATAATAATAAGAGTAAAACAAGATAAGGGAAAACTACGTAAAGAAAAATATAGTGAGAACTTTTTAAAACTAAACCTTATTTTCTTCTGAGTCTTTCCCTTAGAGTAGCTACAATCTGGCTATGACCGTTAGCATGTATTATTAGCAAGGAATTCAGGTGTTAATTTTTATTCCTCTCTCATCCATGTCTCACATTTTATAAATCCATAGGGATTTCAGAGCAGCTTTTTAGAGCACAGGTTAGGGTTACTGTAGGGTTGCATCACTGATAGAGAAATAGACTGATAGAAATTGAAAAGGCTAGGAAATAATTGCTTAAAAAACATCCCCCTCCGGCTTTCCCACCCCTCAGCAACTAAATCAGACACTAGAGACAATCTGCGTTTCCAGGTTATTGCTGTTCATCTGGAGCATAAGATGTTCTGGGGACAATTAATGCATCTTTGAAGCCCAGAGCAAGGCCTTCCTGATCTTTTCCACATTTTCCCCTCCAACAGTAGAGGACAGCAGACCTGCAAGCACCGCGGCTAGTACCGCTGTTCCTTAAGCCCTTTCCTCCTGCTCCTTAAATACCGACCAGGGAAGCAGTGCCTGCAAAGATAGTTCCCATAGGCTGGCAAACGGCAGTAACTGGAGTGGGGAAGAGCTGCTGTCTATCATCTCCTGTGGCTATTTTTACAGATTTGTCCTTTCCTCTGCAAAGTCACAGTAATCTGAGGAATGTTCAGCATTTGAGTCAAGGATTAACAGATTTCTAACTCAGAAAGCTATATTCTGGTTGCTGTCAGAGCCACAAAGGAGAGGAGGTTCAGGAAGCATTCAGTTGTAAATTTTCTTTTCCGTTCTCTGGAGCCAGTCAGTGCACACCAGCCTCTCTCAGTTACTGGCCACGGGACCACAGTGACACAGTGGGGCCCTGGGAGGAAGGTGCTCGGGCTGCTGCAGTGCTGTTTCCTGCTGCCCTAGTTATTCAGGGCAGCAGCAGCAGCAGCAGCAAGAAGCACAGGGTGTTTATGTCTTTTTTTAAGGTCTGGCACTGAAAAGAACGAACTTTTCTTTCAAGTCTGGATTTCTGAACATGCCGCCCTAAGAAGAGAGGGTTCTTATGTGCTTTGTTTAATCTTCTGGGTGCTCAAGGAGTTTAAGAAGTGGATCTGTGTTTGTGAGTTCCTCTCCCGAGCCTTTTGGAGAGCATCGACTTAAAGTCATTTCAATGAAAGCAAAAGCGAGAGGGCAGGGATCATGGACAAACACCCAGAAGTAAAAAATGGTGACGTGTCTGCTTTTCTCGATCCACATTTAGAGGACATTTTTTACTGTTGTCAAGGGCAGGCGGACAGAAGAGACTCACTGCTTTAGAATGTCCTCAGAATTGAAGTGTGGGGTTGAGGTAGCTTCCGGAGGCCTGCTGGTATTGGAGCTCCAGCGCTTTGTAAGCCATAACTGACCCCTCAGGGCTCCTCTCTCTTCCTCGCCTCTTCTGTCCTTTGCTGCCCTTGGCATCTCACCCTTCCTTTGTTTAAGTACTCATAGAGGCCGCTGAAAATGTTTTCCCGGTGGTTTAAAACGTCTAGTAAATAAAACACAACCATTAGGCAGAAAGCCGAGGATGGTGGTGCTCTGGATTTACATCCTGGTGAGAGAAAGATCACAATGCCTTTTCACTCTCTTGATTTTGAAATTATAACTTTTTAATGTCTTTAAAGACTAATATTTAATATGTGGAACACAACCAATCTTTTGATTACCTGGGGTTCTGAATGTTAGCATTTATTTCTAGTTTTAATAGGTTAGCTGGTTGAAGATTATTGTGATCACGAGACAGACTAAAGTAAATTTTTAAACCCTAACTTCAGCTTTTTTTCCCCTGCTGAGTTGCCCTGTTCCTGTAGATAAGCCATCATTCGTTTGTGATTTTCTTCCCTCCTATACGTAACTACTTAGCGTCTTCCTTTTTTTATATATTTTTAGCTCCATTCCTTTTCCCATCACCTTAGTCCTCTGTGTCTTTATTACTTCATGCTCACAACATACTTTCACCTGAAAAGTGGCTCTTCGGGACAGCATCTGTCCTCACCTCTTTCCATCCTCAACATTCTTTACAAATTTTTACAACAGGCAGCCTATTTGTAAAGCATCACCTAATAGGTATTTCTGAACAGTACTGTCGGGCAATATTCCACAGCCGAAAATCTGTGAGTTTTTGAGTCCCATTTGCTCCCCAAGGAAGTTTTAACTGTTTTACATAATTATCAAGACCTTCTAGCCAATTCCCAATATTCCCTAGAGAATAAACTCCAATTCCTCAGACTTCCCCACTCTTTCTCCCTAAACACATCTTCTATGACACCTCTTTGCTTTTGTTCACTGTGCCCTCTCTGCTGTGCTACTCTCTATTCTGTTGCCTGTCCAAAAATCACATTTCCTCCAAGATAGTGCTGGTTGCCGTTTCCTCATCCATTGAACTCTTTACCCTGTAGCCCTTGTGTTTCACATATGCCACCACTTTGCCACCTTGTCTTCATACCAGTCTTAAAGAGCTGCATGCATGTTTGTGGTTGAAAAGACAAGTATTTATTTCTTCTCAAAGTGAAGAATGACAGTAGACCTGTTCAATCAAGGATTCAAGATTTATGGTAAACTGGTGAATTATAGTAGGATTCTTAGCTATCTTTTCCTGACAGTTTATGAGCAATAAGGAATTAAAATGCCTTTACAATGTTGGTAGATAAAACCAGCATGCTCTTTAAAGATTATTGTACGTTATGCATGTTGTAATCGCATTCATAGAACTTGATTTGGACAACAGAATGCTATCCAAATCCTTATAATTTTATTTTATTTCTTTTTATTGTTAAAATCTAATATTTATATAAATCTTTATTTTTTTGGTATATTTTATTGAGTATGCTATTACGGTTGTCCCATTTTTCCCCCCTTTATCCCCTCTCCCCTGCACCCCATCCCATCATCCCCACACCTCTTATTCCATGTCCATAGGCTGCACACACCAGTTCTTTGGCTTCTTAATTTCCCACACTAGTCCAAGCCTCCCCCCCTTCATTTTTTTTTTGGTCAACATTTTCCTGCCACCACTTTCCCCAGCCTCATCCACCCCCACCTCCCACCCTCAATCCTTCCCTCATTTGGTTTTATCAATGGGTCCTTTATGCATGTTCTTTGATGATCCTCCCCCTCCCTTTCCCTTGCCATCCTCCTCCCTCCTCCTCTCTGCTTATTGTCAGTTGTTTTTTTTTTTATTGCAATATTGCAGGTTATATTTTGCTTGCTTGTTTATTTTGCTGATTAGTTTCCACTTATAGGTGACATCATATTGTATCTGTCTTTCATCGCCTGGCTTATTTCACTTAGCATAATGCTCTCCAGTTCCATCCATGCTGTTTTTGCGAAGGGTAGTAGCTCCTTCTTCCTTTCTGCTGCATAGTATTCCATTTTGTAAATGTACCAGAGTTTTTCGATCCACTTATTAACTGTCGGGCACTTAGGTTGCTTCCAATTCTTGGCTATTGTAAGTGGTGCTGCAATGAACATTGGGGTGCATAGGTTCTTTTGAATTGACGTTTCTGGATTTTTAGGGTATAATCCCAGCAGTGGAATTGCAGGGTCAAGAGGCAGATCCATTTTTAGTTTTTTGAGGAAATTCAAAACTGTTACCCACAGTGGGGAACCCACCAGTCTGCATTCCCACCATCAGTGCACTAGGGTTCCCTTTTCTCCACATCCTCGCCAGCACTTGTTGTTTGTTGATGTGTTTATGATGACCATTTTGACTGGCGTGAAGTAGTGTCTCACTGTGGTTTTAATTTGCATCTCTCTGATGGCTAGTGAGGCTGAGAATCCTTTCATGTGTCCCTGGGCCCTGTGTATGTCCTCCTTGGAGAAGTGTCTGTTCATATCCTTTGTCCATTTCTTAATTGGGTTCTTTGTCTTCCTAGAGTGGAGTCATGTGAGTTCTTTATATACTTTGGAGATGAAACCCTTGTCTGAGTTATCGTTGGCAAATATATTTTCCCATATGGTTGGTTCCCTTTTCATTTTGCTAATTTTTCTTTACTCTGCAGAAGCTTCTGATTTTGACGAAATCCCATTTGTTTATTCTTTCCTTTATGTCCCTTGCTCTACGGGGACATATTGGTGAAAATATTACTGCGTGAAATATCTGAGATTTTCTTGCGTACATTCTCCTTTAGGACTTTTATGGCGTCGTGACTTATATTTAAGTCTTTTATCCATCTCAACTTGATTTTTGTCTTTGGTGTAAGTTGGTGGCTGAATTTCATTTTTTTGCATGTAGCTGTTGAGATCTCCCAACACCATTTGTTGAAGAGGCTATTTCTTCTCCATTTTATGCTTCTGCCCCTTTAATTGAGTATTAATTGACCACAGAGACATGGGTTTATTTCTGGGCTCTCTATTCTGTTCCATTGCTCTGTATGTCTGTTCTTATGCCAGTACCAGACTGTTTTGATTACAGTGGCCTTATAATATAGTTTGATGCCAGGCATTGTGATTCCCCCTGCTTTATTCTTCTTTCTCAAAATTGCTGCAGCTATTTGGGGTCACTTATGGTTCCATATAAATTTTAGAAATGTTTGTTCTATATCTGTGAAATATGTCATTGGTAATTTAATAGGGATCGAATTTATAAATCTATAAATTGCATTGGGTTATGGACATTTTGATGATGTCAGTTCTTCCAATCCATGAACATGGTATATGCTTCCATTTATTTGTGTCTTCCCTAATTTCTTTTCTTCAGTGTTGTGTAGTACCCCGAGTACAGGTGTTTAGCCTCCTTAGTTAAGTTTATTCCATGTACTTTATTTTTCTTGTTACTATAGTAAATGGGAATTTTTCCCCTGATTTCTGATTCTGATATTTCATTGTTGGGGCAGAAAAATACCTTCGATTTCTGAATATTAACTTTGCATCCTGCTGTTGTGCCAAATTCACTTATTAGTTCAAGTAGATTTTTGGTGGAGTCTTTCAGATTTTCTGCGTACATTATCATATCATCTGCAAACAATGACAGGTTTACTTCCTCCTTTCCAATTTGGATGCCTTTTATTTCTTTCTCTTGTCTGCTAGCTGTGACTGGGACCTCCAATACTATGTTGAATAGAAGTGGTGAAAGCGGACACCCTTGTCTTGTTCCTGATCTTAGTGGAAAAGATTTTAGTTTTTGCCTATTAAGTATGATGTTGACTATAGGTTTCTTGTATGTGGCCCTTATTTTGTTGAGGTAAGCTCCCTCTACTCCCACTTTGCTGAGTGTTTTGATCATAAACAGGTGTTGTACCTTATCAAATGCTTTTTCTGCATCTATTTATTTGATCATGTGATTTTTGCCTTTCCTTTTGTTTATGTGATATGTTATGTTTATTGATTTCTGAATATTGTACCATCCTTGCATCCCTGGGATGGATCCCACTTGATCATGGTGGGTGATCTTTTTAATGTATTGCTGGCTGCAGTGTTGCCAATTTTGTTGAGGATTTTACGTCTATGTTTATCAGCGATCTTGGCCTGTCATTTTCTTTCTTTGTTGTGTCTATCTGCTTTTGGGATTAGGATGATGCTGGCCTCATAAAAAGAGCTTGGGAGTCTTCCCCCTTCGATTTTTTTGAATAGTCCGAGAAGGATAGGGGTTACCTCTTCCTGAAATGTTTTGTAGAATTCTCCAGGCAAACCATCCAGTCTGGGGCTTTTGTGTGCCTGGAGTTTTCTGATTACTGCTTCAATTTCACCAGCTGTTATCGGTCTGTTTAGGCTTTTTGGTTCTTCTTCATTCAGTTTTGGAAGACTATTATATTTTTCTAGAAATTTGTCCATTTCACCCAGATCTCCAAACTTCTTGGCATATAGTTGATCATAGTAATTTCTTAAAACCCCTTGTATTTCTGTGCTATCAGTTGTAGTTTCTCCTCTTTCATTCCTGATTTTATTTATTTGTGTCCTTTCCCTTTTTTTCTTGATGAGTCTGCTTAAAGGCTTATTAATTTTGTTTATCTCTTCAAGAACCAGCTCCTGGGTCTATTGATCCTTTGAGTTGTTCTTTTAGTCTCCATGTCATTCAATTCTGTTCTGATCTTGATTATTTCCTTCCTTCTTCTCCCTCTGGGCTCTGTTTGTTGTTGTTTCTCCAGTCTTGTAGATGCTGTGTTAGGTTGTATAGATGCTGTGTTTATTTGAAATGTTTCTGTCTTTTTTAGGTAGACCTGTATTGCTATTAACTTCACCAAGGACTACCTTCGCTTTGTCTCACAGGGTTTGGACTGTTGTGTCCAAAATTTTCATTTGTTTCCAGAAATTTATTGAGTTCTTCTTTGATCTCATTATTGACCCATTCATTGTTGAGTAGCATGCCATTCAGTCTCCAAGAGTATGAATGTTTTTGAGTTTTTTCCTTGTTGGTTTCTTGTTTTAAGCCCTTGTGGTCTGAGAAAATGCTTCATATGATTTCAGTTCTCCTAAATTAGTTGAGGCTTGTTTTGTGTCCCATCATGTGGTTTATCTTTGAAAATATTCCATGTGCATTTGAAAAAATGTGTAATTTACTTCTTTGGGGTGAAAGGTTCTATATTTGTCAACTAAGTCCTTTTAATCTAATGTGTTGTTCAATTCCACAATATCCTTGTTGATATTTTGTTTCGATGATCTATCCATTGTTGACAGTGGGGTATTAAAATCCCCTAGTATAAGCATGTGCTGTCTCTTTCTTGATGTCCTCTAGGATTTTCCTTATATATTTGTGTACTCCTATGTTGGGTGCATATAGGTTTACAATGTTTGTGTCTTCTTGATGGATTCTTCCTTCAAGTATTGTGAAGTTTCCTTCTATGTCTCTTTTTATGGCCTTTGTTTTGAAGTCTATTTTGTCTGATATGAGTATTGCTACCCAAGCTTTTATTTTGCCCGTCCATTTGCTTGGAATATTTTTTCCCAGCCCTTTACTTTCATTTCAGTCTATGTAGGTCTTTTTTCCTGAGGTGGTTCTCTTGTAGGCAGCATATGGATGGGTTCTGTTTTCTTATCCATTCACCTACTCTATAGCATTTAATCCATTTACATTTAAAGTTATTATTGATGGGTACTTATTCATTTTTTCCCTTTGCAGTTGTGTTCCTCTCTCTCTCTCACTCTTTTTCCTCATCTTCTTAAAGCAGTCCCTTTAGCATATCTTGCAATGCTTATTTGGTAGAGGTGTATTCTTTTAACCTTCTTTTGTCTGGGAAACTCCTTATTTCTCCTTCCATTTTAATTGAGTGTCTTGCTGGGTAGAGTTGTCTTGTTTGCAGCCCTTTGCTTTTCATTACTTGGAATATTTCCTGCCATTCCCTTCTGGATTATAGTGTTTCTGTGGAGAAGTCAGCTGCTAGCCTTATGGAAGCTCCCTTGTATGTTACTTCCTGTTACTTGCTGCCTTTAAGATTCTCTCTTTCGTCCTTGATATCTGCCACTTTAATTATGATGTGTCTTGGAGTGGGTCTCTTTGGGTTCCTCTGGATTGGGACCCTCTGTGCCCCCTGGACTTGTGTGACTTTTTCTTTCCTCAAATCAGGGAAGTTTTCCATCATTACTTTTTCAAACAGGTTTTCTGTCCCTTGCTACTCCTCTTCTCCTTCTGGCATTCCCATTATACAGATATTACTATGTATCATGTTGTCCTGCATTTCCCTTAACCCCTCTTCATTCTTTTTGAGCCTTTTTTCATTTTCTTGCTCTTTCTTGGAATTTTTTCCTACCATGTCCTCCAGCTCACTGATTTGATCCTCTGCTTCATCTAGCCTGCTTTTGATTCCTTCTACTGTGTTCTTCAATTCAGAAATTGTATTCTTCATTTCCTCTTCGTTCTTGTTGATAGTTTCTGTGTCCTTTCTCATGCTGAAATATTTTGCAGTAAGTTCCATTAGTTTCCCTTGGATATTTGTAATTCTCACTGAGCTCATTGAGTTCATTGAGCTTCCTTATAACCATTTTTTTGAACTCAGTATCTGATAGTTTACTTGCCTCTGTTTCAATTTGATTTTCTGAGGACTCCTCCTTTCCTGTCAATTGGGGGTTGTTTCTTTGTCTTTCCATTATTTGGCTACTGGAGCAAAACCAGAAAGCCCAGGAAACAAACCCATGACCACAGAAAGATCTCCCCCCTGCAATTCCACTATCAACAGCAAATGAACCAGTATTAATAAGGCTATAAAGAGATTAAGGCTATTATAAGAAAGGAGAGAAATAAATTTAGTATAAAATCCAGTGACTTAATTTGCACCTACTTGATGGACAAGAAATTAATGTTAAAAATCTATGTAGTAAAGAAAGTATCACAAATCATGGAGAAGACCACAGTAGAATTCATCTCAGTAGCCTCTAGTATTTACCACTGCTTTTTCTTTCTGGATCCACCTCTGGTGATGTCCGATGTTGATCCCACTGACCTTTGGCAGCCTATTGGAGACTTCAAGGGATCTACTGTCTTTGGCTGTCTCCTTCAGTTGTTAATCTAGTCACTCTGCTCTCAGCAGTCAGGCTTAAGTACTATAGAGTGGGGCAGAATCCCTCCTGGGGCTGGGAAAAATATTTCCCCTCAGGCTGCTGCTGCTCAGAGGGCAGTCTGTGTGAGCTTGATGGCTATTGCCTTATGGGGGATAATTCAGTACCAGTATCCCAGAGGCTACCTTCTCAGTTCTCTCTCCGAAGTGTCCATCCCCAGTCTCTCCACTCTGCCCCGCCCTTTGCAGAGGTCTACTATCTGTGGCTGCCACACTGCACTCAGCAGTCAGGCTTAAGCACCACAGGGCCAGGGCGGAGTCCCTCCTAGGGGCAGGGCTATTATTTCCTCTCAGGCTGCCAGTGCTCAGGGGAGTGGTCTGCCTGAGCCAGATGGCTGCTGCTGCCTGGGGGCTGACTCAGCACTGGGATCCCAGGGGCTACTTTCTCAGTTCTCTCCCCAAAGCCTCTGTCCCCAGTTTCTCCTCAGGCATCTGTAGTCCACTCTGCCCCTGCCTTTGCCAGAGCCCAGGGTTAGTGGCTGCAGATGGAAATTTATGCATTAGCCCTTTAAATGGCTCTTTTGGTCTCAAGCTGCCCGTCTCTGGCAGAGGGCAATCCTGCCACTTTTTGCAGCTGCTGTTATCTATGTACCTTTTGGGCTCTGGTACTGTAGGCTGGGGATCCCCACTTACGGTTTAGACCCCATTCTTCACAGGGAGCTACAACTTGTTGCTCAAATATCCCTCATGTGCTGCTGCCTGCAGGTGCCCAGCCAGCCTTCTTGTGTCTCTGCCACACTCCTTACCAGTCAGGTTGTGCTGAACTGATTCTTCTGTCTGTCCAAGGTTATAAGGCTTCTCTCTCACTATAGTTTAGTTGTTTGTTCTGGGTGATTTCTCCATAATTTAGTTGTAATTCCAGATTGGTCCTGGGATCAGGTCAGTGTGACTTTCATTCATTCCTCTGCTATCTTGATCCTTCAAATCCATATAATTTTATATGGTGCTATAAATAAAGAACTCATTAATTTATGTATCATACTTTTATGGAGTATCTACCAAGTGATGCTAGGGATGAGTTCACGGACTCCCTAGAATATAAAGACATAAATAACTAATTGCTTACTCTGGTAAGCATTACAATGAATTATGGGTGAAGTCTGAGAAGCCCATGAACAAAATTGACTATGGGCTCATTTACAAAGGCAGTGATTTCTCTGATCTGCATGAAATCAGATTTAGTCTTTGAAAGTTACAAAAAGACATTTTCTCCTATTTGATCCTAAGGGAGTGGTCAGCACTACGAAAAAAAAAAAATCTCTGAATTGAATTAGTACAATATGGAGGAAAGAGAAAGACTTTGAGAATTTTGTGGACCTGCATTTGTACCCGAGATCTGCCACTTTCCAAATATGTGACTTTAGGTCATCTAGCATCTCTGAATTTGTTTGTGGAAGAGAGGTATCCTTGCAGAACGTTTCCAAATGTCTAATAGGAAAATGCATGTGAATAGAGTGGCTTGGATGTAACTGGTGTCTGTAATTACTCTGCTGGTCCAAGTCCTTGGCCTCTGGGCCACTATGTTCAGACTATTACATTAATTTTTCCAGGCCTTAATTTTTCTCCTTTTCCACTCTAACTATAAAAAGTGTCAAGATTCTGCAAAACATTCACTGGTTATTATAGATTCTGAGTTCCCTGGATTAAGTTTTCTATCAAATAAGATTTGTTGGCTATTTAGAAGTTCTGGTGACAGACTGAAGTAAACTTTAGCTGTTTCTGTTTCTGTACTGAATGGAATGTCTTTTATTTTGCTTTGTCCATTTACCATGGATGAATGTTCATTTTTAATTGAAAATTATTACAGTCCTGGTGGTACCAAGACTTATTCTGTTACCAGGGTGCAGTAAGCATATAGATAAGTAAAAGCAAATTTTCTCTGTGACTCAGCACGTGATCTGTAGGAAAGGAGAGAGAGAAAACTCTGAAAAATAACTGGTAGCAAAGAACTGGAGCAATAACTAAGAAGTGTTTAAACTTCTGGATTTTTGTCAGCAAACCAAGGATTTTTTTTCCCAAGTTTTTATAGAAACCAGTGCCACAACCTGAGAGCTATGGATGAGTTCCATTTTACTTTGAAGTTATTCATATATTTCCTATAATTGAGGAAGTAGAGTACTTTGCCTTTAATAAACTCATTAATTCCACAAATATTTATGAAACAGTCAAGTCTTACCCACTTTAGTATTAAGTCCCAGGTGCAGAAGCAAGAGACTTTGCCTGTGTGCTCTTAGTTCAGGCTGTTATAACAAGATGTCACAGAAGGGGTGCCTTCTAAACACAGAAATTTATTTCTCACAGTTCTGGAGGCTGGAGCTCTGACACCAGGCCAGCATGGTGTTTTGGTGAAAGCCCTCTTCCAGGCTGCAGACTATCAGCTTCTTGTATTCTCACATTACCGAAAGTCTCTGGGGTCCCTTTGTAGAAAAAGCACTAATCCCATTCATGAAGTCTCTGTCGTCATGACCCAATCACTTCCCAAAGGCCCTGCCTCCTAATGCCATCATCTCAGAATTTAGGTTTTCAAACACAAGCATTCAGCTCATAGCAGTAGGTAGAGTGGAGGGTGAATCTTGGAGACCTTTAGATCTGATGACAATCCCAGTGTATTTCCTCTGTCTACAGCATCTTGGAGAATTACCTAAACCTCTCTGAGGTCCATAAGATAGATATATAGCATACAGCTGTTTTTCAGTATTATTTATAATGATAATAAATGTAAAATAATTATCTTATTAAAATAATTATGAAAGCACATTCCTCTTTTCACTAGTGGGAGACTTGTTCAGTACAGATAATCATCTAAGTAAATACTTAGAAAGTAATGTGCTAAGAAATCAAAGAACAAACTTATCAAGCTTTGCATCCAGGGTGGGGGTGAGGGAATGTTAATAAAGACTTAACCCAGGAGATGACGTGAGTTGAATATTGCTGGGTAACTTTTTCTAGGCTGACTCATGATGGCAGGACATACCTTCTAGAAGGAGGCCTGAAGACATGACAAATCATGTTACATTTAGGAAATAACACACAGTTCAGTATAGTTAGAGAGCATGTTGTTTGTGAGGAAACAGCAGAAATGAAGGTGGATATGGCACAGTGCCTGGCACACAATGAGTACTACCTAAACATTGTTGATTGAGTGGTGGAAAATAGAGGTCACGTTGTGGAAACTTGTATTTCATGAAATTGACTTTGGCCAGTGGGCACCATTGGAAGAAATGAAGCAAAAGAGTGGTATGATATGATTTTAATATTATAAAATCACTATGACAACAGTTACCCGGGTTAGTAGGGAATACTGAGGACCTAGCCTGTTACAGTAGTGGTGAGTTTGGGAAGGACTGATGGGGTCGGTGAGGGTAGCGAAGAAAAGGGGAATGCAGGCTGACCCTCAGATGGCATGTCAGGGAGTTGGGGGTGAATAACTGGTACTGAAAATCAAAATCAGGATTTTCCTCTTAATATTCCTGAGACTATGCCTGTTAATGACCTACTGATCAATGTGTGTTTTCCCCGTGCTGCTGGTTGGGAATAGCTCATAACCTTTGTCCTTTTTTGTTAATTTAAAAATTTAAAGTTTCACTGCTCCCTCTAAGAAAATCTTAAATAAAACAACTTAAAAAATAATTTCCTCCTCAGTTTTCTCTTAAAAAATTCTCACATACTTTGTTAACTCACACCTGCCAGTGCAAGGTAGAGACATTTGGGACATTCTATTTCCAATGCTATGTAATGGGAACTGTACATCTATTATAATTCTTAACAAGACAAGGTCTAGAGAAGAAGCTATGATTTTTCAATAGGAATATCTAAGTATATGTAACTACTGTCTACATACTGTATTGCTTACATATTATATTGCTAAGTAGACATAGCTCTTTACATTTAAAAAAAAGCGTTCCCTTGGGCAGCATGCTCTCTAAATGCTCAGAGTTTTTTGCTTCACCCTTTATTTTTCTGATCTTCCCATATATTTACACTTTCTCAGCAGATAACAAGAACTGAAATAGGAAAGCTGGTAAGCTGACAGGTTTCTTCCACTGTAGCCCAGTTTCAGCCACTGTGCACACTACACAATACTGTGTAGTAGCTGTTGTGTTGTAGATACAGAAAGACACTGAATCCAACAGCCTCGAACAAAGCCTGGCTCCACTACTTACTAGCTGTGTGACATACTGCAAACTATTAACCTTTCTGTGCTTTAGTCTCTTCCTTGATAAAATGGTGTAATGGTGGTACCTACCTCATAAAGTGCTGCGAGTTTTGAATGAGAGAAAGGTAGGTACGCTACTTGGCATACATAAGTACAGCTTAGTTATTATAAATTTAGAGCACACAAAAAAAGATATGCTGTTCTATTCACTTTCAGAATTTACTAATATTTTAAATTACTAGCAAATAAAAGGACTTAACTGTGTTTTTAAAAAGAAAAAGAGGGGAGGTCGGAAGATGGTGGAGAAGTAGGTGGGAGCTAAACCCTCTTGCTCATGCACCCAACTAGGACACCTAGCCGATCTTCTGAAGAGCTGAGTGATCAGCCAATGAAATTCCAGCTTATTTGAAATTTGGGAGTCACAGATTGCAGAGGACGATAGAAAACGGATGGTTAGAAGGTTTTGTAGGCCATCGGGAAGGTCCCCGGGTCCTGTGCTGTGGCTGCGGTGGTCCCCAGCCCAGCCTTGTGCCAAGGACTGTGGCTACCCCAGGAGCTTTGGAGGAGAGCTGGCTCAGAAACTGTAACTTGCCAGCTCCCTCCCCTCCCAGAGCAGGGAAGTCACAGACCTACACCAGTGGAGACCTGGTCGCTGGGCAGTGGGAGACACAGAGCAGGTGGTGCACCACAGCTGAGATAGTAGTTGCCGACTGGGACAATATTAGGGAAATTGGGGAGCCAGGTGACAATGGGAGATGGGAGAAGAGTAGGACCGTGACCGACCTTGACACAGATAGTTCTGAGACTGGTCAGAGAGCTGGTCTGAGTGAAAACCCTGGTGATGGTTAGGAAAGGCCGCCCGCAACCATGGGGAATTCACTCAAAAAAAGCCTCTCAGCTGCTGTGCAAGAACCTGAGGTGTGCTGCCACATCACCTGTGATGGCGAAGAAGGAGGAGGGGCACGAATTGCTCCAAATAAGGGCTCCCCAAAGACTGATCAAAGCGGGGCAGCTGGGACCAAAGACGTAGCTGTCCCCAGAGAGACTTAATTTAATAGGGGAACTAAACTGCCCAAAAAGGACTTTGTGTGCACACAGAGCCCAAGCCCACAAAGAGTGAGGGAGACAGGTGCAAGTTGCTCCTAGTTGGTGCGCCTCATAGACTAATCAAAGGGCTGCACACCAAGGGGGATTGAAGGCACTGACCTGATGCATGCGGACAGTGTGAGCCTTGCAGCACTCTGAGGGCTCAGCCAGAGGCTGTGAACCTGGGGAAAACAGCAGCCCAGAGCAGCCCCCATCTTTGAAGATCCACAGGAGAGAGAAAAAAAAACAAGCAGAAAGCAGAAAACGGAGCCCAGCCCCGCTCTGACTGTAGCATCAAGGAAGACCAGCAGAACCCATTTGGTGGTTTTAAAGTCAGCAGGAGGCTTTTCTTTTTTTTCTTTCTCTTTCTTTTTTCCTTTTTTTTTTTCCCTCATTCTTGCAAGTGTAAGACAATAAGACCTGGAGCTGTGAAAGGACCAAAAACAGATCCAGAGAGAGACCAGAAGGCTAACACCAACAACTGAGAAAAAATTTCACTTTGATATCCTTCAGAACATGCATTTTATTTTTTATTTTACTGGGGTTATTTTGTAATTTTTATTTTTATATATTTTAATTTTAAAATTTTTCTTCCTTATGTTTAGTTTTCTTTCTTCTGTTTGTTTGATTTCATTGTTTGATTAGTTTTCCTGTTCTGCCTTTCCTATTACATTTTAATTTCTCTTCTGACACTGAACCTGTGTTTTAAGAACACACTACTCTTTCAATTTTTATTCAATTTTTATTCTTTTTATTCAGGATAAATATTGCTTGCCTTTTTATTGTTGTTCCAAATCTCACACAGTGCCCTTCCTGGGTTTTGACCCATTTTGTGATCTTCCTGAGCTTTATTACTGTTGTGGTTAACTTTATTTTCCCCCACACTACCCCAAGTTCCTATCACTCTCACTGTATCTTATCATCTAACCTCACATAGGCATACTGCTTTCTGGAGTCAGATCACATTCTTTTTCCCCCGTCATACAAGTCTTATCTGTTTTTCACCTTTTATAAAATGTTGCTACTTGGGTGAATTATCAAGCTTATTGTGGTACTCCTTCAAGGATCTCCTGTCTGTTCCTACTTGTTAGTACTTTAATTCCCATAGACCAGTCCTCACTGTTTTACTCCATTTCGCCTTCACTTTGCCCCTGATCACATACAAGATAAGGTGGGAGTTGTGAATACCAATAAACCTGCAGGAGGAGAGAATACACTGACATAGGAGCCACCAACAGGAAAAGCTCAATTGCAAGAAGAGACATCATACAAATGGAAGAAAAGTCAAACCTACAGCATCAAGACAAGCAGATCAAAGAGACTACACCACTGAGTCCCACAGAACTCCTACCACAGAAGTTCACATTATAAAGACAGCTGGCAAAGCAGAGCTTCGGGAATCACAGAACCAAAGAAAAAGAGTCCACGAAAATGGGGGGACAAAGAAATAACCTGCAATCAAAAAGAATAGAAGACCCCCCCCCCACTAAAACAACTAAATGAAATGGAGGCAAGCAAACTATCAGATATAGAACTCAAAAGAATGGTGATAAGGAAGGTCAGGGAACTCACAGACAACTACAAGGAACTGAATGAGAACTACAACACTATGAAAAAGGAAACCGAAACCTTAAACAAGAACCAGGGAGAAAAGAAGAATACAGTTTCTGAAATAAAAAATATACTAGAAGGAATTACAAGCAGGCCGGATGAAGCAGAGGACTGAATCAGTGAGCTGGAAGACAAGGTAGAAAGAAATACCCAGGTAGAGCAGCTGCATGAAAAAAAGACTAAAAAAAATATGAAGATACCTTAAGGGAAATGCAAGACACATGAAATGCAACAACATTCGAATCATAGGAATACCAGAAGGAGAAGAAAAGGAGCCAGGGATAGAAACCCTGTTTCAAAAAATAATAACAGAAAAGTTCCTGAACCTGGAGATGGAAGATACCATGCAAGTTCAGGAAGCAGAGAGAGTTCCAATCAAGATGAACCTAAAGAGACCCACTCCAAGACACATCAAAATTAAAATGCCAAGTTTTAAAGACAAAGAGAGAATCTTAAAAGCACCAGGAAATAACATACAAGGGTGCAAAGATAAGGCTAGCAGCTGATTTCTCCACAGAAACACTACAAGCCATAAGGGAATGACAAGAAATATTCCAAGTAATGAAAAGCAAAACCCTGCAACCAAGACTACTCTACCCAGCAAGGCTCTCAATTAAAATGGAAGGAGAAATAAGGAGTTTCCCAGACAAAAGAAGGCTGAAAGAATACAAGTCTACCAAACCATCACTGCAAGAGACACTAAAGGGACTGCTATAAGAAGAGGAAGAAAGAGAGAGAGAGAAAGGAACACAGGTACAAAGGAGAAAAATGAGTAAGTACCTATCAATAATAACCTTAAATGTTTTTGGATTAAATGCACCAATCAAAAGACATAGGGTAGTTGATGGATAAGAAAACAGGACCCAGATATATGCTGCCTGCAGGAGACCCACCTCAGGAAAAAAAAGAAAAAGAAAAAAAAAAGACCTACACAGAATGAAATGAAAGTAAAGGGTTAGAAAAAAATATTCCCAGCAAATGGACAGGTGAAAAAAAGCTGAGGTAGTAATACTTATATCAGACAAAATAGACTTCAAAACAGTTTATAAAAAAGAGATACTGAAAGACACTACATAATATTCAAGGGAAGAATTCATCAAGAAGACATAAACATTGTAAACCTATCTGTACCCAACATAGGAGTACCCAAATATATAAGGAAAATCCCAGAGGACGTCAAGAAAGATATGGACAGCAACACACTTATACTAGGGGATTTTAAACTCCACTGTCAAAAATGGATAGATCTTCTAAACAAAATATCAACAAGGATGCTGTGGCATTGAACAATGTCCTAGGTCAAATGGACTTAACTGATACATATAGACCCTTTCATCCCAAAAAAGTAAAATACACATTCTTTTCAGATGCACATGGAACACTTTCAAAGACTGCAGGATAGGACACAAAACAAACCTCAGCAAATTCAAGAAAATTGAAATCATTTCAAGCATTTTCTCAGACCAAAGGGCCTAAAACTAGAAACCAACCTCAAGGAGAAAACTCAACAATGCTCAAACTCATGGAGACTGAATAGTATGTTATTAAACAATGAATGGGTTAATAATGAGAATCAAGCATGAAATCAAAAAGTTTCTGGAAACAAATGAAAATAAACACACAACTGTCCAAAACCTATGGGACACAGCAAAGTCAGTTATGAAAGGGAAGTTCATAGCAATACAGGCCTACCTGAACAAGACAGAAACATTTCAAATAAACAACCTAACACAACATGTACAAGAACTGGAGGAACAACAACAAACAAAGCCCAGAGAGATTAGAAGGAAGGAAATAACCAAGATCAGAGCAGAATTAAATGACATACACACTAACAGAACAATTAAAAGGATCAAGAAATCCAGGAGCTGGTCCTTTGAAAATATAAACAAAATCAACAAGCCTTTAAGCAGACTCATCAAGAAAAAAAAAGGGAGAGGATGCAAATAAATAAAATCAGAAACAAAAGAGGAGAGATTACAACTGATACCACAGAAACACAAAGGACTGTAAGAAATTACCAGATAGAATTATATGCCAAGAAATTTGAAAACCTGGGTGAAATGGGCAAATTCCTAGAAAAATATAATCTTCCAAAGCTGAATGAAGAAGAAGCAGAAAGCGTGAACAGACTAACAGCTGGGGAAATCAAAGCAGTATCAAAAAACTTCCCGTACACAAAAGCCCCAGACTAGATGGTTTGCCAGGAGAATTCTACAAAACATTTCAGGAAGAGCTAAGCCCTATCCTTCTCAGACTACTCCAAAAAACCCAAGTGTGAAGAATCCCAAACTCTCTTTATGAGGCCAGCATCACCCTAATCCCAAAGGCAGATAAAGACACCGCACGGAAAGAAAACTACAGGCCATTATTGTTAATGAACATAGCTGCTAAAATCCTCAAAAAAATATTGGCAAACTGCATTGAGCAACACATTAAAAAGATCATCCAATATGATCAAGTGGGATTCATCCCAAGGGTGCAAGGATGGTACAATATTCAGAAATCAATAAATGTAATACATCACATAAACAAAAGGAAAGACAAAAATCACATGATCATATCAATAGATGCAGAAAAAAGCATTTGATAAGGTACAGCACCTGTTTATGATCAAAACACTCAGAAAAGTTGGAGTAGAGGGAGCATACCTCAACATAATAAAGTCCTAATATGAGAAACCTGCAGTCAACATCATACTTAATAGGCAAAAACTAAAATCTTTTCCACTAAGATCAGGAAAAAGACAAAGGTGTCCACTTTCACTACTTCTATTCAACATAGTATTGGAGGTCCTAGCCACAGCAATCAGACAAGAAAAAGAAATGAAAGACATCCAAATTGGAAAGGAGGAAGTAAATCTGTCATTGTTTTCAGATGATATGATTGTGTACATAGAAAACCTGAGAGTCTCCACCAAAAAACTACCTGACCTAATAAGTGAATTTGGCAATACAGGTTAATAGAAAGTGAATATTCAGAAATCTGAGGCACTTTTTTATAACAACAACAAAATATCAGTATCAGAAATTAGGAAAAAAATCCCATTCACTATAGCAACAAGAAAAATAAAGTGCCTAGGAATAAACTTAACCAAGGAGGTTAAAGAACTGTACTCAGAAAAACTACACAAGAGTGAAAAAAGAAATTAAGGAAGATATAAATAAATGTAAGTGTATACCGTGTTCATAGATTGGAATAATTAATATTATCAAAATGTCCGTACTACCCAAAGCAATTTATATATTCAATGCCTATTAAAATACCAATGACATATTTCACAGATATAGAACAAACAATTCAAAATTTATATGGAATCTTATATGACCACGAGTAGCCACATAAATTTTGAGAAAAAAGAACAAAGTCAGAGGAATCACAATGTCTGACCTCAAACTATACTACAAGCCAACTGTAATCAAAACAGTCTGGTACTGGCATAATAACAGACACATAGATGAATGGAACAGAACAGATAGCTCAAAAATAAATCCATTTCTCTATGGTCAATTAATATTCGACTAAGGAGGTAAAAGCATAAAATGGAGTAAAAATAGCTTCTTCAACAAATGGTGTCTTGAGATCTGGACAGCTACTTGCAAAATGATGAGACTCGACCATGAACTTACACCATACACAAAAATAAACTCAAGGTGGATAAAAGAAATATATGTCACAAAACTATAAAAGTCCTAGAGGAGAGCATAGGCATGAAAATCTCAGATATTCCACACAATATTTTTACCTATATGTCCCCTAGAGCAAGGGACATAAAGGAAAGAATAAACAAATGGGACTTCATGAAATTAAAAAACTTCTACATGGCTGAAGAAAAAATCAGCAAACTGAAAAGGGAGTCACCATATGGGAAAATACATTTGCCAATGATACCTTGGACAAGGGTTTCATCTCCAAAATGTATAAAGAACTCATGTGACTCCACTCTAGGAAGACAAACAACCCAATTAAGAAATGGGCAAAAGACCTGAACAGACGCTTTTCTGAGGAGGGCATACAGAGGGCCCAGGGACACATGAAAGGATGCTCAGTATCACTAGCCATCAGAGAGATGCAAATTAAATGAGATACCACTTCACACCAATCAGAATGGCGCTTATAACAAAATCAACAAATAAGTGCTGGTGAGGTTTTGGAGACAAGGGAACCCTAATACACTGTTGGTGGGAATGCAGACTGGTGCAGCAACTGTGAAAAACAGTATGGAATCACCTCGGAAAACTAAAAATGGATCTACCTTTTGACCCAGCAATTCCACCATTGCTGTTGCTGGGATTATACCCTAAAAATCCAGAAACACCAATTTGGAAGAACCTACATACCCCAATGTTCATCGCAGCACAATTTACAATAGCCAAGTGTTGGAAGCAACCTAAGTGCCCAACACTAAATGAGTGGATCAAAAAACTGTGGTGCATTTACACAATGGAATATTACTCAGCAGAAAGAAGAAGGAAGTCCTACCATTTGTGACAGCATGGATGGATCTGGGGAGCATTATGCTAAGTGAAATTAGCCAGGTGGTAACAGACAAATACCATATGATTTCACCTATATGTGGTGACTAATCAACAGAACAAACAAGCAAGTAAATGTAACCAGAGACTTTGAAGTGAAGAACAAACTGTCAGTGAACAGAGGAGAGGAGGAGGGGAAGACAGGGAGAAATAGGTGAAGGTTGGTCAAGGAACATATATGGGGGACTCGGACAAAGTCAAGCGAGGGTTAGGTCAAAGGTGGTGGGACAGGGTAGTAGCGTGGGGAAAATGGACAAAACTATACTTGAACAGCAATAAAAGAATTTTTTTAAAGAAAAGGAGGGCTGGTATTCAAGTATGAGCAAAGTTTTTTTTTTTATTTTAAAGAAATTTTAAAATATGTTTTATGAATTTATTGGGGTTGCATTGGTAAATTACATAGGTTTCAAGTGTACAACTCCTGAACACATCATCTATATACTGTATTGTGTGCTCACAACCCATAATCTAGCCTCCTTCCCTCATCATTCATCCCCCCTGCTTCCTCCACCTGCCCCCACCCCCTTCCTTCTAGCAAATACCAGGCTGATGTCTGTGTCTATAAGTTTTGTTTTTTGTGTTTGCTTAATCCCTTCCCTGATTTCACCCAGTTGCCACCCACCCCACTGCCCCTGACAGCAGTCAGTCTGTCCTCTGTGTCTAAGAGTCTGTTTCTGTTTTGTTCACTTATATTATTCTTTAGATTCCACATATAAGTGAAATCATTCAGTACTTGTCATTCTCTGACTGGCTTATTTAACTTACCATAATAAATGCTACATCAATCCATGCTGTCAGGAAACGTAAGATTCCCTTCTTTCTTATGGCTGAATAGTATTCCATTATGTAAATGTACCGCAGCTATTTTATCCACTCAGCTACAGAGGGGCACTTCAGTGGGAGCAAAGGCTTTAAAGCTGAATAAATCTGGTTGTGAACTTTTATTCTGCCACTTGGTGCTCTGTAACTAACCTTAGGTGATTTATTTGATCTCTGAGCCTCAATTTATTCATGTCTAGAATAGCTATCTTATATATTTATTATAAAAGTGAGAGAACGTATGTTAAGGACTTAGTACATAATACATACTTAATAAATTGAAGGATGTTAGTTAAGGTTTTCAGCTTTTAGCTTCTTGCTGTATCTCTTAAGTAAATTCTTAACCATAGTGGCAAGCCTGTATATAGGAAAGAAAAGAAATGAAAGGAAGGGAGGAAGGGAGGGAGGGAGCGAGGAAGTTAGGAAGTTAGGAAGGAAAGAAGGAAGGAAGGAAGGCCATGGTACTCATCTAAAGCAAACTTACCCTTTCCTTTATCAGCTTCCTGAGTTGTTGGGGAAAAAAAGAAATCCTGAGTTTTAAGAAAAGAATGTTTGACCATTTTCCATTACTACATAAAACCAAACCTTGGGAGTTTGTTTCTCATTTGTAGCACATACAGAGGTTGAATTGGAACACCTGTAGTATATTTTTCTTTTGAATTTAGAGAGAAAAGTTAATAAATTATTTATCAATACAAAGCAATAAGTGAAAAATCACAGATACTTAACATTTATTACCATATGTCAGCATTATTTTAAAAAATAATCTATAAATGCCCTTGAAAAGACTATTTTCTTAATTTTGTCAGGAAAAAACCCAAACATCCTAGGCAAACAAGCATCACTTTAGTTTCCAAAGAACTTCATGGAAGAGTCAGTATTCTCCATTCATAACCAGTTTGCAAGCTTTGTTATTAAAAGACTAGAATATCTTCAAAATGGTTATTGTCATTGTATGAATTAGAATTTTGTGTGGTTGAAAATACAGAAAACTCACCTAACAGTGTAACTGAGTGAAAGCTCATACTGCTCACTGCACAACAGCCAATAAGTCAAGTGACAAGGAGTTGGAGCAAGGAAAGCAACTTTATTAGAAAGCCAGCAAGCTGAGAAAATGGTGGACTGCTGTCCTAAAGAACTGTGCTGATAAAGTAAAGAATTCAGGCTTCTTTTACGTCCAAGGAAGGGGGAAATGGATAGGGATTAGGCCAGATGACTGATAGCCTGAGTCATCTGGGTGTCGGTGAGGGCCCAAGGGGGAAGGTAAAACTTTGCCTTTGGTTAACAAATACTGGTTGCCATGGATTCAGTCATAAGGCTCCTATAAGTCTTTTGGTAAATAAACAGTCATTATTTTCACACATACCTTCCTTATCCCCGTGGGAGGCATTAATACTTTTAAGCAGGGAGGTTGCTTCAGTAATTCCTAGGCTACAGGTTAGATTCCTTTATTGATTAGTATGTCTATGTGCAGGACTAAGCAAAAATTGCTCACTGACATCTTAATGGAAACTGGGCGTGCTCAAGCAGGGTGAAGTCAGAAAGAATGATGATTTTATTACAACAGTAGCTTACACACACAAGGTATTATTTTTCTTACATTAAAAATCTGGAGAAAGGTGCTCTTGGTATGAATTAATGGTTCAATGATTTCAACCCTGTCTCTGTGAATTTTTCAACCTCTGCTTTGTGGTTGTTGCCCTAATGGTCAAAGGGTGACTCCTAGGTGGACAGATAGCATGTCCAAATTCAAGACAGGAAAAAGGAGTGAGTGACAATTACAGGTGTGTCTTTCTGTTTCATCAAAAAAACCCCAAAAAAACGAAATAACAAAAATTCATGTCTTCTTAGATGCTCCAGAAAACTTCTTAGAAAGTGAGACAAGTATTTAGTTGCCCAGCCCCCAAAGTGGAGATGACAAGGGAAAATAGCAATGTGAATGCCTGTCAAGTTAAACAATATTGCCTTTGCCATCATCAAGAAACTGCTCGTTCCAAAGACTACAACCTAAGATAAATATACTTGTTACCTGCTTTAATTTTCAGTATCCTTAGAGAACACCATTTTCTAATTCTGCTTTATGTGCAATCAAATATTAGTGCTAGATCATTCAACATTTTTTCCTAAAAGGAATATATGAATTCCACTAGTGCCAGATTTGATACCAGATATAGATTAATGTGGTTTGTTGTTGTGCTATTATTTTTACTTGAGCAAAGAATATCCTCTTTGGTAGCAAGTGTTTATTGCCTGAAACTTGATGGTTTTGCATTACTGAATACATACATAAACTATTTTACAGATAAGAAGGTAAAGCATATGTTCTTATTGTCGAATGCTTAACCTAATGGTTCTAAAATAATTCCCCACATATCCTGGGGTCTTTCATAATTTAAACATGCAACGCTTATTTTTCTTGAATTTAATTCTGTAATAATGTGAGGTACCAAATGTTAAATGCTTGCTGGCATTCCTGTCTTTGGTTTTCTTTTACATTGAGTTTTAAAAGATAGCAACAAAGTGGGAAGAGATACAGTTCTCAAATTCACTGTGATTTTTTATTTCTGCAGGCATTTTTGGACAGAAACTGGAAGACACTGTCCGTTACGAGAAGAGATATGGGAACCGCCTGGCTCCAATGTTGGTGGAACAGTGCGTGGACTTTATTCGACAAAGGGGGCTGAAAGAAGAGGGTCTCTTCCGACTGCCAGGCCAGGCTAACCTTGTTAAGGAGCTCCAGGATGCCTTTGACTGTGGAGAAAAGCCATCATTTGACAGGTAGATTTTAAGATTTTCACTGACCATCCTTCACGGAAATTCAGTCTGAACTGAAAGGATATAGTGAGCTGAGATGTTGAAATTGATGTTTCAGCAATTTACATGATGAATTAAATGGTCATACAGATATGGATTGTTTTTATTTAGTTGCAGAGTCAAAGAATTTATGCTTTAAACGTCTTTTCTATGCTTACCCCTCCCCCATCTTGAAACATTATTATTGATTACTTTCCCTTGGTTCTAAATTAAAACTATATTTAACATCGGAAAAGTAAACTTTTAGTGTTTTTTTCCCTTTTTTTTTTGTTGTGCAATTACAGTTGTCCCCATTCCCCCATTGCTCTCCCCTGCCCTACCCACCCCCACCTCCCACCTTCAGTCCTCCACCACCCCACATTGTCTTTGTCTATAGGTCCTGTATCCTTCCCCAAATAGAGATCTTCTTCTCTTGTTCAATTTTTTTAAAAATTCTGTCAGCTAAGGAATATTAAAAATATTGATAAGATTAGATATTGGCAATGTAATTAAAAATAACTCTTTGTAATAATAATAATAACAAATAAATTATATTTTAAATATATACCTCCACCATAATCTAGAATAAGTTTACAAAGAAACAAGAAGTATAGCATGATGAAATTTGGGAAATAATGGAAAATCCAGAGAAGAA
Source organism: Mormoops blainvillei (assembly GCA_004026545.1). NCBI lineage: Eukaryota > Metazoa > Chordata > Mammalia > Chiroptera > Mormoopidae > Mormoops > Mormoops blainvillei. The sequence goes on along the minus strand of PVJD01000611.1, from coordinate 309,635 downwards.
AGTATACAGTGAGTTAAACACCATTACTATTTTGTGAATTAACTCCTTCTCTTCACATTTTTTTAATGTAAGAGAAAAAATAATTTTTATCCTAGTATTATTAATTTAACATTGTGTAGCAGGGATTTTTCCACATTAATAGTTTTAAAATGCCCTTTTTTCCAATATATTTTAACTTAACAGTTTATAATTGGCAGCCACAGTAAGCATAAGTTTTAATATCTAAAACTTCATTCTATAGGTGTATGTGTATATGTTCACAACCATTTCAATACTGTTGAACATTTTTTGTACTTTTTTCACTATTATAAATAACATAGAGGGTATATATTCACCTAAATATTTTCATTTTGGGATTATTTCTTTAGAAAAGTTCCTCAGTATTGGACTTTGTGGATAATAATAGTCTTGATACTTGAAAATTGAAAATTACCTACTATGTATTATTTCTCTTTGAAAGTGTAGAATTAGCACATGAATAGAAACATCTACAGAACAGATAGATGAGAAGACACTTTAATACATGATATAAGATAAAGGGCTCTCACTAATAGTCCAAGAAATGGGCATTAAATCATTGAAAACCCTTTGACCAGCACATTAACAAAGTCCTGAACATACCTTGCCAGCTCAGCGCTGGCAAGGTGTGCTGGGATAGACACCCTGACGGAGAGAGTGCAAATTATTACAGTCTTTGTAGAGAAATTTGGGTAATATAGTTTAAGACCATTTAAGCAGGAAGTGTTAGTCCTAGAAAAAAGGTAGAAGTGTGGAAAAAAACTGAAGTGCTAAGTAGATTACTATAAATTTTATAATTATGGAGGAAAAGAAATGAATTTAAAATTAGGGTCAGAGTGCCAGGTGGGTATTGGAAATGCCAGGGGGAATGCTTTGTAAAGTATATGATTGTGTAATCACTATACCGTACACCCGAAACTAACCCAAAATAATATAGAATGTAAGTGATAATTGAATAAATAAATAAATAAATATTTAAAAAATAATAATGAAACTGGGATCAGAGAACAAACTTCAAAACTGCAGGTATACTTTTTACAAAGGAGGGACATATCTTGTTCTATATTTTAAAAAAGAAAACCAGATCAGTAGTTACATAGTTCAGCCTGTCCACAAGATACGGACAATAGTTTATCTAGGAGAAATTTAATTTTTTGTTCCCAAAGTTAGAAAGGTATTTGTTAATAGAATCCTTATAATAAAATATGTATAATAGGATATGCATCCTCTACAATGAATTTCATGTGACATTGATAAATTTTAATGGTCTTTAATATTTATATATGGCCCAAATGTATTATAGCAAAGCATATTTATTTATTAAAAATTATTTTGTTATAGACATTTATGATTTGGTTCTTATACTAGATCTCTGCTAGTATGGGCTAATAGAAGGATATTTTACATATGTTAGGATACCTGTAAGAAGATATATGCCCTGAAAACAATTATACTTGAATCAGGCTCTTGATAACTACAGATTAAAAGTGAAATATGGTGAAATCTTTATATAAAATGCCATCCCAGTTACGAAAACATATGTATTTACTTTTTATATGAAATACATCACTGCATACACAGACTGAAGAAATTACGGGAAGATAAACATTGATTTTGTGGTAAAATGAGTGATTCCCCCTTTTTACTATAATTTTAATAAGCATTTATTAATTTTATAATCAGAAATTCAATGAGAAAAATCTTTCTAATTACTTGGTAATTTCTCACTGCATAAAAATTTCCTTATTGTTTCATTTCTAAAGCCTGATTACGGAAGCTACCTGTTACTAGAAAGGCTATGGAAGAGACTAGCAGAGGGTGTTTTGGTGTCAAACACAAGATGGTCACGTTGTCAGCACACTTTGAGGAGGGGGTGTCATTCATTTGCTCGGTCACTCACTCGAAGTTTCTATACTCGCATAACCAAACCCCTCAAAACATAGTTGTAAACAATAGCCCATTATTTCTTCATGATTCTGCAATGTGTGTAAGACTTGACAGGGATGTGCTCATTTCACCACATGGTGGTGATTGTTGCGAATGATTATTTCTGAAAAATCCAAGATGGCTTCCCACGGATTTGGAGGCTTGTTTGACATGTGAAAGTTGCTAGGGGTTACTTGGGCCTCTCTCTGCCTCTCATCTCCCCCCTCTCCCTCTCCCTCCTCCTTCCTCACCCATCCCCTTCCTCCTCTCCCTCATCCTCCTATCTTCTTCTGTCTATGAGGCCATTATCTCTAGCAGATTAATCAGACCTATTGACATGATGGCTCAGTGGTCCAAGAGAGTGAAAATGGAAGTTTGTAAGCCTCACAAGGGCTGGACCCAGATGACAGTGTCACTTCTCATACATTGTATCCGTCAAAGTGAGTCAAAAGGTGGGGCCAGCCTAGATTGGAGAGGAAGGGAAATAAACTCCACCAATTGATGCAAAGAGCAGCAAGCATACACGGAGAAGGAAGGATTTCTCCAGAGCTATTTTTGGAGAAAATCGTTATTACCTCACTATTGCTTTAAAGTCTAAAAATTAAGAATCAATTGGAGAAAATCCCCTAACTCTGTTCATCTTTTTCAGGGTTGTTTTGGCTCTTCCAGGTCAATTATGTCTTCATTAAAAAAAAAAAATTAGTATAAGCATATTAATTTCTACCAAAAAAGAGCCTATTAGGGTTTCGATAGAAATTTCATTGAGTCCAGAAATCAATTGGGAGAAAACTGACATTTAAAAATACAAAATCTTCTAATCCATGAATATCATTGACCTCTCAATTTCATTAGGACTTTTGTATTTCAGCAATGTTTTGTAATTTTCAATGTAAACTATTGCTCCATTTAGTTAAATTTATCTTTAAGTATTTAATGTTTATAGATACTCCAGTAAATAGTATTTTCATATTCAGTTTTCTAATTGCTCACTGCTGGGTTATACACGTGCAATTTATTTTTTTATATATAGATAGCTTGTTCTACAAACTTGGTGTAACACAAACTGCCAGTTCATTTACTAGGTGCTGATGAGTTTTTTTGTAAATCCCTTAGGATTTTCTATATAAAAGATCTTGTTGACCATGCATAATGACAGTTCCTTTTCAATATGTAAGACTTGTACTTATTTTTCTTGCCTGTTTGTAATCACAAAAAAGTCTTTTTACAATACCTGCGAGTAGATATACTTATCTTTATGTAGGGGGAAGCTTTCAGTCTCTTGCTCTTGGGTATGATAGTAGCTATAGGTTTTTTGTAAATGACCTTTAACAGGTTTGAAAATTTCCTTGTACTTATAGTTTTCTGACAGTTTTGATAATGAATGAGAATTTAATTTTATTAAAACCATTTTTTCTGAACTTATTGCAGAAATGACCTAGTTTTCCCTTTTGTTATATTAATATATTGAATTATATTAATTGATTTTCAAAAGCTAAAGCAAGTTTATATTCCTTGGATAAATCATATTTGGTTGTGATATATTACCCTTTTTATATATTATTATATTTGACTTGCAAGTAATATTGAGTTGGCCAAAAATTCCATTTAGTTTTTTCACTAATAACTTCATTGATTTAGATATTTTGAGTATGTTGGCTATCTGCCATGTAATATAACACTGATTGTTCTCAATTAATGTCTCGATTTAATCGATATCAACTTTAACTGGTCTACCCAACCATGTAGCATCATCCAGTGAGAAATCTCTAGGATGAAGCTTCACAAACCACTTTTGACATGTGCAATCAGTTATAGCACCTTCTCCATATACTGCACAAGCCTTTTTATGCCTTTCAGTTTGTTTTTACCTTTCTTGAAATAATAAAGCATAATATACTGAAGTGTTGTGTATTTTCTTCCATCTTCAATATTGAAATGGCTAAACAAAAATTCACCAATTTTATTAAGTATTTTTTGAATGCACACTGATATGACAGATGTCACAATAAAAACTCACAAAATTGTTTCAGATGAAGTTAAAGATAACTAAGTGGGACAAGAGCCATTTTATGGAAAACACCAAATGAATTTTTTGGCCAACCCAATATATTAAGGATTTTTGGACCTATATTGACCAAACATTTTTTGTAATGTCTTTGACTAGTTTTGTTATCAGAGAAATTCTGACCTCAGAATTAGTGGGAAAGTGTCCGTCCCCTCTACCTCTGTTTTCTGAAAAGTGTGTGTATGTATTATTTGCACCATATACCTCTGATAAAACTCATTAGTGACATTGTCTAGTCTGCTGTTATCTCTATGGGAAAGTTTTTAGATATGGCTCTACTAATTTTTCTTGTGCCTGTTTGGTAGTTTATATCTTTCATAAAATGTGTCCATTTCCTACAACTTTTTTTTTTTAAATTATACAGGGTCCGGCACAAATAATGCCTCTATTTATTACAAAATCATAAGCATGTAGTTCTGTAATATAATAATATCACACTTGAGCATACCATATGTCATTTTAGGTGAAATGTTCAAATTAAAACTATAAATCATAACACCCATATTATTATCCTACCAACTACACTCAAGCAGGCATTACTTATACCAGACCCTATATTTTATTGATTATGCTATTACAGTGGTCCTAATTTTTCCCCCATTGCCTCCCTCCACCCAGCACCCTGGCACTTCCTCAGGCAATCCCCACATCATTGTTCATGTCCATGGGTCATGCATGTAGGTTCTTTGCCTGCTCCATTTCCTATACTGTACTTTATATCCCCATGGCTATTCTGTAACTGCATATTTGTACTTCTTAATCCCCTCACCTCTTCACCCATTCCCCCACAGTACCCACCCATCTGGCAACCATCAAAATTCTCTCCATATCCATGATTCTGTCTCTGTTCTTGTTTGCTTAGTTTGTTTTTTGGATTTATTTATTTATTGCCATTTATCTAGGTTGTAAGTCCTTGCATTTCATCACTTTAAATACTTCTAGCCAGTCCCTTCTAGCCTGCAAAGTTTCTTTTAAGACATCAGCTGACAGTCTTATAGGAACTCCTTTGTAGTAATTCTTTGCTTTTTTTCTTGCTGCTTTTAAGATACTCTCTTTATCTTTAATCTTCGGCATTTTAATTATGATGTTGTCTTAGAGTGGGCCTCTTTGCATTCAACTTATATAGGACTTTCTGTACTTTCTGGACTTGCATGTCTATGTCCTTAGCCAAAATTAGGGAAGCTTTCTTTCATTATTTAGTCAACTAGATTTCCAATTTACTTTTTTAAAGACTTTATTTATTTATTTTTAGAAAGAGGGGAAGGGAAGGAGAAAGAGAGGGAGAGAAACATTAATGTGTGGTTGCATCTCATGTACCCGCTACTGGGGGCCTGGCCCACAACCCAGACATGTGCCCTAACAGGGAATTGAACGTGCGACCCTTTGCTTCACAGTCCAGGACTCAATCCACTGAGCCACACCAGCCAGGAGATTTCCAATTTCTTGCTGTTTCTCTTCTTCTTCTGGCACCCCTATGATGCAAATGTTGGAATGCAAATGCTTGAAGTTGTCACAGAGGCTGCTTATAGTATCTTCATTTTTTTTTTTTGATCTTTTTCTTCTTGTTCCAATTGTTTTATTTATTTATTTATTTTTGCTTCCTCATGTTCCAAATCATTGCTTTGATTCTCTGGTTCATCCACTCTACTGTCGTTTCCCTGTAAATTGTTCTTTATTTCAGTTAGTGAATCATTCATTTCTGACTGGATCTTTTTTATGCTGTTGAGGCCCTTACTAAGTTCCTTGAGCATCGTTATAACCAGTGCTTTGAACTCTGCATCTGATAGATTGCTTATCTACCTTTTGTTTAGTTCTTTTTCTGGAGTTGTGATCTGTTCTTTTATTTGGGCTGTGTTTCTTTGTCTCCTCGTTTAGGCAGTCTTCCTGTATTTGTTTCTATGTATTAGGCAGGGCTGCTAGATTCCCTGCCTTAGTAGTATGGCCTAATGTATTAGGTGTCCCGTAGGGTCCAGTGGCACAGCCTCCCCATCACCCAAGCTAGGTACTTGAGGTGTACCCTTCGTGTGGTCTGAGTACACCTTCCTCTTGTAGTTGAGCTTTGGTTGCTGTTGGCAGGTCAATGGGAGGGATTTACCCTGGCCAGTCATCTGCAAAGACCATCTATGACCACTGACCCCCAACCTCCTCCCTCCATGGAGGATCAGCTGTGCAGGAGCAGGATGGTGGTGCTCTGACGTGGTCTGTAACTATCCACTGGGTAGTGTAGGCCAGGGTCAGTCCCTATCTGTGTTCTTCCCAGGGCCACCCTGCATAAGCTATAAAGCAGTCTGCGATGGCTGCTACTTTTGCTGGGCTTGGCAATTCCCAAGCAAAGCCAACCTGTGAATCTAGGCTGGTTGCTGCTAGTGCTGGGCCTGGGGCCACACAGCAAGAGATACGGAGTTTGGGGGCTCAATGAATCTGTCTGTTGCTTGTTTGAGAGGATGCAGAAATTTGTGAAGCGTGAGCCAAGACCAGCCATTCATATGGAAAAGTCATGATTAACAGTTTGGGTGGACCCATAAGTTGGGTGGGATAAGGTCAGGGGATCTCCAGGGTAGGGCAAATAGTGTTAGCCAGGCTGATGGAGTCTCAGATATGGCACCCACCTGCCAGCTCTGTGGTTCTGTAGAGGGAGGGCTCAAAAACGGACAATAGTCTCTGTCTGCATTTCTGTCTTAAGAGAAAACCTTGATGCCAGACACTTCAGGTCCTCCCCATATGCCACTGGTGCCTCTCAAGCTACTACCCCAGTGCTGGAGCTCAGGAGTAAGTCTTAGGAAGTCTGTTTGTGGGTTCTTTAATGGAACTTCTTGGGACTCTGGAGTTTCTTCCATTGACTCAGTCCCTACTGTTTTTGCAGCTAGAAGTTATGGAAACTTATTTTCCTGGCACTAGAACCCTAGGCTGGGGGGCCTGATGTGGGGCTGGGACTCCTCACTCCCGAGATATTCCTCCTGAATTTTTATTACCACACGTGGATGTGGGACCAGATGTGTTCCACATCTGCGCCCCTCCCACCAGTCTGGATGAATGCGGTTTCTTTAATTCTATAGTTGTCAAACTTTCATTCAACTCTTTTTCTGATAGTTCTGAGTGATGGTTTTTGTATAATTTAGTCACAGTTTTGATAATGGTTGTGTGAGGAGGCAAGCCATGTTTACTTATGTTGCCTTCTTGACCAGAAGTTTCGTATAACTTATCAAATTCATCATCATGAGGTGGTTTGTAATATTCCTTTCACTATAATGTCTGTAAATGCCCCCTCTTTTACTTCTGATATTCGCAATTTGTGACAGCATGTTTTTCTTAATCTAGTATGTTATCAATCTTATTAAATATTTAAAAGAACCATTTTTTGGTGTCATTCGTTTTTCCCTGTTTTTTTGTTCTTCTATTATCCTTGGTGATTGTTCTTTCCCCGGTGATTGTTTCTTGTTTAGCCCTGTGGAGTTTTATGCTCTGTATGCTCATTTAGCATTTAGACCAAAGACTTGCTATTTAGACCAAAGATTCAAAAAGACCTACATGCAGATTTCAAGACTTTTTTCTTTTTTTGGCAAAGCTTCTTCCAGCTGCTTCTACCTCCCCAAACGGCAACATCTGTCTCCTTAGCTCAGTGAGACCACTGTTCCCCTTTAAAAGTCCTGTCCCTGTCCCAGCATCTAGTAGATTCCTCTGTGTGCAAGGCTTAAGTAATCATAAGACTTATTTAATTCCATACTCTCAAGGGTCACATTTTTGCACTGTTTGTTGTATAATATCTTAACAACAGTTATTTTATATGGTTAGACTAGTTTTCTCATTTTTTTAATAGAAAAATCTGACCGATTATCCTGGGAAGGCTGCAACCATATTCTGTCCTCGGCAGCTCTAAATCCTGCCAGGGAGGGGTTGTCAGGGCCCCTCCCTGGGGCTGAGAAATGCTCCTACTTATGGCTTTGGCGTGGCCTCTGGACTCCTGGTTTGGCTCTATGAGACTTCTTTCCTTTCTGTAAAAAATGGCTCTTATTTCTAGTTGAGTAGTTTCTCAGCCTGCTTCCTACCTGTAAAAAGTTGAGGGCTCAAAGCTTTTTTCATCTTGAACTGATACTACCTCTTTTATTCCAAGTTGCCATAATTCCTTTAAAAACCTTGCAGGTACTGAATTATACCCTACTTGCTGAGACAAAGTCACCTCCACACATCTCTCTGTCAGGCCCTTCCTTATCCGGTCTGAGTCGGGGCGCTGCAGAATAATCCTCGGATTCTTCTGAATCCTTTTTTACTGCTGAGAAAGAATCTGGGAAGTGCTGCTTTAGAGTTTTTAACAAGGGGTTTTGCAGCCACACCCATCATTCAGGTAAGCAGAGGTCTTCACCCTCAGCTTACATTTTACTGGTATCTTTGCTCTGTGGCCATTTCTTACTTTAAGAATCTTTTACCAGCTAGAGATGCCTGTGGCCACTTTAGTTTCTCTAAATATTTCTTCAAAGTTGAACAGTTCCTTCTTTAGCCTCATTGGGAACATTTGCTATGTTCTGAGTTACTGCCGTCAATAATCTTACTAATTTTTCGACCACTACTTTATACGCATTAACCTTTCTCTAGCCTCTAATAACAGTTTTCTCATAGCTCTTCCAGCTCTTACTAACAGTCTTCTCACTGATTGTCCAGACTCTGCCTAGTTCTAAAACCAATAGATATATTTTCAATTTTTGTTGCAGTAGCAACCAATTTCTGGCACCAAAGGCCATTTCAGGTATCTATTGCTGCATGGCAAACCACTCCACACTCTTTTGGTTAGTACATTTAGGCACTGCTCAGCAGAGACCCCTTGCCTCTGTTCACCATGGTGTCATGCAATCTAGTGTAGCTGCAATGCTTAAGAGAGGTTCGTTTGAAGTCTGGTATCTAAGCCTGGCTGGCTAAAAGGATTGGGGGCTGGTTGAGCTTCTCTTTCCCTCTGTGTACTTTTGTAACCCTCAGGGCTTTTCTCTTTAGCCACTTGTTGGAATTCTTTATGTAGTATTTCAGGACTAAAAGATAGGAGTGGAAGCCACAAGGCCCATTAGGGGCTGTGCCCAGAACTGGCACAATATCAGGTTCGTTGAATACTATTGGTCAAAAGTGGCACAATATCAGGTTCGTTGAATACTATTGGTCAAAAGCAAAGGGTAAGGGCAGCTCAGGTTAAAAGGTATTGAGAGCCAACTTTACTTCCTGATGGAAGGAGTGGCACACATGTATAAGGATGGGAGAAATTGACAGCTAGCGTCTATCTCATTCATTTCTTCAGCAAATAATTTTGGAGTGTTTACTATGCCTTCGATATCATTCTAGGTGAAAAATACAGACAAAAATCTATTCTCTTGTGGGGATTGTACTACTTTTGATGGGCAGATAATAAAGTCAGTATAGGAATAATTTTCAAGAGTGATAAGGGTGACATGCTAACATGTTAGTAAGTAAAGTGATGGAGATACACATTTTTCATGAGAATATAACATTTGGGGGTAGATTGAATGAATAAGGAGCAGCTTGCCATACCTAAGATACGGTGGCAGCATATAGCAGGTAGAACAGCAAGTACAAAGGCTTGAGACAGGTACAACTTAGCTCATTTGAAGAATATAACTCCATAATGGCTGAAATACAATTGGTGATGAATGAGTCTTAGGAGATAAGATTAAAGAAGTCGATCTTGTGTAGTCCAGTAGTTTATAATAAGAAATTTAGTTTTTATTCTAAGTAAAATGGAAATCTATTGAAATATTTTTAATAAGTAAAGGAAATAATTTTACTTACATGTTTTAAAAGGGTCACTCTATAAAGGAACACTAAGTAACAAAAGACTACCCTTTCACCTTTATCAGCTAGAACTAATTCAAGAACTGAGTATAAAAATCAAATCTTAGCATTTAGGAAATTATAAGGGTTTTAGGAACCCTGGCTGTGAGCCAGGTACGAAAACTAAAATACATGTACATTTCTTATCATATCGCAATATCACACTCTGGCAATCCTAATATCCTTGTTTCGATAAATAAATTGTCAGGGTTGAACCCTTCAGTCATAAGGAGGCAGCTATGCAATTTACTGGATTCTGTTGATTAAAATAAAATGGTTCCCAGATTCACGAACAGTGAAATAAAAACAAAAGTAACACATCTGAGGCGAAATGCAATTGTAAACTACACTGTTAGGGAAATAAATAATCTATAATTTCCCAAGGAGAATGAGATTGTTTTCAGGAATGTATCCAAGCAGAGTGTTTCACTTTTTTAGTTAATTGACTGAGTCTGAAATTTTGCGTGGCCCGGCCGCCAAGGTTTCCATTTTCAGGGCATGATGACAAACTGCTGGGGAGCATTTGCTAGTTCCAAGGTAATCTCACCAATGTTCAAGACTAGAATGAATTTTCTAAAAGGAATACAAGTTACAAATGCAAACTGTGCATAATGTTTTGAATAGGTATTAGGATTTAAAGCAAAGTATAGAAGTATTTCATTGTTAAAGAGCATGAATAAATAAATATTCTTTCCTCTTTATTATAAAAATGTTTATATCTCATCGAAGAGTCAACAGGAGTTAGCCTTTATCTTTATATTTATTAAAATCTGAAAAACAATCCTCACAGGAATTCTGCAACGATAATCTCTAATTTTAATAGTGAGACCGAATAGCATTATAGCTCTAATATTGAGGCCTAAAATATGATTTTTAAAGTGAAGTTTTAAAAAAACATTTTAAAACTATAACAGTATAAAAGCATTATTAAAATTTAATTAAATGTTATTAAAATCATTTAAATTATAACATTTTGAATATAATTTAGAATATAGAAAAATATATGAAGGAAAGATGAATATTTCAAAATTAAACAACCTAGAGAGATCTTGCTATATGTAACATAAATAAATACAGAGACTTGGACATATAGATCAATCAAAATACAGATATATATATATGTATATATATACATATATATTGAAATCACACAGTATTTACATCTTGCCTTTTCCTGCATATATATAATATATATATATATCATGAACAACTTCTCATATTACTAATTAGTTTTCAAAAACACGATCTCAGAGGCTAATAATAATTTATCCTATCAGTTCTTCAGTTTGTTTGGTTTCCCCTTTGTTGTTTTCAGTGTTTTATACACATCAGACCTATGCTGCTAAGCATTTGTGTTCATAAATCAGACTGTGGTTTTGAAGCTGTAGATCCATTTGGAAGATGATATTTCATATTTGAATAAGGAACATTTTGTCCTATTGAAGAAAAAAAAAAGATGGTTGAGAAAAGAAATTTGGAACGCACACTGTTTGAATTTAGTGACATTGCAAGTGCATGTGCCAGCCTTACTAAGCTATGCACTTTCTGCTCTTCTTTAATTATATAAAATGCTATTTTTCCAGTTCTGAGTCTCAATTTTTAAGATTTTTATGTATGCATACCTTATTGTTTTTTACAGTTAGATGACATATTCCCACAGTTTCCTTGACCAAAATGAATCTTGTGAGAAAGGGTGTTCTCGTTGACATGAAAAAATGTGTAGTTTATCAATTTATGTCAACAGGTATAGCCCATAACCATTCTTTCCTTCTTTTCTTTTTCTGTTTAAGGAATAAAAATAAAACTCAACATTTTATATTAAACTTCCCCACTTTGAGGGGACACAATGACAAATAGAATGTGTAAAATCAATTTAGAAGCCAAGTGTTATCTCATTTCCAAAGCTGTCCACATGGCATCAGCTGTTAAAGAGGATTCCCTTTGGAAGAGCAGGGAAGGTAGAGTCCAGAATGGCTACGTGGGTGCCACCCTCATGGTATTAATTGCTCAGCAACAAAATAACTATGTATTTACAACACAGCCTTGAAGAGCGAGGACAGAAGGCTGTGTGAAGCCCGTGATTTTATACATTATGTCCGAGAATCCCATAAAACAGCTGCAGGGCTAGGTACTCCAGCTGCCCTCCCACACACCCAGCTCATTCTGCCCTTGTCCCTCCTTCTCAGCTTCTCTCCTTTTGTTTAAGCTGCATGTTTTGGTGATTGAATTAGGACCACTAAACCAAGCTGTAAGTCTACTGAGATAAAATGAAAACGCCCAAAAACCTGAAAAATTAGGAGCCAGAAAAGCCAGACACATTTTAGTTTTAACCTCTGAGCAGCTTCATGGCACTGAGCATTACTGACCTGAGTTACAAAAAGGGAATTTGAAAGTGAGGAGCACTATAGACTTCACAGAGATTTTCCAACATTAGTTTATATAAGAATGACCGACACAGATATCTAAGATTCAAATGTCTAGACCCCCATCAGTTATCATTCTGATTTAAAAGGGTGAAGGATGCCTAGGAGTCTGCATTTCAAACAAACCCTCAGGTGAGTTTTTATACGCATTGTCCTCAAACCGTAAGGTGGAAGATACTAGCCAGACTATAGGCTACAGGAGTGTGCGGTTAAAGGAAACTGCTCCTTTGAAGCAATGTGCTTCAGTTTTCTCATACGTGAAATGAGAGAAAAAGACCGACCTCGTGGCTTATTGGAAGCAACATGTTAGTTCTGACTAGTCAGGACAGGTCTTGTGCTGCTGTGAAAGATAAATTATTTTGTGGGGTATGCAGTTGATGTGCAAAGTATATACTTTGCTATTTGGTGAAATGGGCCTGAAATATTAGAACTGTCTGAAATGCACTTCTCTGCACTTTTATGCTTTAGACCCGTATGAGAACTCAAACACTGGGAGTTTGGTAGCAAACCGTACAGTTACAGAGCCTTTGTATCTTAGTGTGTGAATGCAAGCTCTGAGGGTAGGGTTTGGTGGAGGAGGGTGAAGAAAGCAAGTGGTAGCTTGAGGGCAATGTGGATAAAATTGAAAAAACAAAGAACAGGTCTCAAGGAGTTTGCCTAAGGCAAGCCCTTGTAGGGGAATAAAAAGCAATTTTTCTCCTACCCTTCTAAATTGCTCTGGCTGAACTAATAATCAAATGAACATGTGGCAGATTAACAGGAGAAAACGACCGAGTTTATGACCTACATACATATGGGGGTTCCGTAAGACTAAGAGGCCCAAGACGACATTGCACAGTTGAGGCTTGTCGGCCATACGGACTAAGGAGAGGAAGGCAGGGGCCCCGGAACTCAAAGGGAAAGTAGGCAATTTACAGGGAGTGAAGGAAGAACGAACATGTGGCAAAGTAATTCTTTCATGGCCACCTAGAAACAGTGGGACACAGAGGGGAATCTAACAGGCTTGCTTGAACCCTCCCTGTCTGCCACGGATAACTTACATGTGCTTAAGTGAATATGCTAAGGTCCCTTTCCTGAAGCAGGTTTTTTTATTTGAACTTCTTTAGGCAGGTAAGGGAGATGTTCAGTCTTTTCCCTCGGGTTTGTCGGGCTTTGTTTTCAGCTGGAAGCCATCTGTGCGCCGGGGCAGCACATCCTGGTGCGACTCGTGATGGACCCCTACTCACTGAATGCATGTCCCTGGCCGACTGCCTTCCTGCATTCTACACCCTGACTGATTCTCTGAAGTCGAGAGGCATCAGCCCTCTCAACTTCTGAACAGCTATTTAGCTATGGTAACCCTTAACATTCCTATTTTTTGATGCAGTTCTTAGATATTATGATGGCATGACAGTATTTGGTAACCATTATCTTAGGGTACTTCAAACTCCTGTCATTCACATAGGACCATTGTGACTTAGTCATATCCAGATAACACCTATACCAGGTTTACTGATATTTTTCTTTAAATGTATTCACTGTTTTTTAATCAACTTTGTTATAAAAGGAACTTTACAGCATTATTATTGATTGCAAAGCAGCATCACTTGCCATAGATACAAGGTCAATATAGCATAAGTGCAGTGACTACAAAGCATGTTATTAAATACTTGCCGAATACAGCTGCTTTTCTTAGACTCGAAACTTAAGGTCCTCTGTTTATTTGATGAAAATAAAGATTGACAAATGCTATTACCACCTTAACACCTCTCTCATTCCCAACTAGTACTTCCTATTTGATATAATCAGGAGAATTAAAGGGCAATGGAAAAAAACAAAACAAAAAACTATTGTTTCTACTCTGTGATTTGCTGTCACTTAATGTCCTGTTTGTGTGGCACCTCACTTGGAATAGTCCACACGTTGGGAAATGCAGTCAGATCACTCTTCACTGGCTCTGACAGGCCTACTTCCCCAAATACTTGTCTTCTTATCTAATTTGATCAATGGGTATAATTCTCAAGGGTTTCACTAAACCCCTTTGTAAACATACCAGTGTCTGAAAACTTAATGAACTTAAAGAGAAAATATCTCATATGTGGAAAATACTCACATAAATGAGTACTAACTAAATATTTTATGGAGGACAGGTTGTTATATAGAAATCTGTCATGTTTTATTGTGCTTTACTCTCTTGATGATGTATCTAAAAGCCTGTACATCTGAAGCTGAGGACATGAAATTCACTTTGAATAAATTTGAGCTCAATTTATCTTTGAGTAAATTTGAGTTCACTTCCACTAAAACCTGATTGAGTTATGAATCAAAATAGCCAATTAACCAAGAAGTTTCCCAATGTTTGGCAAATCTATAAGTTGGTGTTTGTGTACTTATTCACAAGGAAGCAGTACAGGAATAAAAGTTCAGGCATTGGTGACAAGCAGGCGTGGGACTGAATCCCAAGCTCCCCACTCACTATATATATATATATATGTATATGTGAGGGGGAACCAAACACAGAATTTATTTATAAAAAACTCTTTCTATTCTCACATGTTTAAACTTCAATCACCTTCAAGGGACTCTCCATTTGATGCAATACACTTAATGAGATGTTTCTTCCACTGCTAAAAACAGGTTTTGAACTCCTTGATTTTGATGCCTTTTAGTGCTTCTGCTGTTTTTTGTTTAATCTCTTCCCCATCAGCAAAACATTTCCCCTTGAGGACTTTTTTTCATCTGGAGAAACAAAAAAATTTTGCTTGGGGCAAGATCAGGTGACTAGGGAAGGTGGGGCACAGGGGTCATGCTGGTTTTGGTCAGAAACTGCTGAACACTCAGTGTGGTGTGGGCAGCTATGCTTGTAAATCACCCATCATGAAATGGGCAAATGCACTGAGATAGTCTTTGAAAGTAATTCACTGAAGCCAAACAGGCCCTCTCTCACAGCAGCGCCAACTGGTACACTGATACAGATGGCTTCCTAGAACACTTACCTAGTGGGGGAAACCTGTACTACAAGGGCCCTGCCCTCCAGAAGATAATTCCAGGTTTTGGGGGGCCCCCATATATATACCTCATATATGTTTGTGCATATATATGTATATAATATGCAGATATACACACATTCACAATAGAACCCCTGTGGTTGGCCGACTGACTGACTGTAATCCCTTTATCATTGGTGAATTTCAAACAATTCCTTATATCAGTGCTTATTCTAAGTAATTATATACATTATTGATATGAATAGGATCTTAATAGGAAAATTTGCGTGGCTTCATTGACTTCAGAGATAATTTCTGTGAGAAGGCATTATGGAGTTTTTTTTTATAAACTCCATAAGAGTTGGCTCTTAAGAGTTTGGAAAACATTAGTGTCATGTATAGTACAAGGATGTATTGTGTGCATTTGCTTGTTACTTGTAAGTTAAATTTGAATATGGCATTGGATCTTGGGTTCAAAATCACTAGACTTAGAGGGACATATTAACTAATTTTAATAGCCATGTTGATTAATTTTATAACTGACAACACTTAAGGTTTTAGTTTTTGTTCTTGTTGTTGCATATGTATTGAATACATATAAGGTAGCCTGTTAAAATAGAGCTATACTGATGAAACGCTGTTTAAGGAAACTTTCCTGAATATTCTACATCAAGCTTTATAGCTGTCTCAACCCCACCAACCTTTCCTCTCTTATGAAAGCAACTTGGTACTATAATGAAAAACGCCAGACCTTATTTTTACTTTTCGGTCAAATTTTTAATTTACTTAGATAAATTAGAGTATGACCACTTACAAACAGAATCAATGCTCTCCAACATACACTAACCCAAACTAACTAAATAACAACTTTAATGACAACTCTATAAATAAATAGATGTGTTTCTGTATAATGTATACTTATCTATATATGGTAAACATTTGTCCTTTGTATTGAAATATGACATTCAACAGCTATATAACAAGGCATTTTACTTGTTATTTACATTTATTTTTTATGGATGATAACCACCTATCTGGGCATGTTCAGAGGATTGGGGCTGGGAAGACAGGCTTATAGCAGAGATACCAGCCAATATGCTGTTATATTAATAGAAGTGAGTGAAACATGCTTGAAATTGAGCAGTGCCAATGAGACTGCTGATGAGGGGGTGTTTTCTGGAGGTATTACATCAGAAAATATAGGTCCAGTCAATAGCAGTTTTTAAAACTTTCCAGGTGATTTCAGTGTGCAGCTCAGTATGAGACTCACTAATCACTGACAGATTTACGGTCTCAGAACAGCAAAATTTAAATTGACTTCTAGGTTTCTTGCTTGTTTGTGTGAATGCTGATATCATTCTTAGTTGATAATGGTAAAGGAAGAATAATTTTATTGTAAGGTTATTTTTTCATTGTCCAGCTTTGTTTAGAGTTCAAAGTGTATGGAACATCTAAGAATTCAATGGAAAGGTCCGTTGTAGAAAGGCATACTTTGTAGTCATTTTAGAAAAGTGACAGTTGAACTCATGGTTTTGTCTGGGAGTATGCGCGGAGAACAGGAAAATAACACCTCGGGCCCACAGAGGAAGAAAAACTTAGGCGCTGACTGGTAAGGAATGATGGCCAGAGAAGAATACAAAGAGGTGGAAGGGAAAGGCAAGTGAGGCATTAAAAAAAGAACAAAATGAGAGATTTACCCATGGGAAATAATTGTCAGCAGTAGCAAATAGACAAAATATATGTGATTTTTTTTTTTCAGTTTGGGACTATAGCTACTTTCTTAGAGAGGTTTATTATTTGGAATCACAAATCTCAGATGCTCAAAGTAATCTCTTCCTACACAAACACAATAGGATATATTGTTACTTTAAGTATTGTATGTACATACAGGGGTGTGTGTACATGTGTGCACGTGTGGAATGCACGTGCTCATGGGTATGGTATGTTGGGTTATAATATGAAACTGTCAAATATTTTTATGTAATTAGCATTGTAAAGGAAAAGCCTATACACATATACACCTCTAATCATAAGTAACTCTAGAAACAGGAAAGAAAAGGTCAACGTGACAATTGGGTTTTAGCATGAACAGCATTCCTCTCACCACTGTTTCATTCGGGAACATTAGAGAGACAAGCATGTAACTGCTTGGCTCCAGTGGGTGGTAGAATGGCCATATTTAAATTTGTTACCATCATATATTGGAACTACTTCCTTTTGTTGGAAGTTTTCCACCCAAATACATGTTTTATGTTAGTGCATCTCAACCTTGGCAGCACATAAAAATCATTTGAGGAGCTGTTAAAAAATCTCAGTGCCCGGGCTTCAGCCCAGACCATCATATATAAGAATATATAGGACCCAATCATCAGTATTTTGAAGAACTTTTCATGTACAACCAGGGTTCAGAATGAGTTTCTTCCATATTGTATTAGTCTACCTGATAATAGTAATATCAATCCACTTTACCTGAAAGCTTGTTGGTGTCTTTGTGCTAACATTTCGTTACCTACTACTCTAACAGTACATTAATGGTTTTAAAGGTAAAAGTCACTAAATGCAGATTTGGGGGTTATATGGGTCTGTTTGGGCCACCATAACAAAATATCATGGACTGGGTGACTTAAACAGCAGAAATATATTTTCTCCCCCTTCTGGAGAATGGACTGAGATCAGGGTGCCAACATGATTGGGTTCTGGTAAGGGCTTCCTTCCTGGCTTATAGGTGGCCACCTCCTCACCAGTGTGCTCGCATAACCTTTCAGGTTATGAAACATCAATGTGTGGTTGCCTCTCACACACCCCCTACTGGGGACCTGGCCCACAACTCAGGCAGGTGCCCTAACTGGGGAATCGAACCAGTAACCCTTTGGTTTATAGGCCAACGCTCAATCCACAGAGCTACACCAGCCAGGGCTCATGATAGTCTTCATCTTGGTAGTGCTGCTGAATGTTTTCAGCCTCACGTATGTCCTCCATGGACTTTTAGGAGTATGACATTATTTTTTCTCAGTTCCAAGTGAACTTTAGGTTATCTCACTGTGTGTTGCAAATAAGTTCACAGTATTTTTAAATTTCTGTGTGGGTGCCTTGAAATTTCATTCTGTTCAGTCAAATCAATGGCTTAGGTTGTGTTCTGGGCATAGTATCCAGAGTGAAAATTTCCATTCTAATTTTGAGGCTTAAAAGTTTCAAGATCTTTCCTGTGTAGTACTAACCTTGTAATTACTACAAGGTGGCATTTGAACTTATCTGTATTTGCCTGTCTGTTTATCAGAAAAGGAGGGATGGGCTTAAAGAATGAGCAGGGAGGGATTTTTCATCAGATTCCTTTATCTCTGTTCAGGTCAGTAAGACACCTATACTGTACATAGATTATAAATAATTCAGGTCATGTGTGGGCAGTATAAAAATATTCTTAAAATCACTCACCTGGCAGGGACTTAGCAGCTAGAATATACAGAAAATGTTACGAAGTGGAACAAATGAGAAATGGTATGGAAACCTGTTGGTAATGGGTTGGAGATATAAATGCAAGAGGAACCAAAAAAAAAAAAAAAGACCTGTGCTGTTAATTTCTGTTTTACCCAGCACGTAGCAGGAGGCAGTGCACACCATAAAAGTTTGTAAACTATTTGGTGAGGTAGTGATTTCGAGAACAATCCCAGAATGACCAAAGAAAGACTTCTGAGAATACAAATTAGGCCCATTGTAGAAGTGTCATGGAAACCTCCCTTTAAGTTGAATAAAAAGTACTGCATAATTCAGAAGTCCAAATACAATGTAAGATGTAAATAAACCCCATATGCTGATCAGTTAAGGGACATGTGCCATAGAGCATCTCCTGGCCTGACAGCCCCTTAGCTCAGGACCCCCGGGCCTGTCTTCGCCTCTTTGCTATCACTAAATAGAATGTACGTGATTATTTATCTCATTTCTCAAAACAGATCGTACCAGCAGGTGAGTGAAAGAGACCTGAGGTTTGTATGATTTTACTAAAAACATATTACTTTATAAACCATCATACATCAGTAATTCACCAGAAATATTTCATATATGTACAATTTCCTGTTCAAGTACCCCAACTAAGGTTAATAACAGAACCTACTCAATGAACCTCTGTGAAGGCCTGATGCAGAAACAGATGTGTATAGAGTGGGTGCTACTGCTGTCGGTATTACTATTATTAACCAGGTTGGGGATTTTAATTGCACATATACACCGGCTTTTGCCATAATGTCGTCACTTCACTTCGCTTTGGTGAAGACGGAGGTACATGTCTCTGAGGCAGGGACAGCATGGTCCTCTAGGCACACAGGCAGTTAACACACAATTGCAGATGGCAAAATAATAGAAATGATCTCCTAGGGCCTGTCTTAAATAATTAGTTTTATTATTTTTATAATTAAAAACTATTGTTTTCTCTTGAAATTCTAAACTGGTAGACAGTATAGCAGTCATCTTAATTGGTATTTATCTAATTGGATGTATATTTTAAGCAAATGTTAATTAGGTTAAATGATGGGTTTTCAGTAAGAGGCGTCAGGCTGGAGAGTTTGATGCAGAATGTTACTGTTTTATGGAGTGGATATACCAAGTGATTTTTTTAGAGAAACCCCAGACTTCTTATTGCACACCAGCAATTGGGCAGATGCACTGTGAGGCTCTTGAGGTGAATCAGAACTGGCAAGTATGTTGGAGTCTGTCCAGAAATGATTCTCTTTTTCCGTTCAGTGGGAGAGGACAAAGCCAAAAATGAGAATGCTAGGAAAATGTAGAAGTCTCTTTTTCCACAAAACAACTTAAGCTTAATAAAGCACCCCAATTTAATAACATTTGCTAATCGAAAAAAAATATATACGATCATTTTTCTTCATTGTTTCTATATAACAGCATGCCGGTATATATATGTGTACTGTAACGCTAAAAAGCTAATGTAACATATCACTCTAGAGAAGGAATAATATAATCATCCCAGTCCACATCCCTTACCTTGATTTATAGCTCAAATATTTCTATTCTTGTAAAATTACTGCAGCTTTGGTGCTAAGAATATTGCTGGTGGATGAAGAATGATTCTGCAGCCTTTAATCCTTCACAATTTTCACACCATCTCGATTAGTCTAACTTTGCAATTGCGCCATCTAGTGTTCATATGTCCTCAGTACTATAACTCAACTTCATTAGAAGCAAAATACAGGAAGTAACAAACAAGCTACCCTAAAAACAGGGGAGAGTCAACATAATGAATAGTTCAATACTCAAATACTAAAACAGATTTATTTTTACATATATTTCTTATTTATTATTATTGTCTCATTCATTGTTTTTCATAAATATTTTACATACTCCATGTGACCATACAAATTATATATAATATACTCCATATATTGAAATTATACTTATTTTATATTTTACTTTTATATCCCTTTGGGTCCCCACCTATAACTTAACAAAATTGTCCTTGATTTTAAACGCAACACAGCCCAACCTAGTCGTGGATTGGGTTGGATTCCAGTGGGTTGAATTCTAGTGGAATCAAAGATGGAAATAGTTTATTTTAATACTTGATTGAACTGTACATCCTTCCCACTTTTTGGTTTTGTTGCTACTGATGACTGTACCTTCAGGGGTCAGGTGCTTTACAAATTAGCATAAGAAACACAAAAGGGCTTTGATATGCATGAAGTAGAGTGTTTTGCCAGGAAAAAAAAAAAAGTGTCTTTCTTATCTTACCCTGGAGACCATTTTAGGTCTATCTTTTTTCAAAGAAAATTTTTGGAAAATATTTTTAGGAATTAATGAGTGCGGTCGCAGTTTTCAAGACATCCTGGAGACATGATTTTAACTTTTTTTCTAGCCTTTGAGATGACTTCTATATTGTCCATCAGTGTAGAATTTTAAGAGAAAAAATACTTATTTAATTATGAAAAGAATAAAATTAAGTAGTTAAGACAGGCCGTATCAGATCATCTCGATTACTTAACACCTGCACAATGATTGACGACATGCCCAGTCTCACTGCCCCGGATGTGAAAATGGAAGACCTCAGCCTTACCCTGTCCAATTCTGAGATGGGTAGAGTCTCAGGGTCTATGAGGATGCACCTGCCACTCCCACCGTGTTCAGTCCCACTCTAGGATCTGGTCTCCCTAGCCTTTTGTCAGCTCTTCGAGGACAAGACACTCCCTCCCACTTTGCACTCTGCTTACTAGCTTTGAATTAATCAGGAAGACCTCCTGTTCTTCGGCTCTCACTTTGTTAATTCTTGGGCCAAACATCATTTCCTCAGAGAAGCAACCTCTAGATTAGTCATCTTTTGATATTAGATAGCATCCAGTACTTTTCCTTATGATCAGTCATCACACTTTGTGATTATATACTCATATTATTATCTTCTTAATATCTGCCCACCCCCCACACTGGGTTATACATTAAAAGCAAGCTAGAGTAGTACTTCCTTTAACTCCTGGGGGTTCTAGCCACTGTGTTTGCTATAAAGTTCAATACAGAGTAGGTGTGTGGGAAATACCCAATGAAATCAACCTGTGAGACCCAAACTGAGAACTGAAATGCTCGTTGGCCCAACCCATGTAGTTTACTGAAGTTGGCTCTGGTTTCATGTCACTCTTGAGGCAGGTGAATGCTCACTGAGGCAGGAAATCCTGCTGCCTGTGTTCCAGCTTGTCCAGGTATAACCCTCCCCCTGGGGACTTGTCACTTCCTACAGCACGGTCTGGGAGTGGCCGTGTGTTCTTGTTACTCAGAGAATCCCTCACCTTGGTCACTACCACTCTTTCTGCTTTGTGGGAATCAGTTGGCCTTTTTACTCCCTGCTCACCCAACTCTCCTTCCCAGGTTCCTGTCCTTCTCCCCCAAATAAAAATCAAGACCAAATCAACAACAAAAAAGACCACCCCACCTCCTTCTATTTATACTGTCAGCCATCTTCATGGATTTACAGGGAAGAGGGAAGTACAGAGAACAAAGTATAAAATAATATTTCAGTGAATTATCCTGACAACCTGGTATTCATCAGAGCATAAAAATAAATTTTACATGTTATACAAAGGTCGTATTTTCATTTTTTTGGTAGCACTTTCCTCTCTTTCTAAATGACTCTAAGGGTTCCCAACTATCTTACAATATTAAACAAGCAACAACTCTAAGAATCAGTCATTTTCAAAATGAGCTCTGTTTTAAAAGTCATAGCATGTCGTCGCAAGCTTCTGGTGTCTATAACCGATCACCAATGTCTTCTCAAGAACGAGTGGGGTATATTGAGAAATAAACTTGAGATTCAGAAGTAATTAATTTGACATTTGAATACACACATGCACACAAATGTAGATTTGATATTTTGTGTAAATTGTATTCTATTTTATTTAAAGTTTGGAATATACTCATTGTTTTTGAAGGTTAACGCTTTTGCTTAACATCAAATACACACAAAAGCAAAATACTGAACTTTCAAATCTTTCAAACCACTCTGAGAATTCCAAGTGTCCTTCTGTGTGCCTTTCCTTTCCACCTGAAGTAGCACCTAGTAGGCCTCACAAAAGTTTGTGCTTCTTGAAAGCTGGATTGACTAAGTGTCAATTCATATAAAATTCTGACATATATATATATATATATATATATTTGATGAAAAAAAATACTGTGTTTCAGTCCAAAGACAGTCTTTACACTTCTATCTCCACAGCAACACAGATGTGCACACAGTGGCGTCACTTCTCAAACTGTACCTCCGAGAACTTCCAGAACCAGTTATTCCCTACGCAAAGTATGAAGATTTTCTGTCATGTGCCAAACTGCTCAGCAAGGAAGAGGAAGCAGTAAGTCTATGCATTTATTTCTACAAAAGCTTTTGTTTGAGGGTTTTTGTCAGTGTCCTTTGTCTTTAATTTGTAAACTTTCCTTTGTCCTGTCGTTGGATCATTTTCCACTATTCTGTGTGTGGACATCACACGCATTTAGACTTGATACACATAGCTCAGGTCCCATTTTTAATCCCTTCTCTCATTAAAAAAAAAAAGTGACCAAATAAATGAAATTAGCACTTTTGGCCACTATGTTCCCCTACAAGGTTAATTGTGGTGCCAAATAGCCTATGAACAAAGTAAACGACTTATTTCATATTTTCTTTTTTATTGTACACCTCTTATATCACCTCAGTGACTCCTAAGAAATCATACCTACTGCCTGTTTTTTTTTTAAATTGCTTTATTGAGATACAATTCAGGTACTATACAATCATCCATTTGAAGAGTACAATTCATTGCTTTTTAGTGTACTTTCAGAGTTACACAACCATCACCAAAATCTAATTTTAGAATACTTAGCACATTTTATCACCCCATAACAAGCCCCATACCTATTTCCCATCCTGTCCTTCCCCAGCTCTTGTCAACTATTAATCGACTTTCTATCTTTACAGATTTGCTATCCTGGACATTTCATGTAAATGGCATCATTCAGTACATTGTCTTTTGTGACTGGCTTTCTTTACTGTTTTCAAGGTTCACCCACACTGTACCACACATCAGTACTATATTCCTTTTATTTCTAACTAATATTCCATTTCTTATCCATTCATCAGTTGCAGGACATGTGTGTTGTTTCTACTGTGCGACCGTTATTAACAATGCTGCTACGAACACACATTTTCACTCCCCTTGGGTATATATCTAGAAGGTAGAATTGCTGGGCCCTGTGAACATCGTTTTCTAAAGAGCCTTCACCATTTAAAATTCCAGTGTTTGCAGGTTCCAATTTCTCTACATTTTCGCCAGCGCTTGTTATCTCCCTTATTTTTCTTAACCATGCTAATGTGTGTACAGTGGTATGTCACTGAGGTATGAGTCGCATTTCCCTGATGGCTAATGATTTTAAACATCTTTTCATGTACTTATTTGGCTATGGATGTGTTTTCCTTGGAGAAACATCGTATTCAGATCATTTCCCAATTTTCATTAGGCTATTTATCTTATTATTAAATTGTAAGAGTTCTTTGTATATGAGGCTTGCCCAGAACATATCCAGCCATGGAATATGAAAAATAGAGACATATATTGAAGAAGATACAAGAGACAAGAAACATTGTACATAGGACCATGACGCCTCAGTCCCCTTCAAAGTGGGCACCGTGGGACCTCACACGGTTCCCCCAGTCGCCATCAGCTGCCCCCTCGCATTTCCCTGAATCTCATCGACGGTCTGAAATCTCTTCCCTCTCTAAGGTGATTTTAGTTTTGGGAAAAGCCAGAAGTCACAGGGTGCCAAATCTGGGCTGTACGGGGACTGAGTCACCTGGGTGATTTGATGTTTTGCCAGAAAACTCTGCAGAAGATGTGATGCATGAGCAGGCACATTGTTATGATGAAGCTGCCAATCACCACTCGCCTGTAGCCGTGGCCTTCTCAATCACTGGAATAGTTTCCACAGAGGAATGTTCAAGCCTAACGCAAAATTTGATGCAGATTGTCTGCTCTACATGCTCTGTCATGCTCAGTCATTTTGAGTGCGATGGCCACACCGTCCACATGTTCACTCAACGGTGTCTAACACCCCCGCTGACTAGTAGTGAAGTCGGCCTTGTTCATACATGAGCTTCCCAGTCCACTCCCCTTGGCTGTCAGTTTACATCAATGTTGTGCAAACTGTTCTCGTTATATTAACAATGGCCAGACTTTTCTGGACAGATACAAATACCTTATTAGATATATAATTTGAAAATAATTTCTCCCATTCTATGGTTTGTCTTTATTTTCTTGATGGGTGTCCTTTGAAGTACAAGAGTTTAAATTTTGATAAAGCCTAATTTATTTTTCTTTTGTCACTTGCGATTTTACTCACATATTTAAGAAGGCTTTGTTTAACCCAGGGTTACCAAGATTTACTCCCATATTTTCTTCTGAGACTTTTATAACTTCAGCTCTTCCATTTAGGTATATGCTCTGTTTTGAGTTAATTTTGTTTATGGTATAAGGAAAGGGTCTAATATTATCCTCTGGCATGTGGATATCCAGTTGTCTCACCACCGTTTGTTGAAGAGACTATTCTTTTTCCTATTGGATTTTCTTGGCGCTCTTATAAAAATCGCTGCCTCTTTGTTACATAATGTTGTCTGTGGCTGCTTTTGCACTACAGCTGAAGAGTTGAAGAGTTGAGCCAGAGACCATATGTCCCAGAAAGCTAAACATACTTATGATCTGGCCCATTACAAGAAGAACAAATCAAATTACATTATCCATTAACTTCTCTGGAACCATTTATATTTTGGAGGAAGTTCTACAGTGAGAAGAAACAATGCATTTTATCCCTCTGTGAAATTTCCAGAGAGATCAGGCTTTCCAGCTCACCATCACACCCCAAACAATGGATCCTAGATATGACCGATCTTGAGAGACTTTTTTGTCTGTACATGTGTGTCTCTGTTTTGGTCATGCTAAAAATGGGAAGGACCCTCACGGTACCAAGGCTACTTTCTTCCCCCCAAATAGCCTTATTATAAGTGAGGCTATCTCCCCTTTTCAGGCAAATGTGAAAAAATGTTTAAGCTATTAAAAAGGCTTCACTTAAATCTGTTTCTCCACATATTTATTCTCTTCCTCTTTATACTCAGGGTGTTAAGGAATTAGCGAAGCAGGTGAAGAGTTTGCCAGTGGTCAATTATAACCTCCTCAAGTATATTTGCAGGTAAGAATTTCTTAAGCAAGGCAAGACTGTATTTAGTCTGACACTAATTTATATATTTGACAGTGAATAATATCATTTTACTGCTCCAAGCTCAGTGTCAGTCTTTGTAAAATTAAGACGTTAGACAAAGTGATCTCAAAGGTGTCTTTAAGCACTAAACTCGCATGATTTTGTAATTCGTTATTTCTGAAGCCTCTCTTAACTCTAAATATTAAAACTATACTGCCTTGAACTTTAGTCAAAGTTGTTTGTACATGTACCGTGTACTGTTGTCTAAGATAAGGAACACATTCCGTGGTATGAGAAAGATTTGCATGGGCGTCCAGATTTACCACTGACCACTTATTTGTCTTCATGCAATTTCTGACTCTCGCTGAGTCTGAGTCTTGAATAAGTAAAATGGCAGTGAAAACACACATCTCACACAGTTGTTTCAAAAGTTAAATTATATTTTTAATTAATTAATAATGTATGTAGTAAGTACTCACTAAATATTATTTTCTTTCCATTCCTCTCTAACATCAAGACTTATTGAAAAGACATTTGTAATTCAATTCTGTTAGAAAAATAATTGTGCCTGGTAAAGCTCTCTCTCAGCGACCATTTTTAACTTAAAGCCTGGGATTGGAGGTACCGTGTCTGTGCCCCTGTTTAAAAAACCAAATGTAAAATTGAAACATATTAAATTTAAATAAAGAGATTGACGATTGACACAATTACAGAGTATCTTAAGTGACTCCCAGTCCATTTCAAAATAAATATCAAATTTTTAATTCTGTACAGTAGTACATCATTTATATATGCTTTTTGTGTCATGATTAGATAAAATGTTCAGCAAACTAGGAATTATGGAGTTTAAAACTATTGTGAAATACTATGGAGTTCATTGTCCACTGCAGTTGAGTAGGAATTTCAAAACCTCCCTACTATAACTTTTTATGTTTTAGAAGCAAATAATACCTTAGGTTTCAGAACTTGAAAAAGCAAAAACTAGTTTCACTGATATCATAAACCTATTAAGATGCAAGTTTCTTATCCCAAGATTTTGAACTAATTCAAGCTACTGCACTGGATAATAAAATGGTTAAATTCTCTTTAAGTAAAAGGAGAAAAGGCTTGTTTGATAGGCTTATTGTAAGTCATTATCTTCACAATGGAAACACTTAACTTCTCTTGAAACATTCAGGTGGACTTTTAACTTCAGCTATTTCAAATAAGAAATGGTAGTTTGACTTTTTGTCCTTCACTTTTACTATAGTTTAGTCTGTGAGACAGTAATGAACATGTGGAAATAGGCACCTTTTTGAAAAATCATGCCTAGTAATTAAGAGCATAAACTCTAGTGTCAGAAAACCTGGGTTCAAATCTCAGCCCTTCCTCTAATTAACTCTGTCCTTGGAAAAGATGTTTAACCTCTCTGGTGCCTCATGTATTTCATCTGTGAAATGGAGATAAAAATAGTATGAACCTCACAGAGATGCTTTGAGAATTTATTGTTAGCACAATGACTGACACATAATAAAATATATTAAGTAACACATAAAATGAGTTAGTATTTATTTTTCACCATTTCTTTTTTACCTTATCAGTACAATCAGTGAGCTATGAAATAACAGAAGCTCTTATAAAAATGAAGAGGGGTCGGGGAATGAAAAAATCACTGAAAGATTACAAAAGCAATCCCTCCCACTAAAATCGCTCAGGGAAAGGGCTATTTCATGCCTCTTACTCTTTAACACCTAATAAATTGAAACCGTTTGTGCTTGCAACTTTTCGTGTCAATAGAACTGAGGTTTTAATTTAAACCATGTTTGATCTCATTTTTTAACAGATCGTAAATTCAAAGTTCACAAATCATTCCATAAAGTGGGTGGATTCTTCTCTTCAGAAATAGGGATTGTACCAGATAATCTTATTTATAATTCTCAAATTGAATATGTGCATTTAACACTTTATTGAGGGATTGGAAGGGAATTCATATTCTTGAATCTCAAGTCCATATTAATATTTTCCAAACACTTGTTTCTGTGACTGACAAAGGAAGCCAAGTCAAGCTAGGCCAGAGATGATAACTGGTATGACCCCTCAAGTTTGATTCTTAATAATTTGCAATATATTGTATTCTCTCCACATTTGTTTGAATTTCTAAATAAATTTATCTGCATAATCATTGTTTATCATATACCAGTTTATGAATACTTACTAGTGACTCATTCCATTGACAAATTTGACCTCATTGGGTTTTGTTCTCATTCTTACACCCAACAGATTCTTGGACGAAGTGCAGTCCTATTCCGGAGTCAACAAAATGAGTGCACAGAACTTGGCCACCGTCTTTGGCCCTAATATCTTGCGCCCCAAAATGGAAGATCCTTTGACTATCATGGAGGGTAAGTAAATGATTATCTTATACCCGTATCAGAAAATAATCACTCTCTTCTGATTGGCTTGAACCTATTTTTTTCTTTTCTTAAAAAATGTATTTTATTGATTATGCTATTACAGTTGTCCCATTTTTTTTCTCCCCTTTATTCCTCTCCACCCTGCACTGCCCCTACCACCAAGCATTCACTCCCTCAGTTCATGTCCATGGGCTATACATATAAGTTCTTTGGCTCCTCCCTCTCCTATACTATTCTTAACCTCCCCCTGTCTATTTAGTGCCTACCATTTATCCTCCTCATTCCTGTACCTTTTCCCCCATTCTCCACCCTCCCCCACCCCACTGATAACCCTCCATGTGATCCCCATTTCTGTGATTCTGTTCCTATTCTAGCTGTTTGTTTAGTTTGTTTCTGTTTTTGTTTTTTTTAGGTTCAGTTGTTGATAGTTGTGAGATTGTTGTCATTTTACCGTTCATATTTTTCTTCATCTCCTTTTTCTTAGATTAGTCCCTTTAACATTTCATGTAACAAGGGCTTGGTGGTGATCAACTCCTTTAACTTGACCTTATCTGGGAAGCACTTTATCTGCCCTTCCATTCTAAATGATGGCTTTGCTTAATAGAGTAATCTTGGACGTAAGCCCTTGCCTTTTATGACTTTGAATACTTCTTTCCAGCCCCTTCTTGCCTGTAGGGTTTCTTTTGAAAAATCAGCTGGTAGTCTTATGGAAACTCCTTTGTAGGGAACTGTCTCCTTTTCTCTTGCTGCTTTTAAGATTCTCTCCTTCTCTTTAATCTTGGGTAATGTAATTATGATGTGCCTTGGTGTGTGCTTCCTTGGGTCCAGCTTCTTAGGAGCTCTGAGAGCTTCCTGGACTTCCTGGAAGTCTATTTCCTTTGCCAGATTGGGGAAGTTCTCCTTCACTGTTTTTTCAAATAAGTTTTCAATGTCTTACTCTTCTCCTTCTGGCACCCCTATGATTCGGATGTTGGAGCGTTTAAAGTTGTCCCAGAGGTTCCTAATCCTCTCCTCATTTTCATGAATTCCTGTTTCTTCATTCTGTTCTGGTTAAATGTTTATTTTTTCTTTCTGCTACAAATCGTTGATTTGACCCCTGGTTTCCTTCCCGTCACTGTTGGTTCCCTGTATATTTTGCTTTATCTCACTTTGCCTAGCCTTCACTTTTTCCTCCATTTTGTGACTGTACTCAACCATTTCTGTGAGCATCCCAATTACCAGTGTTTTGAACTCTGCATCTGATAGGTTGGCTATCTCTTCATCGCTTAGTTCTGTTTTTGGAGCTTTGACCTGTTCTTTAGTTCAGCCCTGTTTTTTTTGGTTTTTTTGTCTTGGTGTGCCTGTTACGTTGTAGGGGGCAGAACCTTAGGTATTTGCCAGGGCGGGGCAACCCACACCACTGCCCGTGGCGCTGTATGTGGGGCAGGGGCCAGAGAGGGAACAGTGCCACTTGCTTGCCTCTTGACCACATCTCAGTCACTTCCCCTGCTACCCACAAGCAAATTGGGACCTTCTGGTGCTGATTTCCAGATGGGCGGGTTTGTGTATGTTCTAGGACCCTGTGGGTCTCTCAAACAAACTCTCCTGTGAGACTGGCAGTTTCTCCTGCCGCCACAAACTCCACAAGTTTATACCAGCAGAGATTTGCGGCTTGCTTTTCCCGCACTGGAACTCTGGGTTCCACAATCTTTCTCACTCCCCAGTTGCTCCTACTGGTTAACCCACATGCAAATGTGGGACCACCCAGTCCGCCAGCCGCTGCCTTGCCGGCCCACTCTGCCAATCACAGCAGCCAAAACCTTGCGTCCTCTCCATCTCCGGCTGCCCGTCTCTGCCCATCCTCCCAGTCTGCATGTTTCTTCTTTAACTCCTTGGTTGTCAGACTTCCACACAGTTCAATTTCCTGGCAGTTATGGTTATTTTTTATTTTTAAATTTGTTGTTGTCCTTCTTCTGGTTGTGTGAGGAGACAAAGTTTATCAATCTATGCCTCCATCTTGGCCAAAACCCCTGGCCTAACCTATTGAGCAAACTAGGGAAATAAGTGATTCCATGGTAAGTCCATTTATTGACTGAAGATTTTCTAATAAAAAAACATCTCTTTGGGAGTCAGGCATTTTTTTTAGTTTACTAAATATAATAATTTACTAATTGATTCCTCAATAACCTTACAATAATAAAAGGAACTTCTGTAAGTCATCCATAAAATATTAGGCAAGAACTAGAAAATTCTAGTTCACTGGAGTCCAATGCAATTTTCAAAAAATTTAAAAGTTACTATTTTAATGTTATATGTGTTTAATTAATTTTAGTTTTCATCAATTTCAAGAGGCAGAGAAATATGATCCTCTATAAGACAGTGTTGCTTATTTACCTGTGGGTCGAAACATGAAGAAATTCTTACTTTTTAAATTACAAAATGCCTAAAATTCTTCTCCACAGTGAACTGCTACTTCTGTTTATTTCTAGCAGGCCTCACTGCTGGAGTACCTTTCTTCCCTGTTGCCATTAATAGCACCATTGTTTTCTGCAAATTGGCCCAATTGAATCCTTAAGAATTTAATAGAGATGAGGGAAGAGAAAGAATAATTATTTTTCATTTCTTACTGAGTTTATTTAGTCTAAAACAAAATATCTCCCTCATACTGTCTCTTTCTTGACAATTCTAACATTTTCATTCCTCTGTATGGAGAGAGAAAGAACTTTTAAGTGTTTGCCTATATCAATTCAGCGTAATTTGTCTCAAACATCGAAGTCAATGTAAATTGAACATCAGGTAGTTTTGCAATAAAATGTTGGTCCAGAAAACTTAATTTATATCTGCTGTCTAAAAACCTTTTCCTATTATAAAATAAAATATATACAATAAATATGATACAGAAAACCACCACACACACACACACCACTTCTCTTAATAAATTCTTATAAGATAAACACTCTAGAAAGCACCTAAAGTCAAGAAATAAAACTTCTAGTCATCCCAAACACTCTTCCTAGTGCACTGTCCCCCTGTCTTACTACCCAGACATTTATGCCAATAATCTCCTTGCATGTCTTTATAGCTTTCTCAGCAATATGGATTTTCCTAGATGTTATGTTTACCCTTTAATATCCTTTTATTTGATATATTTTAAAATCTATTTTAACATACAGGATCCCTGCAATTTATGTTAAAAAGTGACAGCAGATTAATCTACCTGTAGAGTTTCCCACTGTCTGAATCCTGTTGATCGCATATTCATAATGCACTTTAGATTCTCCTCTGCCCTCTTTTTTCTGAAAATTAGGACCTAGATCAAAATCATGTCTGATATTCTCAGTAAGGCTATTGATTATGGTATACAACATCTGGTTATCTCTATTTGTGTGATCTTAGAATAATTCTTACAACTGTTAATTCACTGGATGTTGAAATGGTGATATCCTAATTCTATAACTTTTTCCAGTTTTTAAAATTATGATAAATACATAACATAAGATTTACCACATTGACCATTTTTAGATGTGTGAGTCAGTGGTATTAAGCACATGCATCCTGCTATGTGGCCATTACTGCCATTCATCTGTAGAACTCTTTTCATCTTGCAACGCAAAAGCTCTGTGTCCGTTAGATAGAACTCTTCTCCCTCGTCTCCTGGCAAACTTGTTCTACTTTCTGTCTCTGTGAATTTTATTACTTTAAATACCTCATATGATTGGGATCACTCCGCATTTATCTTTTTGTGACTGGTTTATTTTACTTAGTGTAATGTCTTTAATGCTCATCCATAGAGGTGCATTATAATTTTTTAACTTAGTAATTGGAATATTTTTATTTAAAAAAAACAAACAAAACACTCTTTTTCTCATCTACTACTTGGTACCCAGTGGTAACTTCCATAAATAAAAAGCAGGGTAAATGCTGCTTGAGTCTTTCCCTTTATTTATTAGTTTTTAAATAATGAAATAGATTATTTTAAATTGAGTTTATTTGGGTGACATTGATTAACAAACCCATACTGGTTTCAAGTGTGCAAGTCAAGAAAACATCATTTGCACACTGCATTGTACACCCATCGCCCAAAGTAAAGAGTCTTCCTGTCTCCTTTTATCCCCGCTTGGCCCTCTTCCTCCTCCCCATACCCTCCTTTCTCTCTAGCTGTCACCACTGTTGTCTGTGTCTACGTGTATGTGTATATATATTTTTTATAAATATATATGAAACATATATAATATATAAAATATATAAAACATATATAAATATATATATCTTTTTTTTTTTGCTTAATCCCTTCACCTTTTTTCATAGTGCCCAAACCCCCTGCCTTCTGACAGCTGTCAGTCTGTTCTTTGTATCTATGCTTCTGTCTCTATTTTGTTTGTTAAACTGTTTCATTCATTAAATTACACATATGAGTGAGATCATACAGTATTTGTCTTTCTCTGACTGGCTTATTTCACTTAGCATAATAATCTCCAGATCCATCCATCCTGTCCCTTCTTAACACTCTCTAACAGTGAGTTCTTCCCCTCCTCCTCCTTATTTTACTTCTTCCTATTATAAGTATTATTATTAACACTTTTAAAAATATAATCATGAACTCATGTGTCTAAATGTATTTCATGAGTCAATGCATTATAATTATTGGTCTTTGTAATTATTTTGCCCATCTTTTGCCAGTGGAAACCCCTTCAAGTAGCCTTCCGAGTCCTTTTGACATGACCTTAATAGTTTGGGGTAGCTTCCTTCCTTCTTAGTATTTCAGGATTTCCTAGGCTCATATGTTTCCTGCCCCAAACCTGTAATCAACCAATTTCCACAGAGTTTAATTTCCAAAAAAGTCTTTTTAGTGGGAAATGGTATTTCAGGACCAAAACATAAGTACCAGTGATACTCATTGCTACTAGTTTGGTCATTGTTTCTAGGCCTTTTAGTGGACAGCGCTAGTAGATAGAAATGCATACCCACAGACACACTTATTATCTGCATGATATACATGCACACAATATATTAAAGACAAACTGCCTCACAAGTTCACACTATACTTCCATTTCAAAATCATGACTATAGTATTTTTATTTATTCTATTCTCTGCTATAGTTTGATCTCCTTTCTTCCAAATATGAGACCTGGTTGTCAAAAACAGTGGAAATAACAAAATTAAAATACTAATAAATAATCATTTGCTCTACCTCCCATCAAACACATAATAGTCTCCACATGACAATATCAGTACTACTAATACCAGTTTGATTATTGCAAACCTTTAAAACTGCTTTATATTATGACCTTCTAATTCTCCTTTTATTTTTTATATTTGTACTCTATATATATACGGTAGATACTATGGTCTTCTCCTTTTAGGTCTTATCTAGTCTTAGTTCCATATATAACTATGCATTTAATGATTATCACTGGTCCTTACATGGTTGCCTCCCTAGCCTAGTGGTTCTCAAAATGTGGCCCAGGGATACCTGGGGGGTCCCTTAGATGTCTTCAGGAGGTCCCTGAGTTCAAATATATCTTCATAATAATACTAAGATGTTGTACCGAGATGCTTTTTGCCCTTTCACTATGTTGACATTTGCTCTGATGGTGCAAAAGCAATGATGAGTAAAAAAGCCTGGCACCTCGATATCAATCCAGGTAGTGGCACCAAGCTCCACTAGCATCGTCACACCTCACTGCCACGCACTGGCAACAGAACAAGTGCCAATTTTACTAAAGAGTGGTTTTGTTAGACAGGAGACAATACTAACTGCACTAAACCCCAACACATCTTTTTAACATTCTGGTAGCGAGATTAGCTGTATGTGTAAAAGGCTTCTTCCTCGGGCTGTTTTTAAAGTAACACAATAATTGGTTCAAGGAAATGCATTTGTGTATTTGAGTTGAAAGCTATACAAACTGCCTTTTTCATGGTACTTCATGTTTACTTGAAAGAACAGTGGGCAAGCTATAGTAATTCAGACTTGAGCATTTGTCAGAGAGGTTCTCAGAAATGAACTCAGTGAACCTTACTTTGAGGAAAACACTGACAGAATTTGTGGTCAGTGATAAAATTTGAATGTCCAAGTAAAAAACTTTTATCTAGCACCTTGACCTTGACAGTTTCTTAATATTTAACCACTTTTGTGGTGATACTGGGTTGATACAAACACAATTAAATGTCTTTGATATTCTAGAATTAAAGATAGCAATAGTTGGAGGATCTGCATAACTCAGTGAATTTTTCAAATGCATATTATCATAAGCCAGGCACATGTAAAACATCTATTCAATGTTCAGGTTAGCTTCTCTGCTTCACGCAGTCAAATCTTCTGTTTTTCACAGAGTATACAAATAGGGCAGCTTGCTTTCCAAAGTGGACTGGCTTAGTTACAATCCTTGGTTTTAATTAACCTTTCGCTTCTTTTATCTCCCTTGTCCCATACCTGCTTGTCTTTGATTCCAGTCCCAAGTTTCCCCTCCACATGAAGCTTTGTCTGGGAGGGAGATCTGGCTGGTCAGTGTTGTGAATTCGGAGGGGCTAGATGCCTCTAACTTCTTCAGACTTGCCTACAGATTGCCTCTGTTGGTTTAGGCACATTCCTGCCCCCGCCCCAGTTTCACCTGCTGTTCTTAAATTAACTCTTTGCATTTTGCAGTGAATACCTATACTTTGGGGATTTTCTGTTGTCTGGCCCATTACTGCTTTTCCCTACTTTCTCCCACACAGACATCAACACCACGCGTGTCTTGTGGAAATGGGGATTTGTCTCTAGCAATTTCTTTTTGGGGGGTTGGGAGATACCTTGTCACCCAGTTTTGTTGTGAATATGATCCATGAGCTGGGATTTGCTAACTAGTTGCTCTATTTTTATGTGGGGATTTATGTGGGGAGCTTCAGTACTGTGCCCCCATAGTATTCAATACCATCTTTCTAGAAGTCAGTGGAATTTTTATCTTTTTAAGTCTTATTGTTGCTGTTTTAGAAGATATCCTTTAAAAATCACATAGTCTACCCTCCCTCTGCCCCATGCCAATGTTGTCAACAGAAGAAAGCAAAGCTGATCTGGAAGAAAGCAGAACCCAGAGCCTGGAGTTCCCTAGGGCCCTGAAGAGCACCGTTTCAGTAGGAGTCCTTGGCTTCCTTTCCTCCCTAACAAACCTGATACCCAATAAGAGACGTAATTTTATCTAGATACAATGGTAAGATGTGCAAGTAGTAGGTACACAAGTAGACAAATAGTGTTTTTTTAAAGTAGGGGGGAATGGAACAGCAAAGTAATCTCATTTGTTGTTTTAATTTGTTTGGATCATGAAAGGTCTCAATTCCATGGTGCATCCATATATAACTGAACACTACTCAGCAATGAAAAGAATGAACTACCAATACATGCAACAACATGGACAAAGGCCAAGAGTATTGTGCTAAGTAAATACACCTAGACACAAAAGACCTCATACTGTATAATCTCATTTATATGAAATTCTAGAAAAGGAAAAACTTAGTGACAAAAAGCAAATCAGTGGTGGCCATAGGTGGGAGGTGGGAGTAAGGGATTGGCTGTAAGGGGCACACAGAAACTTTCTGTGTTATGATAAAGTGGTGTTTCCAGGACTGTCATTTGTCAAAAATCACTATGCATCTTACAGAAGCCTATACACATGCAAAATGACATGCAAAGGTTATTCTTTTTCTTTTAGTAGTTTTATTTTTTTTGGTGTATTTTATTGATTATGCTTTTACAGTTATCCCATTTTTTTTCTCCCCTTTATCCCCTCCGCCGTGCACCCCATCCCATCATCCCCACACCCCTCAGTTCATGTTTATGGATTGTACATACCAGCTCTTTGGCTTCTCAATTTCCTATACTATTCTTAGCCTCCCCCTATTTTTTTTTTCAACATTTTCCCACCACCGCATTCCCCAGGTCCACACATCCCTACCTCCCACCCTCAATCCTTCCCCTATTTGGCTTTATCCATGGGTCCTTTATGCATGTTCCTTGATAACCCTTCCCCTCCTTTTCCCCTGTTATCCCCTCCCTCCTCCCCTCTGGTTACTGTCAGTTTGTTTTTTATTTCAATGTTGCTGGTTATATTTTGCTTGCTTGTTTATTTTGTTGATGAGTTCCCCTTATAGGTGAGATCATATGGTATCTACCTTTCACTGCCTGACTTATTTCACTTAGCATAATGCTCTCCAGTTCCATCCATGCTTTTATGAAGGGTAGTAGCTCCTTCTTCCTTTCTGCTGTGTAATATTTCGTTGTGTAAATGTACCAGAGTTTTTCGATCCACTCATTTTCTGTTGGGTACTAAGGTTGCTTCCAATTCTTGGCTATTGTAAATTGTGCTGCTACGAACATTGGGGTGCATAGATTCTTTTGAATTGGTGTTTCAGGATTCTTAGTGTATAATCCCAGCAGTGGAATTTCTGGGTCAAAAGGCAGTTCCAGTTTTAGTTTTTGGAGGAAATTCCAAACTGTTTTCCACAGTGGTTGCACCAGTCTGCATTCCCACCAACAGTGCACTAGGGTTCCCTTTTCTCTACATCCTCACCAGCGCTTATTGTTTGTTGATTTGTTTATGATGGCCATTTTGACTGGTGTGAAGTGGTATGTCATTGTAGTTTTAATTTGCGTCTCTCTGATGGCTAGTGATGCTGAGCATCCTTTCATGTGTCTCTGGGCCCTGTGTACGTCCTCCTTGGGGAAGCGTCTATTCAGGTCCTGCGAAGGTTATTCTTTGCAAAAAATAAAAACTTGAAACTACATTTCATTGACTGCTGCTATATATATGTATATATACTAAATATATACTATATCTGTGTATATA
This sequence comes from Mormoops blainvillei, assembly GCA_004026545.1. Taxonomy (NCBI): domain Eukaryota; kingdom Metazoa; phylum Chordata; class Mammalia; order Chiroptera; family Mormoopidae; genus Mormoops; species Mormoops blainvillei. Next base: position 272,506 of record PVJD01000611.1, on the reverse strand, counting down.
AGTGTTCTTTAAAGTTTCTAGGTACTTTTGAAGGAAAATTGAATTCTTATCCAATGCTTATGAAGAACAAATGCCTAAAATCATATTTAAATTCAACCTGTACCAAATTATGAGTGAGTCAATTGCTGGATCATATGGCACAGTGCTCCCCCTAAATCTGCTTGGACTCTTCAAAATGGGGTAGGGACTACAGCCACTCTGACCTCATTATTTGAGTTTCATGTTTGTCATTAACATTCTAAGGAAGAGAATGACAGAAAGGAGGGAATAAAGAGGAAAAATAAGTGCACATAATGACACCCTTCATCTTAACTACCAAGCTACTGTGTCCCAGATGGGCAGAAAAATAGAAAGAAAATCACTTTACAAGAAACTACTGCCATTTATTATCCTGGACACTAGATAAGGGCAAAACCTCCCAAGACAGAGAGATTTCTGAATCTCTAGGATGCTGACATTCACTCAATAATTGTGGCAGGTACACTTTGGCATTGCTATTCATGGGCTCATCATGGAGACCTTGGGGATGTCACTTTTCCAGTAATTCAATGCTCCCTATCGTTCATGGCTGTGATGGGAAGCAGTGATGCTTCAAATGTTAGTATTTCAATGATGGGAAAAAGCCCCATTTTCCCCACGTACTAGGCAGAGTTATATATAATAGAGGCTGCTAACATTTGAAATTATGTCTGTCTTAAAGGTAAATAGTAAAATAGAGCTAAGTAGACATGTCTTCAAACACAGTACATAATGCTGACAATGTTGACAGCCATTTTAACGATACCAAAATCTTTTAATCAGATTCCCTGCTACATGCAATGAAAATAGGATGACAAATTCAGAGATTACTCAAAGAGGAAAGACGGCTCTGTAATACCATTAATTTCATTCAGCCTTTTTTCTTGAATAGATTCAATAGATTGTTGTCTTACATTTAGTTTCTCATGTAGAACAACGTCACGTTTACTTACTACTACAGTTTAAATCCAGCAGCTAAAATATAGTAGGACAAGAACATGATTTGGAGTAAGAAAATGAAACATCAAATTTCACCTTGGCCACATCATCTCTGTGGCCCTGAGCGAAAGCTTATCCTCTCTGAGCCTCAGTTTTCTCATGTGAAAAATGCCGAGTGCTATCACAGTCTTTTCAAAAACTTAATTTAGAAGATGTAAGTGAAACCTTTCCATGTCACAGAATGTTTCTCAAACTCTAATGCAGATTCTGACTCAGGAGGCCTGCAGGGGGTCCTAAATTTTGAAGCTCCCAGGTGATGCCAGGGCTACTACTGTTCTGCTGTTGCTGGTATGATCTGGGAGCTGGTTAGAAATGTAAAACCCTGTGCCCCACCCAATACCTGCATTTTGACAGACTCTCCAGGCAGTTTGTATAAATATTCATGTTTAAGCAACATTGATCTAGCATTAGACCTGGCACATGGGAGATTCTTATTTTAAATATAAGTTTTGAATCATCACAGAACATGGATGCAGGATATAGATAGATACAACACATTTTTTCCTGTTCAAAATTCAGTGTGAATTACATTCAGAGTCAAATCTTGCCTAGGTGTTACTTTAAGCTAAAGAGTGGCCTCGCCCCAGGTCAGGCTCGTACTCTTGACAGCCACTCGATCAGCAACTGTTTCCATAGAAATCTGCATGGTCAACAGCCCTTGTCATCATCTTCCTCAGCAAATCTCACGTTTTAAGTATTGTATGTAGAAGCCACATTTACTAACATTTAAATTGTTTCCCTACATGTATTCTTTCAGAGATTACTCTTATGAGCTTTTATCAACATGATATAAACCAAGTTAATGCACCAAATTAATGCAGTTCAAACCAAAGTAAAGAGGACTGATGTTTGCATTAGCCTATACTGCTTCATTTTGGGCACGTGAATAAAATTAATACTTAAAAATATTGTCAGGGAGACTGGGACCTCTAAGTTAGGAAACTAGTTTAGAAGTCTTGTTAGTGGTGTCAGCCAGTTTTAAGGGATTGGAGCCCATACTGTAAGTCAGTGAGGAATATGTAAAAATACATTTTGAGATTTTAGCTAATATGCCATTAACCTGATAAACCCATTAATTTTAAAATAAATTACTGTTTTAAATAACAGGTCAGCTTTTCTATCCATTTTGTCTGAGTTATTTTTACTGTCTGAAACTTGTTTTGATTTCAGATTCATACTTTGCAGTGCATAGTAAAAATATGAGGATCAAATGGGAACCGTAGTATTTTCATCTGTGTGAAGGAATTATTTCCTTTCTTGAAGGTCTCCTCTTTCTTTAAAATGCCCTGAAGTTTGGTGTTTCTCATAGAACAGATTTACTAGTGACAAATCTCTCTCTCTCTCTAACCCACTCCCTCTGTCCATCTGTCCATCCCTCCCTCCCTCCCTATCTCTCTCTGTTTTTATGTTTATCTAGGAATGTCTGTATTTCTCCATTTTTGAAGCATGGCTTTGCTGGATATAGGATTATTACTTGATGGTATTTCTTTCAGCATGTTGAATATTTCATCCCATTGCCTCTGGCAATAAGAAATGACAATCTTACTGAAGATCCTTTTACATAAGTTGCTTCTCTCTTGGGTTTTCAAGGTTCTGTCTCTGTTTTTGGTTTAAGACCATTAGATGATGATACTTCTAGGTGTAGGTCCTCTTGCATTTTCCTTGCTTGGAATTTGCTGAGCTTCTTGGGCCTATAGATTCAGGTTTTCCTTCAAATTGGGACAATCCCAGCAACTATTTCTTGAAATATTCTTTCTGTTCAGTTCCCTTTTACTCTCCTTCTTGGGACTCCCATTATGCATATGCTGATGTACTTAATGATGTCCCACAGTTCTCTGAGGCTCTGCTCATTTGTCTTCATTCTTTTGTCTTTGTGTTTCTCAGATTGGGTAATGTCAATTGACATATCTTCAGGTATCTCTATATTCTTTGCCATATGTAGTCACTGAAGCCTCTACTTGGTTTGCTTAGTTGTCAGCTAATGATTAGGCAAAGACTAGAATGAATAGAGCAAACAAGTCTCCCATGTTTTACCAAAGGGCTCTGTGTGCATGTTAAGGCAAACCTTTAACACTTAGACAGGCAGGTTACAACCTTGCCTTAGCCTCCAGCTCTGGCTTGTGGAGATACAGCCTCAAGACCAGCCAGAGGCGAGAGACCAGGGAGCATCTCAATTTTTTCCTGAACATGTCCACAGCCCTGGGCTTGCTTATAATCGTAAGCATGCATGTCCTTTTCTAGATTCCCAGGAATAGACCAATGCTTTCCAAAACCAGCCATGGAAATATCATTTCTTAGGTATTTTTATAAGCTTTTTGGTTAGCCTGTTGTTTGTTCCAACTGTTATCCATTGCTGCAGGCATCTGTGATGTTAAACAAAAAAGCCCCACATTGTACTTGACAAGTGCTCCTGAGAAAAATGCTGTTCACACTGGTCACATTCCTAATCAGACAGAATGAGACAAGCCTCATTAGTGGCGTCTTCCAGGCGACCACTAAATAGGTCAAACAATGACAGTGCTCTAGCAGTGGAGCTTTGAAGGAGCTTTAACCCTGTTCTGCCTATTCCAGGAGCTTCCAGACTGCTGGTGCCCACTGCGATGGTGGGATGTTGGTTTTCAAAGCAACTGCAAAGCTAGGGAGAGAAAGATGGGAACAGGGAAAGTTAAAACCCCTCAGAGCTTGCTGTTCTTACTGGGATGCAACTTTTTTTTTTTTTTTTTTTTTTTTAATGAGCAATGTCCAGATTGCACTAAGCCTTTGGTTAATTTCCAGATTTTTGAAAATGTTGGTTCAGGACATTTTCTGTCAGTTGCTTTTATGGAGGAGAGGCTTTTTGGAGGTCTTTATTACACCATTCTGGTTAATGTCACTTAAAATGCTCTGAGGCTTTTGAAGAGTGAACAAAAGTCATATGCAACCTCATTGTCTTGATATGTTAGAAAGACAGACAGACCATATATCCATTAGAGATTGTATTGGTTTCCACTTAGAGATGCCACTGAAGTGTCCTTATGGTTTGAGGTCATTGTCAGATGAGAGGTCACAGTGACATCCTCCTGAGGAATATTTCTCAGAAATAAATGTCAAATTTGCAAGGAATGTTGGAAAATGATTAAGCACCCAGTCTTTGGAACTAGCTAATCAAGGTTCAAACCCCATGTCTGCTCCTTAATAGCTCTGTAACCTTAGTCAAATTATTCAAAATTTACAGAACAATGACAGTAACTCTCCATTTATAGATTTATTTTCAAATCCAAGTAAACTAACAAAAGCAAAGTGGTCAGTAGAGTTCAGAGCACACAGTAAATTCTCAGGAAACTTTAGCCTTTATTGCCATTATCATCATTAAGCATATAGCTTAGCACTGCTAATAATGCTGAACGTTCACCTGAAGGTGGTCCTTTAAGAGTCACTTTCAAAAGGGAAAGTAAATCAAAACTATTTCACTCATACGACTTTGTTTTCTGTGCAATTCCAGGCACCGTGGTGGTCCAGCAATTGATGTCGGTGATGATTAGCAAACATGATCACCTCTTCCCCAAAGAAGCGGAACTGCAAAGCAAGCCCCCAGATGGAGTGAGCAACAACAACAATGAAATTCAGAAGAAAACCACCATGGGTCAGCTGCAGAACAAGGAGAACAATAATACCAAGGACAGTCCTGTTAGGCGGTGCTCTTGGGAGAAGTCCGAGTCTCCCCAGAGAAGCAGCATAGACAATGGTTCCCCCACAGCCCTGTCAGGCAGCAAGACGAACAGCCCCAGGAACAGTGTCCACAAGCTGGATGTCTCTAGGAGTCCCCCTCTTATGGTCAAAAAGAATCCCGCCTTCAATAAGGGCAGTGGGATTGTCACCAATGGGTCCTTCAGCAGCAGCAATGCAGAGGGTCTTGAGAAAACCCAAACTACTCCCAATGGGAGCTTACAGGCCAGAAGGACCTCTTCGCTGAAGGGGTCTGGTACCAAAATGGGCACCCACAGTGTACAGAATGGAACAGTGCGAATGGGCATTTTAAACACCGACTCGCTTGGGAACCCCATGAATGGTCGCGGCATGACCTGGCTGCCCAACGGCTACGTGACCCTGAGAGATAACAAGCAGAAAGAGCAAACAGGAGAGTCCGGCCAGCACAACAGGCTCTCCACCTATGATAACGTCCATCAACAGTTCTCCATGATGAACCTTGATGACAAACAGAGCGTTGACAGTGCCACCTGGTCCACTTCCTCCTGCGAAATCTCCCTCCCTGAGAACTCCAACTCCTGTCGCTCCTCTACAACCACCTGCCCAGAACAAGACTTTTATGGTGGGAACTTCGAGGACCCTGTTTTGGATGGGCCCCCGCAAGACGATCTTTCCCACCCTGGGGACTATGAAAACAAAAGTGACCGGAGGAGCATGGGAGGCCGAAGTAGTCGTGCCACCAGCAGCAGTGACAACAGTGAGACGTGTGTGGGCAACAACAGCAGCAACCACAGTGCACTGCACAGCTTAGTGTCCAGCCTGAAACAGGAAATGACCAAACAGAAGATAGAGTATGAGTCCAAGATAAAGAGGTGAGGAAAACCTGGGGCTCCTAACTGCCACAGCGCCTCCTGCTGCGGGACGGAGCGTTAACCACGCTAGTCCCAGAGTCAGAGACCCTATTCGAGTCCTAGTTTTACCTAGTTTTCAAAGCTGTGGCACTTTGGGAGAGTTCACTTTATCTCTGTGAGCCTTGGTTTCTTAATGTGAAAAACTTAAATCTGAGTCGTAGTTATCTCAGAAGCATGTAAAAATCACTGAGCACTGTCCCTGGCACAGAAGAGGTGCCCAAGTATGCTATGTGAATTTGTTCCAGAGGCTGGCGAGAGAGGAGCTGTGAGGGGGTGAATGGAGGATCGGGAGCCTGTTTTCACTGGAAAACAGGAAAAGGATGAAATGAGGGTAGAGAAAAGTTGTAGAAATAAACAGACCTTTTTTTATGCTTTCAATTGTTGAATGCTGAGAGAGCGTCTGCTCTCCGCCAAGGTCAGATCCAGGGCCGGAAGATTCGGCAAATTCAGCCATCAGGGAATTTGCTTCCGCAGTACCGGCGAAGACAGATAAATAAGTAAAATAGGCCCCAGGCTCAGCAGAAGACTGAAGCAGGGGGGAGCGCCGGGGAGGGTTGGCGAGGTCTAAGTCTGCGCAGGGCCTCATGGCAGGGTAAAAGGGAAACTGCGCAGCCGCTGGCAGAGGAGCAGCTGGAAATGCCATGACATGGGCTGGGCTAGGAGCTCAGGGACATACCAGGGAACAGGTGACAGGACCTTGGGGATCAGATTAAGTCTTTGGCTTTTGCTCTGAGATTGGAATCCATGGAAATCTTTTGAGAAAGGTGATGACATGAAGTGTATTCATGTGGACAAGAAAAACTGTAACCTAAATGGGAAGCAAAAACTATGATTTATAAGGAAACATCTATGCTAAAACCTAATAATTTATGTCAGTTTACGTCTTCTGATAGGATGGCTAAGGTAGGAAGAAATTTGCTTAGCAACTTCTCGAGGAAGCAACCGGGACAAGATAAGGGGCGTCGGCTAAGCGTCCGTGTTCACAGTGCCCCTGACTATCAGCCAGTCCGCGGACTGGGGAGGCAGGGACTCGGAGAGCGGGGCCCGGGGCTCACAAATAGAGCCTTGCACTGGAAACCGGAAAGCCACCACTCCCGCGTTTCTCTGAGGTCACAGACCTGGCAAAGCTGATTGATTTTATGCTCTCCTTTCAGCAGAGTGTAGGGGAAAGAACACTGAACTCCCAAGTCAGGAGGAGGCCTGGGGCTCAGATCAGCATGAGGGGGCCCCTGCAGCAGCCTCAGCCCCGGGCCAGGCTGTGTGTCGTGGTGACCTCTCCCTCCGCGGGTGTTCTAAGACCCTTCTCATTTGTGAACATCACCCTCTGTCCTGCTCTGCGGCTTCTATGGCTGCAAACCCCACATGGTTTCTTTTGTATATATTTAAAGTTGACTTTACTGTTTCCCATCCATTTATTAATTATCAGGCCAGAAGATACATATTTCCAAGAGCTATGATAGAGTAAATATAAAATAAAATGCTATTTATAAGTTAGATTGGAAAATTACTTAGAAAATAGTTTTTGTAAACTTCACTGGTTTGAATTTTTCTATATAATACGGAGCAACAGTGGGTTTAAATAAGAAGAAAAACGGTATCTGAATATCGTTTTTAGGACGATTGGCTCCCAGAACCCTGAATGCTGCCAGTGTATGATGATAAATTAGCGCTTAGCACTGGGGAACAAGAGGTAACAGTTGAAACTTGCATTAGGGTAGGAAATAAGTTATTTTGAATGGCTACAGGTGAACATTTTCATTTATGAGACATTGGTAATACATTTATGTTCTGAGTCTATGGTGCATTTCAGAGACTTTCATAAAACAACAGAGCTTTTCAATAGAGTGTCATCTCCCTGGGTCCTTTCACTGTGGCGTTCCTACCATCTTACAGGCAGAGAGAGGTTCACAAGAAAGGGGGGCAGGAGGTGCCACGTGCACAAGTCATGGAAATTCCAGTTTAGAGTTAGACATTTCCCTTTAAAATTATTTTTAACCCCACCCACAAGTACTGAGGTTAGTTAGATAAATGGTATGTATGCAGACACACACATACTTACATACATAGCTCAGTAGACGATAGATAATATTTTACTTTATCAATCATTGATACATGTTTTTTAATTTTTAAGCATGTGTTTTTAGTGTTCTTCCTACCCGATAAATTCCTCTGTTAATTGTATTGTAGTCAGAGAAATCTGTTTTTATGATACCAGTTATTTGATCTTGTAAAAACTATTTATTCTTTAATTATTGGTCTGGGATTTTATATATGACCAATAGATCAAGTCTGTTAATCAAGTTGTTTAAATCTTTCACATTTCTCCTAATTTTTATCAGATAGATCTGTAATTTCTATCAGAGTTACTTTAAATTCTCCTAATTTTTATGGATTTATCGATTTCTCGTTATAATTCCATTATATTTTATATCAAATAATTTGAAGCTACACTTCTAGGTGAATAAAAGTTCAGAATTATTTACATATACCTGAAGAATTGATTCTTTTATCATCAAGTAATGGTCATCTTTAATTGTAAAAATGCACTTTGCCTGAAAGTCTATTCTTTCTGATATTAATATTGCTATGCCATATTTATTTTAATTAGTAACTTTCTGCTATATCTTTTCCATGAACTTTCAGCCTTTATGTTTATTTTTTCTGAGGGCTGATATATTTTTCAATTCTGGAATATTTGTTTCTATCACCATTTTATCTATCACATCTCCCCCATTTTCTCCCTCAAATTTCTGTTTCTACAACCCTTATTAAAGTATATTGGACCTTCTTCATCTATGCTCCCTCCCTGTTAACTTCTTTTTCATATATTAAATGTCTATCTTTCTCATTTTGTGAGGCATCCTGGGTAATTTTTCTCAGACCTGTTTTCCAGTTTACTAATTTTTTTCTTTTTTAAGATTTATTTTTAATTATAGCTAACATAAAATATTAATTTCAGGTGTACAACACAGTGATCCAACATTTATATACCTTACAAAGTTATCACCACTATGTCTAGTAACTACCTGTCACAATACATAATTATTATGATATCATCAACTATACTCCCTGCGCTTTATACCCCTGTGACTCATTTTCTAACTGAAGTTTGTACTTTTTAATCCTCTTCCCCTTTTCCTCCTGCCTTCACCCTTCTCGCCTCAGAAAACCATCAGTTTGTTCTCTGTGTCTGTGAATTTGCTTGTTTCATTTTGTTCATTCAGTTGTTTTGTCTTTTCAATTGACAAATGCCATAAAATCATATGGTCTCTGTCTTTCTCAGTCCGACTTATTTCACTTAACATAACACTCTAGGTTCATCCATGTTGTTGCAAATGGCAAGATTTCTTTATTTTTTATGCCTGAGTCATATTCCATTGTATGTACGCACCCCATCTTCTTTATCCATTCGTTTATCAATGGACACCTACATTGCTTCCATATATTGGCTATTGTAAATAGTGCTGCATGAATATAGGGGTGCATATATCTTTTCAAATTATTGGAGGGGTTTTTTCAGATAAATAACCAGAAGTAGAATTGGTGTGTCATAAAGTAATTGTTTAAGGAATCTCCATACTGTTTCCATTATGGCTGCACCTAATTTATAATCCCACCAACAATGCATAAATGTTCCCTTTCCTCTAGATTGTTATTTGTTGTCTTTTTGATAGCAGCCATTCTATAGGTGTGAGGAGGTATCTCATTGTGGTTTTGATTCCCATTTTCCTGATGTTTAGCGATGTTGAGCATCTTTTCATGTGTCTGTGGACAACCTATACATCTTCTTTGCAGAAAATGTTGATTCATGTCTGCCTATTTTTTTAATTGGATTGTTTGCATTTCTGATTTTTTCTTTTGTTTTTACTATTTTATTTTTATTTTTTTCCCATTTCTATTTATCATCTTTATACCTTCTGCCCCTACGCCCATGCCCCATCCCGTGCAGTCACCACACTGTTGTCCGTGTCCATGTGTTCCATGTTGAATTGTGAGTTTTTTTGTATATTTTAGACATTAACCCCTTATCAGATATATCATTTGCAAATATTTCTTCTGTTCAGTAGTTTGCCTTTTATTCTTGTTCATGTCTTCCTTCACTCTTCAAAAACTTATAAGTTTGATGTGGCTCTATTTGTTTATTTTTGCTTTTGTTGCTTTTGCCTGAGGAGACGTATCTAAAAATATATTGCTAAGATTGATTTTTTTTCGGCTGCTGATTCAATTCTGACACTTCACTCAGCCCATGAGTAAAATTTCTGTGGCTACTTTTTTATACAGATAATTGATGTTATAAGCTCTCAGTTGAATCACTTTTGGCTTTCTCTCTTACACTGGAAACGTCCCTCCCTCATGGGGGGAAAAAACTAGTTTCCACCTCGGGCCTCTATCCAGGATCGATATCTTTTTTTGGGCTTCCACTTACTTTACTGTTCTTAATTGGAGTGTTTTTCTTGGTTATGATACTTAAAGATGCTCTTTTATTTATTTTAACCAATTTTTAAAATTCTGTATATATTTTTTCAGCATCATTTTGTGTTTGCAGGGAGGAGTTCCCTTCTGTATTCAGCTCTGTCCATTAGAATCCTAGAAGCTTCACACAAGTACCTGATACATCCACATATATCAGTATTGCTTAAAGGATGGTCTTCACTTTTAATTATAAAATAAATAGCTTTAGAAAGCAAAGAGAATATATTGTAGAACAATTCTGGGTGGCAGCCACCACACTGCCAGGTTGTTGTATAAAAATGTGGTCCTGTGATCAAAACAGCCTCCCACACTGATTACAGAATATGGAGAATATCTCTTTAATTGTAGTTACTTTCAAAAGAAAGTGGTATTTTGTGTTATTATTATTATCTGGATGCAACACCAACATGTAGGACTTATTTTTAAAAAATAACTCAGGTTTTAAGTTTGAAAATTGTTATTAAAATAATCTGATTAGCCTTTCAAATTTCAGTGGTATGGTAACTTCAAACATACCCTGAGGGCATTAGCTCAGAAGAGGAGAGATTAAAAAATCAACTATTGTCAGGATTCATCTTATAATAAACAAGTGCTTAATAATTGCCTTTGAACAGCAACAACAAAGTATGTTTTGTAACTTGGTGATTATGGAGAAAACTCGGTTTTCAAGGAAGCGACCTAAAATTATGTAGTATATCAAAATGGATACAGCTATCAATCTATAGAAATATAAGCCTAGAGATTCTAAGATACATTAACTTGGAAAGTAGTGAAAATTACAGGTAATAGCAAGTTACTTGGGTGGGCTCCATTGTCACAAAATGTCAGGTGGATTGTTTTTCACCACATGTGATCTCTCCCATTCTTGTCCATGTAAGGTGGTTGCTTCCGGTGCCATTTTTACACGATGGGACCCCTTATGTCTCAGAGAAGTTCATTCTTAGTAGTGGACTTTATCTAACAATGACATTTTCACTGTCATTATTTTTCTTCTGATAGAAAACAACTATGATTGCTCCCCTTTCTTCCAGCTTTACTGGGCTTTCTCCCTTTGTTTTAGTAAGGCCCAACTTATATTTCATCATCCAGAAAGCCTTGTGGGCTTGGCCGCCTTTCGCTTCTGCCATTCTGTGCTACACGACATTGGTTCCCTGGCTCCTCTGTGCTGACCCTTAATACATTCACTATCAATGACGGCTAAGTGCTTCTAAAAGAGGTCTTGGGGTCTTCTTATTCAAATGGTACTAAGTCATTTTAGCAAACAGTAAAAACAAACAAATAAAAACAAAAAAACTTCACTGAGTCGACAGGACTCATTCCAATCTCCCAAGCATTGCAGACAGGGTTTAGAAAATATTTGTAACCCTCTCACATTGCAAGCAAATAACGTCTTTTTCTGTTTTATTCCCTCCCCCACCCTTTGTAGCTTAGAACAGCGAAACTTGACTTTGGAAACAGAAATGATGAGCCTCCACGACGAACTGGATCAGGAAAGGAAAAAGTTCACAATGATAGAAATCAAAATGCGAAATGCAGAGCGCGCAAAAGAAGACGCTGAGAAAAGAAATGACATGCTTCAGAAAGAAATGGAGCAGTTTTTTTCCACATTTGGGGAGCTGACGGTGGAACCCAGGAGAACCGAGAGAGGAAACACGATATGGATTCAGTGAGCCTGCTTTCTCCCACTGTCTCTGGTGGACCTGGGAAGGACTCTGGGGGTTCCTGTGGGAATATTAATTACATGGGATCAGGTGGCTGGTCACCTGGCTGTACAGCACTCTAACTGGTGAAGGAATATCACTTACAGACATTACCCATTCATACCTGCAATGTGTACCAAAGTTATACCATGCTCCATATGCTACTGTCAAGTGTTACAACTGGATATGTGTATATAGAGTAGTTTTTAAAAAGTAAACTAAAAATGAGAAGCATATCTCAAGAATTATTTTATTGCAAGTCTTGTATTTAAAATGTTAAATCAATATGTTGTTGCAATTTAGCTTGCTTTCAAGCTTCACCCCTTGCACTTAACATAAGCTATTTTTGGCATTGTGTTATCATCAGCTTATTTTATAGATCAATATTTTTATTTCCTTTTTTGCTGAGGAAATGAAGATAAGCAGATATATGAAAATATATAAATATATATAAGATGAGTTATTAAAATCAAAAGAATACTTTGTGGCTGTGCTGTTTGTGCCAATAGACCCTACCAATGACCAAAAAGATAAATGTAAATAATTTTATAAAATACAGTAGAATCACCAGGAATCTTTGAACTGCTCTTTAAATTCTTCCCTAAATACTGCTCAGTGTTCTTTATGAGATGATTTGACACAAGAAATTTGGGACCCTGTAAAAAAGTCCCCTTTTCAAGCCCCCTTGGTCTGCCTTGGCAGTTCTATGCAGGATGAACCTTAGAGGGGAAAAAAGTGGGAAAGAAAAGCATTTAACCAGTCACGCCTTGAATTATTCTGTCCTTCTGGACTGAATCTCTGTAACTGCATCCTGGTTGCATAAGAAGTTCATCCTGCTATTTGGAAACTGGGAAGTAATGCTGGCTCATCCGCTTTCCCACACTTGCAAGGCCAGTTTATAAGCATCTGCCTTCCACTCAGACCCCTCCCCTGCCCCCGGGTAACTGCACTTGGAACGCCGGCATCGAAATAGTAGTCCTGTGTCCCTCCTGGTTAAACTGCTGGAGTGTGTGCCACATAGTGACATTTTTCTCTCACTCAGGCCGATTGTTCTATTGTCATCTGGGATTCTCTCTGAATGGTGGCGCGCAAAGGCATTTTTCGGCAAGAGAGAGGTGATGGAGGGAAAGGGGGCCTGATGGAGGAAGAGACAGAAGAAACAAACTAACCATTTTGTTTCTGGTTTTTACAATATTTTTCTTCCCTGTTGGAAACATAGTCATTCACAATAATTTTATAATGTTAGTGCTTAAAGGTCCAATTTTGATAAATTGTGAACATTAGTAATGATAACTTTCTAGAGAAGCTGAGGTTTCTCAGGAGCTGGAGTTTTGGGAGAAGAATTCTTTACACATCAGTACGATAATGCTTTTAAGGAGCTAAGCAAGTAAATCTTTCTCACGCAAAAACAAAAAGTCACTGAAGGCATAATCGGAAATAAATACTACTTGAGTGTATGGGATTTGTGTGTTTGTGTGTATTTATTTTTTCCAAGGGGGGTGTAGTCTTGACAGTATTCATTGTCGTCACTGAGCTGCTTCTGTGTACATGCCTTCAAGGATCAAGCGTAACTGGTCCTTATCTTTCACTCCCTTTTCTCCCTCCTCCCGAATCTTTAACCAGATACTCCCACCTGGACATCGTATGTGACATTCAAACTCAAAATGTGGAAAATTGATCTCATAGCTCTCTGTATATCTTTTCACAGTCCCTATCTTAGTTAACAAAACCTCGTACTCATCCTGGAGCTATCTGATGTAATGGTGAAAAACAAAATGTATGCAGGCAAACTGCTCGCTTCACATTTTCTACAGTTTGCTGGCTGTTACCCAATCTTCCAGGCTTCACTTTTTTCATCTGTAGAACAGGTATAATAAAAATACTATTCTCATAGATTCCTTATGTGGTCTCAGTGAGGCAGCTTGTGTAAAGGCTGAGCACAGCATCTAGTATGCAGGAGAGACTCCGTACATGTTAATTCTTGTTTTCTCTACTCTCTTCTTCACCTTTAAATTCACTCACAAAGTACTGCCTGTTCCACCCATCTTTGATCAGTTTCTCATCTTTTGAGGAAAGCTTCTTCCCTACCTACTTTTGTTCAAGCATCTTTCCCCTACTTCCACTTTTTGCCAGCTGCCATGTGACCATGCCCTGGCCTTGCCAATCACATTAGATGACGACTCATTTATTCACCCATAGGATAATGCCCTTCACACACTGTGTAAGACTCTGACCTGTGATTTCATTTTCATTCTTCCCCACTTCCCCCCACACCTGCCATGCCATTGCGTGCCTCTAGAACTTTCCACCTCCTATTGCTGTGTCTATCTTGACTGCCTTCCTTTAATCTGATGCACTCCAACCGTATTTTATTAGAGCCAAATCAAATGTCAGCTCCTCTATGAAGCTTCCTAGGATCTCATTGCAGCTGGTTACCTTCCTTGCCCCCAATTAGCATATATCTCTTTTAGCTTTTCCCACATTTGATGATTTTCTTCAGCAAATAAGAAGCACTTTAGGAGGCAGCATAGGGAAATAAAAATCATAGAAAACTGAAAACCAGACAAAGGTGGGAATCTCAACACACCTTAGGCAAGATGCACAGCAATGACCAGTCACTTAAACTCTCTGAGCCTCAGTTTTTGCATCTGTAAAGTGGAGATAACCCCTACAAAGTAGGGTCATTGGGATGCTTAAAGGTGCCTATCCCAGCGCCCGCCACTTGGTCAACGGGGCTTCTTAACATGTCAGAATTGTCCCTTATTAGTCTTAAATCTCCCCCTCCACCCTTTATGCCATAGAGTGCCAGTGCAGAGTTAGCAATAAATCTGGAGAGTTAGCAAAACATGATGAGGGGTGCTGTTATTAATTTTAATTATTGATTTTGGTGATGATGACCTCTAGTCAATGGATACTGTGAGCTGCCCATCTGCCTATCTATTAGTTCTTCTATTAATTAAGCTAAAAGCCTAGAATATATCATCTATAAATTGACATAATAAATTGGAAATAAGTGCTTAGGTAGTATCGATAATTCATTCACCACACCTTGTACACATTTCTTTAAAACTATTTAGGTTATAACTACAATAATTCCTAGGAGCTCAGAAGCATGGCTTTGCTTACAAGTGTTGAATCTATAATATTGGCTTTACTAGTCAAACTATATAGCTGGGCATCCTTCAGAGAACATTTAAAATAGAATTACCTAGCACATAAGGCCAAATGAAGTGTAACTTTTATATGTAATTTTATTATGAAATGACTAAAAACTCCAAGTGGAATTTAAATAATGCTATTCCTATTTATTTTTATTTATTCAAAAGCCGAGGCCTCCTTTAAAGAGATTAGATCATTCCAAGATAGGATAGTTTAAATCACTGATATAATGATCTCTCCTTGGAAATTAGGAGAACATTAAAGATTGTGGTGCCAGCCACAAACCCCAGTGCTCCTTCCATGGCAGAGCTGCACGCTGCTTTGTAGGAAAGAATGTGCAGGAGCTCTTGGATTCAGACCCTGAATTGAAATCCCAGCTCTGCTGCTTTGGAGCTATATGAACTTAAGAAAATTATATAATATTTGTAAGCCTTGTTTTTTAAATAAGTTTTTAAAATAAAATAAGACTAAGAATAATGTCTCTTCCTCAATTTTTTTTCTTTTTGAGAAATGAATAAGTGATGTGATTAGCACAGTGCCTGGCATATAGTAAGTGTCCAATAAATGGTAGCTGTCAGCCTTCAAATTGCTTCTGTGGAAAGTGTTTAAGCTTCTAAGGAACACAACAGGGTTCTGGCCTCAGGAATTTGGCCAGCAGTGAAAGGCTAGCATGCTCACCAGCAGAATGTATAATCTTGTCCTTGCACTAGGAACTCTAATTTTATTTTTGCCCAGATTCTACCAGAGTTTGATGGCAAGGAAGAGGCAACCCAAAACATCCTTTCTACTCTGAGATCATACAGTTACATCCATGACATGAGAAAAATGTGGAAAGAACTACCTGTAGCTATCCTATATTAACTCTGTCCATGCAGACACCAAAGACGATTTTGGGTACTAAAAGTACTAGGTGAAATACAATGAAAGAGTCTAAGGATACGGACCAGTGAACATGTCTAGCCTCACATCAGCACCACCATTAGTGAACATTTATTGAAATCCTCCACATACCAGGCCAGCATTTGGCTAGGCACCCAGGGATACCTAGTTTACAATACTAATTACCACATAAGATGAATATGACTACGAAAGCAAGAGATCACAAAAATGAGGGTAGAAAATGCAATGCAGAGTCAGGACTATGACGTGAGTCCTGAAGGGTGAGTAGGAAGTTATCAGACAGGGTGGCCACGTGGAGTCAGGGCCTCCCTAGTGCATGGAACAGCATGTGCAAAGTGCCTTTGGTGTGATGATAGGGAGCCTTTTCAACGAAATAAAATTGACCTATTAAGTCTGCACCGTGGAGATGTCACTGTGCAGAACTACCTATTATCCTCACACTGTGAGACTTGAAAACACACTTCGAACCTGGTGACTTCTACTATTTAATTTGCTGTTTAATTCAAAGTAAGTATTGAGAGCTGGACCCATCTTGCCTTGCCTGAACTTGCAAACCACAGGAAAAGAGTGCTGGAACTCTGGCTCCCAAGGCTCTGTGTTATAATTCTCTTCATGGTCTTCTAAATGGTACAAGTGGGGAATGAGTTGAAAGTTAGAACTTCCCAGCTAAGGGCCTCCTGCTACAAAGTGAACTAGAAAACTAATAATTCCCCAAGCAGTCAAAACCTGAACCTACTGTCCATCTTGGAGTAGAAAGTTTAACCCATGAAAAGCGTGTTTTTAACACACTACGTGTGGCTCAGGCCCAGGGCTGAATGACACTATTTATGCACTGTGTATATAGCTGCTTCAGCCTATTGTAGAGAAGGTTACCTTTCTTCAGTACAGAGTGCAGTAACAGGAGACTACTGAATTGCCTGACTGGGTAGTCAAATCAGCACCATTTGCTTTGAGAGAAGTTGTCTCTGAGCCCTGACAGAGTTCCTCAGTGCACTCCGTTTTGTGAAAACATCGTATTTGTCCAGGTCTCTCTTCTGAACACACGCGTTCCCTGCTGCCTCGTGATTCACTAACACTGATTACGTACCACACCAAAGGAACTCCAGTTTGTGCCATCATGACCTCACCCTGGAGTACCTATTGCCAAGATACTCCAAACTCCCATGTCATTTGCCTTCACCTATATGCTTAGCCCCATAGCATTCAGCATATCCTGTCATTTGCTTCAAACCCTGATCCCCTCGGCACTCCCCCAGCCTTTCCATTATGCCTTCTAGATCTTACAACTGTCATCACCATCCCCTAAATCTGTCTACGGCATTACTTCCTGACGGCATCGCTCTCCTTATGGCTCACTCAAGGATGGCTATTTTTCCCTCCCAGAGCCTGCACATCACTAGCCTGAAGGAGAGGTAGGTCTTGCTCTGCTCTTCGCTGCAACTTCCAGACTTTTGCTTCTCCCTCCTCCCTAGTAACCTTTTTGGAAGCGTGTGCCACGTGATCGACTATTTTAGCACCTATTGAACTATTTTTCCCCACCACTACTCACACACCATCCACCAACTTGGTCACCTAGCTCCTGCTTGCTTCTGAAAATCCGCTTCTGTCTCTGCCTGAAGGTCAGCTACCTGTGCCTGTGGTTTACCTTACACCGTGTCATTACCAATAACTGTGCCAGCACCAAAATTTCCATTTCAAGTACCCATTCTCTGATCGTCACCTCTTCTCCCTCCAGGTCACTCCCTTAAGCACCGTCATTCCAACAATTTTTGTCTACTTCAAAGCATCTCCAAGCCACTGACTTCGCTAGTTTCCGTTATCATCCCCTCATGTCGCTGCTTCCCTCCTTGACCAGCTTAACTTCTGTGCTTCTTCCTTCTAATTACTCTGTTTCTATTCTCAAATCCTTTCAGCTTCTCTTCCACCACTGCACTCTTCTGAGAAGAAGGGAAAAAACCCTCAACTCGGGCTAAATTCAATATCTGTTTACTCCTAACCTGAACCTAAGAAGCTAAATATGGCCAGAGAGCAAGAGGCTGCCATATTGACTTGTCTCACATTATATTTGTATAAATACAGCTCACATTTTCCAAGGACCATTTTGTACTTCTCAAACCTACATAAACCCTTCCCCTCCTCATTCTCATCAGAAAAACTTACTCCTGTCTTTACTGAGAACGAAATATCAGGAGAGTCTATTCTTACATTCCACCATCGTACCTACACAAACGACCTACCCCTGTCCCGCACAGACCGCCTTGTCTCCAGCTGCAGCACCAGCGCAGCCTGCGCCAGCCACGTACCAGAGCCCGCCCCTCTGGCTTCTCCAGCCACATTTCTCCTTCAAATAAATACTCTTTCTCTCTCATGTTACCAATTTTGCTTTTTTTATATCAGTCCCATCGACATATACCCATGCCGTAATAGCTTTTTAAACATATTCTAATTGCCTCGTATTTATTTCTAATTTCCACAAAGGAAAGCTTCCCTCCTTGACTTTTTAGGAAAAAAATTAAGGTAGTTATTTCTAATTACTCACCTCCCATGTTCTTTTGAACTCATTGGAGTCATGCTTTCCTGTTCAGGACTGCAGAGACAGTGCTCTAGTCAAGGTCAGTAATGACCTTCACAGAATCAGGTCCAATTGTCCCCTGTCAGTCTCCATCTCGCTCAGCGGCCCAGTGGCGTTGTTCTGGTTGCCCACTCCTCATTTGGGTGGCACCTTATTCCCCTGGCTTATAGGACAGCACAGCTTCCTAGGTTTTCTCTATCTCACTGGACATGCCTTAGAATACCCTCCTGTTTTCTGACTGCTATGTGTTGGAATGAGAGGTGCCTTCTTTTGGGGCTTTTCTTATCTACACTCGGTTCCTCGGTAGCTTCATATACTCTCATGGTTTTAAAGAGCACTATAATCTGATTCCTCTCACATTTATTTTCCAGCTCCAGCCTAGTAGATGCTCTGGCTACTTCACCTGTATATCTAATAAACATCTCCAACTGACATTTCCACAAAAAAGCATGATTTTCTCCCTAAATCAGCTTCTAATTCACTGTTCACCATTTCAGTCAACTGCACTATCATGTCCCTCCTGGTGTGTGTGTGTGTGTGTGTGTGTGTGTGTGTGTGTAAATCTGTCATCCCTGATCTTTTCCTTTTCTATCACATACCATCCATTGGCAAATCTTGTCCTTCACAATATATCCTTAGTTATGTTTGGAATTGAACCCTTTCTCGGCACCTCCACTTCCTAGTCCGAGCCCATCACACCTTTCTAGACCAGTCTGCCCTACACCAGGTTTTTTGTTGCTCTTCCTTATCCTTCTTCCTAATAGCCTCTCTTCGCTTAGCAGCCAGAGGGATCCTTTTAAAAGGAAAGTGTAGATTATATTACTTTTCTTCTCACATCTATTCACCTTCTTTCCATTTTTTAGAATAAAATTCTATAATCTTGTCATGCTCTGACCGCCACTAGTGCTCCAGCTTCATTCACCATCCTGCTCTCTCTTGTCCACTCTGCTTCACCCACGAGACTCGTTGCCATTCCTGTGCACATGCGAGCTCTTACCCCAGAGCCCCTGCACTTACTTTTCTCTCAACCTGAAATGCTCTTCCTCAGGGACTGCTATGGCTCACTGCTTTACTTTGTTTGGGTCTCTGTTCAAACATCACCTCTTCTGAGAGGCCTTCTCTGTCCTCTCAGGACAGCTACACAGCAGCCTTTATCACATCTTTTCTTTATAACTGCTTTGTCTTCTTATTGTTTCCCATTAGCTTGCTCCCCCATTGAAAGGCAGAATAAACAAAGGCCAGAGGCTCCCTGAATTCATCACAACAGTATGCCCAGAACAGTTCTGAGAAGATTGAAATAGTCAATCAGTGTTTGTGGCATGGATCAATTTGTGGCCTGAGTGAATGTGCACAGCTTAATGGCAATATTTCTGGTTCAGGTATTCAGGGATTTTCTGAATTGGATCTTGTAATAGAAAATAATAAATGGCTTCTACTTTATGTTATTTTAGAGCTCCAGCCATCACCCATAGACTGAATAAATTTCAGAGATTTTGTTTAATATGACAGTCCCTGTAGAGACTCCAGTGTCCATGGTGTTGTCATTTGCTGATTTGGAGATTGCGATGCTAGAAATACGAGCCTTGAACTCAGTATCCAGGCCCAATAGCTCTCAGAAGAAACATCAAAGATAAACTTGATGTAATGCAGAAAAGAATCATCCATGCTGTTTTGCTGTTGTTAGTTTTACTCTAAATTTTTACTTATTTTTTCTAGGATACAGATATCCTAAGTCATTGTTGAAGTCTCAGTGTGTTAACACAGTTCTCCCTTTATCTGTGGACTGACATTTGTTTAAAGCAGACCAAAAGAAAAAGCACTCTACCTTTTGATTAAAGGAACAATAATGAAGATACATCTATTTCCTCAGTGATTTAAGCAGGCCTACTTCATGGAGATGAAGTATTTTTCATCTCCATGCTATTTTTAAAAATAAATTGTACAAATGGTTTTATCTCCTACATTATGGAAAATAGCCGAAATTATATTAATTCATCAAGTGCACTTACATATATTAGACAAAAGTGATAACACTGAAAGAAGATTTCTTGTTTCATTGATTTAAGGGAATAATGAAAAGGGACTCATTTAAATCATACCATTACTTTGAACACATCATTATTAAAAATAAAAAACTAAATGAGAGATAGATATTTTTATTTAACCACTTTTTTTAAACTCAAAGATTTGTTTACTCTAAACTTTTAAGGATAAGGACTATGTTGTATTTATCTCCTACCTCGAACATGTGGATTGATGTTCAATAAGCGTTTTGAAGTGAATTAATGTACTAAGTAGCTCAGAAATTAAAGTAGAAATTCAGAGCAATCTTAGAGCTTGACTTGCACCAAATACAAGTATGCAATATATTAACATTAAGAAAAAAGCAGTTGCTTTTAGAAGTCTTCCTTTTACAAATGACATACTTTAATATTACTAGTTCCCTTTGTGCATGTAAAATATATTTGGATTATAAAAGTTGATATAGAGCACAATAAGTTTTCAGACAATATTTTCATTATGTAAAAGTGTTCATGAAAGGCAGATTATGTGTGAGACCCTTTTCCAGGAAGAATGTGGAGAATGTTTTTTAAATGAATAACATTTTGAAGTTGCCTCCTTATATTACAAATAATCTGGAATATTGAATAAAAAAGATTCCAGACAAGACCCAGGGAATGACAGTACCTGAAGTTCAGTGACAAGAATGTGAAGCCACTCCAAGGAGTGAAACTTGAAATTTCTAAGTTGCATTTCAGACTTATTTCATGTTGAGCTTCATCCAAGGATAGGCATTTCTTTAAAGCAAGAAATATGTGACATAGAGAGGGTGGGAAATTCCTCAGGGGCATTTGACTCTCATTTGTGCCTGTCGTCAAATTTCGTGTGCTTGAGAAATGCACATTTCTACAGGTTGTTTTCTGTAACTAAGTTCAGAACACACTTATCTAAAAGGTTGAGCAGATGGAATTGTCTGGAGCTGCCACAGTCTTGCCTCCTACAGCCGTCCCTGTCCCCGAGTGATGTGACCTGAGGCAGTAGGATTTTCAATGTGATCCACTACTTGGCAGATGTCTTCCAAGCATGCCTTTCAAAACCCTTGGAGGAAAGACATGTTACAACTACAAAACACCATTCCGAAGAACTGGTAATGTCAAAACCTGCCACCCTGCCTACAACCCAAAGAAGTTATTAAGCAAATGGAATATCCTTCCAAGTTGCTTGTTACCTAAGTAGCTACAAGAAAGGCAGTTTTTGAGACTCCTTTCTTTTCCTCATGGCAAAAGGAGTTAAAATTACCCAAATATTTAGTAACATTTTATGGTAGCTGGTATGCACCAATAACCCCTTCTGACACTTTTTCGCCATGAGTAATATCGTGGAATGCAATTTCCCTTCTTAATATTATGGATCTTTTCAGGTACATTTACTTGGTCAGTGTTAAACTTTTTTTGTAATTAAGAGACTAAAGATCTGTGGTTTAAATCAGAATAGAAGGTATGCCAGAGATAACAAAAGGCTTTGGTTTCTACTTTCCTTATAAATAAAAGGATAAATTGTGTTAAAAGAATGGGCATATTTATCTTCCAGATTTTCTTAGTTAATTGATTAAATAAAATGTTTTATTTTCAGAAATAGAGGGGTCATTCCTTTACATTGTTCAGATACTGTTGGCTAAATTAACACAGGTTCAGTGAACTCCTTATCAAGCCACAAAATTATACATTTTTAAGTCACCATGAAGTTTGAGATATTAAGGTTGTTTACTATTCCTTTCTCTCTTGGGTAATAATTAAAATGATTAAAAATTCTGATAAATTAACCAAGGATATTTAACCTTATTCTACTCACCTATAATATGCCAAGAAAATGATTTTTTCCCCTTCACTGATTTTATACATTTAATAAAACTTACTAAATTGCAGACACACAAATGGATTCCCCAAACAGAAATGAAGGTCATTTTTATCCCAAATGAAAATACAGCCTTCTACACGACGATATACACATTACACACCCCTTACCCAGAGAGAGAGAGCAGGTCATCCCTCATTTCTCATTTATTCCCTGGCACACTTGGACCACTCTGTGGAACCACGTAAGATGTTTCAGAGCTACTGTCAAGACATGAACCCAGGACAATGAGCAGCACAGCCACCCTTGTCGACAGGTAAACTCCAACAATGTCTGGGTGTAGACTTGGTTCTATGTTAAGGGAAGCAGATTTGTGTGGTTTTTAATAATTCATTAGAAACAGAAGTCACCATGTATTGACTCAGTATTCACCTCTAAGGAGTCAAAAAAAGCCAAAGTTCTCCCACATTCTTCCTCTCGTTCCACAGCCATTTTGAAAATAAAAACAGTAGAAATAAAAAGAGAGAGTAAGAACACAGAAATGAATTAAATAATTTCAAACTCTTATTAAACATCACTGAGATCGTATTGACCCATTAGACTGACTGCTAGTTCTCACCGCTAAGGCCTTACAAAGAAACTGGACACGCATGACTTTACCGTCCGGGGTTGACCTAGAACTGTGAGGGTGAGGTATGTGAGGACATGTGTGCTTTAAGTCCATTGCAGGGCAATTCTCATCACTGGTAATAGTCTCGGGAGCCCAATCATGCAGATAACAGGCAGGTGCAAGCTAGGTCTTGCTGTAAGATAGACATGGCAAGGTAAGCAGTTTAATGCTAGGTAAGGGTTGGGAGATTTGTTTCCATTAGAACATACTGGCCATTGGTCCCACAGAATCAAAAGTTACATACACAGAAGTCCATATATAAACAGAGGCCTTCCATTTCAGCCTGACTGAGCAAAGCAATAGGTCAAAGTAAACCATTTCAGACAGTGAACAGACTTTCTAAGTGCCCAAAGAAATAACAGAATCATTCATATTTCAATCACAGGGAAAATAACTAATATAACTATTTACATTGTAACTTGTTTGCTGTTTTTATAAGAAGGAGTTTTCCTGATGGTTTAATGGTATTTGTGGAAAATGTGAGATTCTCACAATTTATAGTTGTGCGTGGGGAGTGGGGGGAGGGTTGGGAGAGGGGAGCGGGTTTCATCTTGAGACCCAAGTGGTTGGGATCAAAGAATCCTGGAGCGAGTTTATTCATTTCTCTGAACTCTAGAAGATAAATTTTTCAACAAAACTGACAACAACATTCTTAATAGAACGCACTGCTTTTAAGATTTAGATTTCCATATATAAAGAATTAAAAAAGAAATATGTTGCATATAGTTTAGATTTTGCAATGAGTATTTAAAATTTAAAAATGAGCTTTGCTTCCACCCACATCCTCCCTCACTCCAGGTCATAAAAAGGTTTATGTATTTTTATCCCACTTACTCCATTCATCAAGGTCTATTTTTTTTTTTTACCAGTAAGCTGCTTTCAATACCCTTAGGTAATATTTTTCTGCTAATGGTAACAGATTGAAGAAAACAATCCTGCTCCAAGGTCCTCAGTTCAACAGCTCATCCGATTGGAGAGGATCAGCCAGGCACCGGTTCACCTGTGGTAAACATTCCTGCAAAGCCCAGTCATCAGATTCTTGAAGATGCAAGAGCACTATCAGTTCTTAGTCTACAAGGAGAAATTTGTTTGTAAAGCCAACATATCTTTAAAAAAAAAAACAGACTCACAAAATTCATACAAAAATATCAATGTAGTGGTAGATTTTGCCAAACTCTTCCAACAATTTAATTTCTCCTGCATGTGGGCACATAGCCATCCTACTTACAAAATACTACAAAACATTTCACTAAGGATCACTGGAAAAGCAACACCCTATAGGAAGTGACAGAAGGTTAGGTCTCCCAGAGGCCAATCATATGCTCTAAAATGAACCCCAACAACAGGCAGGACCTTCACTTTTTTCAGAAATATAGTCCAGGTGACTTGACACTTCCCTACCCGAAAAACGAGAGAGTCCTTGGAAGTTACAGGTGACTGTATAGAAATTTTTTAGGGAAAAAAATGTCCAATGCAGAACATAATATATTTTGTAAATCTGACAATAATATAATCACCTCCTGAAGTTATAAAGTAGATCCAAGATCATAAAGGGCTGGTGAGCTTTTGAAATAATTCTCATTGTTGTTCCATCACCTCTCTTGCTTTGATAACCTGGTGAAATTAACCCTATAAGCAGTCAAGAAGTCAAACTCTTACCTCTATTTGTACATGATATTTCAATCTGAGGGATTTGTTCCATTTTTGCTTGTCCATAAGGGAGATGTGGCTAAAGGCAATTGGTTCCTATGAGCCAGACAACCGGGATATCAGACTTCTAAAGTTTAGGGAAAGTAGTAATAGCAGGGGAGGAACATTCCCTAGTTCTTGCCTGATTTAATCTGAGGAAAAAAAAATCACCACTTGCACTTGCACACATGAGAGGGAGTCTAATTGTTAAATACTTCTAAGATGATGACTGGAGATTTCTGTCTGTATTTGATGTCATCTTGTTCTCCTTGCAACTCACTTTCTTTCAAAGAGCTGCCTGCTCTCTGTGCTTAATTGTAAGTTCTTGAAAATCAGGAGTAAAGAGGCCACAAGTGAAGCAAGAGAAGAACACAGAGAAAGAAGCCAAGTGAAGAATAATGGATACAGAAAAGAAAAAAAAATTCTGAGGAACTGGGGTTGGGAGGAGTGTGACAGAAGGAAAAGTGAGAACGCTTTATAAAAATCAGGTTGTCTGCAGTATTAACCAAAAATAATGGCAGTAAGACACAGAAACTGGGCCACTTCTATTCTAGAGGAAAATCTGCAGTCTAATGTTTTTTTCCTCCCCATTTTAAGCAAATGATCTCTTGTCCTGAATCCTACTGTGTGAAGCAATCCCATAGACGGCAGCACTGCTCACATGGTGACGGTGGGGGTCGACTCAGTTGCTTGAAAAGAGCCAAAGCTTCCCTACTGTTGTATTTAAGGCAGTTTTCAGAGCACTGGCATTCTTATTTGTTCTATTTTTGGAGAGACTCCATTTTCCAGCCATATCTCACTGGACACCCACCTATTTCATGCATCTCACTTCTTCTTCAGGTGAATATCACCATATTGGGAAGCACCAAAATGGTCAGAGTGCAAGTAGCTGTGATGGTCAGTTTCCCAAAATGAATAAAAAAGGAAGCCTCAACCCAGTCCCTAGTATTGCTAAGACGTCCCCCTGGTATTGTCTTGTGAATGTAACTAAGATGTTTCACAGTGCCCGCTTAGGTGCTCCGGAAAGCACTTTCATTGAATGCGAGCTAAATTCAGGGGATTTTGCTAAACATTAACATAAATGCTTTATGGCTTTTAAGACAAACTCATATTGCTAAAGCTGTTTAGCAGCACTAACTTACAGGCGAAGTTATTGCTGTCGCATAGACTGTGGTACTAAACTCGAATGATCAGCCCTTCTTGGATGGTTCAAATTTATGAAAATAAATAAACATGAAACATCAGCCATATTAAGGAGTCAGGGAAACTCCTGAGAAATAACAATGTCTGTGGAAATGTTTTCAAATGTTAACCTGAGGATCACCCTGTGCTTTGGGTTTTTAAAAAGTAATTATTATTATTTCTTTTTAATTCCAGAAGAGGAAAGTAATATTTCTTCTCGAAGTAAAGCCTTGATAGAGTGGAAACCTGGGAAGGAGTACACTCATGGAAAAACAGAACCGACAATGTGAAGATGGTCTAAGAAGGCTCATTTTCTGTTAAGCACATCACACAGGGGCTTCCTGATCTGCTCCAGGGAGCAATTCTCAGGATCAGATATGTGCACAACACCCCTGCCTGCCACCTGCCACTCTCTGTCCAGTTATGACACATAATTTGTAAATAACAAATGGAGTCTATTCTCCAAAGTATGGATGTCAGTGTCTCCTAGTATCTGGGCAATAATCTCCTCTAGGCCTTCATACTGCAACACTTCTCTAATCGATCCTACTCACACACTGTCGGAGAAAAGACCCCCAGCTTTTATTCCCACCTTCCTTTTAAAGGCCAAACCATTTAGTGCCTGGAAATTGTTACCCCTCCCGCCCCCAAACGTACATAAGCATCACATATGCTCTTTCTACAAATTGGTATACAGGTGCCATTTAATCAATTCAAATTTAGAAGCTACATCTTCAAGGGTCTGAGAGAGCTCATTCCCCCCATTTCCCCTCTTTACATGTTTTCTTATAAGACATACAGCTTAATCAATTAACAAGCTAAACAGCTTATATACTGGCAATATATCACAGATGGGTTTATGTCAGAGTAGTAGATCACATGAAATGGACCATGTAGTACCCCAGTGCATGATGTCTTGTAGAGCCCTGAGGACACTGACAGTAGCATCTCTAAGTTAGCAGTGCCGTATGAATACAGACACATGCGGATCTGTATCTACATCCATCTGACTAGGCCAAAAGGAGCAGGTAGATGCAAGATAGAGACACACACATGCTGGTTGGGGCCATTGCACACCTTGTCATGCCATTTGAAAGGGCAGTTACAGGTCGCTGGTTTTGCAGCCATTAAAATTACACTTTATGGAAAAGGCTTCTCTAATTGTGTTTGATTTCTTTCTGTAGTAAGCATCATTGGAAGAAGACCAAAGCAAGAGCAACTAGGTTAAAGATACATTTGGCTTAGCTGCAATACAGGACTCTGGAGAAGAAGCAGGCTGAAAGATTTGTTTCAATTTTAGGTTTGGATTCTCTTCCTTGCTGTTTTCTTGTCGTTGTGTGTCTGCATTTGTGTGTGTGCGTGAGTGTCTGTGAGTGTGTGTGTGTGTGTGTGTGTGTGTGTTCCATCACATCATCTCCTGAAGAACGCTGGGTTTCGCAGGCAGGCGGCTAGTCACCTGCAACAACCCAGGGGTCCTGCCGAAGCTTCCAGGCTGCTGTCAGTGTCAGATGCCAGGGTCTGGTCGGTGGACATGGAGGAGATGTCATTGACGGATGAGGATGGAGGGAGACTCTCACTGCTGTTCACTGCTGCACCTGTGCTAAGAGAATGAAGACCAACATGACTAAATCTGGAACTAGACTCAACTTAATGTCACTCAGGATGCAGGCATGGGCAAATAGAATAGGGGATGTCTGGCCCATCATTCACCTGACAAGCCTTCATTGAACAAATAATACAGGGCACTACACTGGATGGTGAAAGTGAAGACGTAACAATGCTGAGTCCCTGCTCACAACCTACTCACAGGCCAGTGCAATAATTAGCAAATCTCACTTTACCTTAGAAATTGCCTGTAATGCACTTGAAAGAAAAAAATAAAACACTAACAACCCCAGTCACTCCCTGTACCTCCAATATAGTAATATAATTGGCTTTGGATGGAGCCAAGTCATCTGCATTTTTTAATAGCTTCCCTGAGATTGTATAGTCAAGGGTTAAACACAGCTGTGCTATGGAGAAGACGGATGAGCAAAGTCCTTCGACGTAACGATCTGAACCTGGATGCTTTTATGGCAAGGAGCTTTTAAAACAAATACATGTGAGGGTCCCATCCCAGGAATATGGGCTGAGGTGAAGCCCAGAAATCAGAATTACTTGGAGACTACAACTCTAAAGAAAAGAAGGTCTATTCAGTAAATAATATCGAGTAGTCATTAACATGACATCAAATTAAAATTCCATATAGAAAAGCCAAGTAGGACTTTCGATGAAAGTTACCACAGACCAAAAGAGAAAACGAATAGAAGCAACCAGTGCACACATGAGATGGTGAGTTTGTTTTCCAGCAAACTTGCTTGCCTGGGAATCTACCAGTGCAAACTGTGGAGTATTAACTTAGAATAATTTGCAGACATTCTTTTATGTATCTGCTATGTAGGTATATAATGATTTTGAAACTCCGAGAAGAAAATTGCTCATGGTAATCTCTCAGTAAATACTTGCTGAGCTATAATAACTTTGAGAACTACAAAGGAAAGGTGAACCAGAGGCATTGTAAGGTGTAATTCAACCACAGTATCCTGGAAAGAGTCAATTTACTTTTTTTCTTTATATATTCTTTATACTTAAACAATATACATGGTGTACATTATGCTTCATAAAATAGCTTGCTATTTAAAGTACCTGTAGTGTCATCATCTAATAAAAGATGAAGAATTATCATTAAAATTACACCTTATTTTAGCAAATATACTGTGTTAGGTATATTTGGTAAAAAAAAAAATCCAAAATAAGTTACAGTGGTATTATCACTTAAACCAAGTAAATCAGAAAACAAATCGTCTAATTAAGTGAAGAGATCAACACCGTCTGTTTGCTCCTGGGGTAGACATTTCCTGCCTATAGAAAAAATGTGATTAAAATGTGAAAGTATCTGGAGAGGAACCCATATACCCAAACTAAGACAGATGATATGTATTCCATATGTGTGTTAAATTTTTATTTGTTCATTATATATGGTAAATTATGGGAAATGTTAAAAATACAAAAAAATGACAACATGCACTGATCATCATATTAATAAGAACTATTGAGCTTGGTATGTTTCTTGTCTTTTTGCTAGGAAGTTTCTCTAATTGTAATTATTTAATATATATTCTTTTGTAACATATTTTTATATATAAAAGGCTCATATATTTTTCATGTTTCTTGGACTCTTAGAAGTATCAATACCTCCTAATGTTAAATGTCTCCAGATATTTAAAGCTCTCTTATAAATAATTACTCTCATTATCAAGACAATGTATAATATGAAGTTATCGGGTTTGAATTTATTTCAACTATACATAACTGTACCCTTTACAGATAGTGTGCAGAGCTAGTTGTTTCCCCTTGTGACATTTACTGGATTTCACACACTAGCAGACAACCCTCATTTCCCTTTCATATCCCCAGTGCCCAGCTCTGTTTTCCCCCTGATTCCGGATTAAATTATACTACCATCCTCATATTCTTTCTTAAGCTTCAGTCTCTAATAATTTAGCATTACTCTTAGGTCCTTGTCAGAAATGTCTCCAATTTTTCCACATCCTTATAAAAAGGTAGAGATTAAAATTAGACACAGGAGTCTAAGGAAGACTCTGCCAATTGTGGGCCAACAGGGTGAAGCTACTTTGTTCTTACTGTCCATTCATCTCCTGGATGATAGATCCCTACACAACAATTCAAATGATGGCTTTCAAATGATAGTGCTACAGTTTAGATTCGGCTTTAACTTGTAATTCAAAATGTTGCCCCTATGACTTTTTGTAATAGCTTTATTGAAATATAATTCACAACTTTCTTCAATTCAGTGATTTTTAGGCTATTCGCAAAATTGTGCAACCATCACCACAATCAAGTCTGTAGTATTTGCATCACCCCAAAAGAAAACCCTGTACTCTGTTTCTTACTTACCCTCCAGCCCTAGCCACTGCTGAACCTACTTTCTGCCTTTATAAAACTACCTGTTTGAAATATATCATGTAAATGAAATTATATAATATGTGATCTTTGTGAATGCCTTCTTTCATACAGCATAATGTCTTTAAGATTCACTGACGCCGTAGCATGTATCAGTACTGTATTCCTTTTTGTGACTGAATAATATTCCATTGTACGGATATATCACGTTTGTCTATTTATTACCCGATGGGCATTTGGTAGGCATTTATGTTGTTTTTAACTTTTGGCTATTATGAATAATGTTCTTATAAACATTCATGTATAAGGTTTATTTCTAAGAGTGGAATTGATGGGTCATAGCACAACTCTATGTTTAACATGTGAGGAACTGCCAAACTTTTTCCCAAAGCGGCTGACATTCCTACGAGCAGCGTCTGAGGGCTCCAATTTCACTCTGCCCTCTCTAACATTTACTACCTGTCTGTTTGATTGTAGCCACCCTTGTGTATCTAAAATGGTATCTCATTGCGGTTTGATTTGCATTTACCTAACAGTTAATGACGATGAGTATCTTTTCATGAGCTTATTAGCCATTCGTATGTCTTCTTTGGAAAAATGTCTATTCAGGCCCTTTGACCATTTTTAAATTGTTATTTTCTTTTTATTATTGAGATGTAAAAGTCCTTTATATATTCCGAATACAAGTCCCTTATCATAGAAGGTTTTTCTCTTTCTTGGTAGTGTCCTTTGAAGCACAAATGTTCTTAATTTTGGTGAATGAATTGGATTTACCTGTTTTCCTTTTTTGTTAGGTGTGCTTTTAGTCACATCTAAGGGGGGAAAAAAGGCATTTTTCTAACCCAAGATCATCAAGATTTGCTCCTATATTTTCTCCCTCCTATATTTTAGCTCTTACACTTAAGCCTACAATCCATTTTGAGTTAATTTTTATATATGATGTGAGGTAGGGATCTACCTTTTTTATTTTGCATGTGGTTAGCTAGTTGCCCACCATTTATTGAAAAGACTATTACTTGTCCATGAAATTGTCTTGGTATCCTTGTTAAAAATCAATAGACCATAAATGTAAGGGTTTATTTCTCAACTCTCAATTCTATTTCATTGATCTATATATGTATCTCCTGCAAAGGCCACACTGTCTTGAATACTGTCATTCGGAAATCAGGAAGTGTGAATCATCCAACTGTGGTCTTTTTGAGATTATTTGTGCTGTTTCTATGTTCCTTACGTGTGAATTTTAAGAACAGATTATCAATTTCTGCAAAAAAGGCAGCTGTAATTTTCATAGGTATTGTGTTTAATCTACAGATCAGTTTGGACAGTGATTGTCATCTTAACAATATCAAATCTTCTATTCAGTGAACAATAAAATGTCTTTATTTAGATCTTTAATTTCTTTCAACAATATTTTGTATTTTGTAGGTAAAACTTTGTACTTCTTTTGTTAAATTCATTCTTAAGTGTTTTATTCTTTATGATGCTGTCGTAAGTGGAATTGTTTTCTATCCATTGCTATTATATAGAAATACAACTGATTTAATGAATTAGGAAGTTTCAGTTTCAGCGAACTGGAAACTAAATAGATCAAATGATAACATATACATCTCATGATTATAACTAATCAAAATGCCCAGGTAACCAGGAAGATTTTTACTGTATGCTTTATTTAAATTATGACAAAATAACTGATTTGAAAGTTTTAAAGTTTTGTAACAATGTAAACCAAAAAGAATTTTAAAGTATCTCTACATGATAGTCCTCGTTTTCTCTTGAGATAGGCTTTTCTTCTTAACCAAAAATAGTTGATTATGTGGACCTGTTCTAATTGTCACAGTTAAAGCTGACTACTGATTCAAACAAGGGTGAGGTATGACTTAACTGAGATCAGGTTTCTTTGTAAGAACACAATTTGAACCCTAGCTGGTGTGGCTCAGTGGATTGAGTGCCAGCCTGCGAGCCAAAGGGTCACCGGTTCGATTCCTAGTCAGGGTATGTGCCTGGGTTGCAGACCATGTCCCCAGTAGGGGGCATGTGAGAGGCAACCACACATTGATGTTTCTCTCCCTGCCTTCCCCTCTCTAAAAATAAATAAATAAAATCTTTAAAAAAAACACACACACACAGTTGATGTTCACAAATAAACACAAAACCAAAACAATGGCAGCTAGAAAAATTATACAAAGACCATCGAGAAAATTTTCCTAGAAAAAACACAAATTTACATATATAAATAATATTGAATGAAGGAAGCAAAAACTAGAAGACCTTTTAATAAACTCTTCATGGACAAGGGATCATGCAGCAGGTAAAGTTTATAAAATACACAGCACTCCTACTGCACTTATTTTAATAAGCAGCCTATTCTTAACACACTTTGAAACCCATCATTATATATAGTTTTACTACATGATTACCTCACGTTTATGTTTCCCTTGTTTCATTTTACTTTCTCATTATACTTCATTTCTCTTATCTTCCTCAATCTCTCCTGTTTAGCACAGAATAAGTATGCAATTTAACAAACATTAAGCATCTTTTGTGTGTATTCTTCTAGATAGGTGCTGTGAGGGAAAGCAAATTTCTCCCAGCTATGAAATTATTGGTTAAACTGATAAGCTATTTTTGGCTAAGGGAAATTATTTCATTTTGGTGGTTTTCTTCTCCTTTTGTTTATAAACTTGTTCTCTGTAATCCCGACCTCCTGTATTGGAATGATCCTACACTTCCTTTTGCCAATATCGCATGCAAGTTATAGTTAGTATTCAGAATCTTTATCAGCTGTATTTCTAGGGTTCCTAATTTTTTATAGCATGAATTCATTGAGAGGTCCTCTCTTCTAACTCTTCTTTTATAAAATTCCCATGACAGCTGCTGGTTGTGTGGGAAGTCTTGCTCCCTCTAGCGTTATTGTGGGACAGTCATGGGTATTGGCTAGTGGCACACCAGGGCTGGCTTCTAGTGGTTTTTAAAAGCCAGTTGCTAGCTTTCTTTCTGTATCTGCCTTTATTGGTGTCATATTGGCAGCCTGAAATTGGTCACAGTGAGAATACTTACACCCCAGAAATTGGTAAATACTATAATCAGTTCTGATTTTTTAAAGAGATGGTTGTTAAACATTAACCAGTCCCCCACCGTTACATGAAAAATCTTTGCTTCTGTATGACTTCTCGTATTGCTTTATAAGAAATGCTTTCTTGATTATAGCCACTTCCATCTTTACTGGATGATACTTTTAAGACTGTTTCCATGTAGGCAATAAATAAACTTCATAGACCATAAAACCAAACACAAATAGAGGAGTCAAGACATGACCTTGGCTTCAAGTTGTTAATTTACTGCCAAACAGTTTTTGAAAAGCTCTTAAATACAACTGAACTGGACTGAATTTGATTATAATGCCACTTGCCCAGGATAACCTGGCAATGTAATAAATATCCCTTCTTTCTATACTGTTTTCAAAGAAACCAGCAGAGGTGAGCATTTAAAGAAATGGTTTGCTCTCACTAAAGTATTATAAACCTTTGTCAATAAAAATGACATTTAAAGTACCGAAAATACTAATAGGGTTACAAGTAAGGAATAATAGTTACTTTCAACTTTACTTGAATAAGAAAAATTTGGTTTCATGGAAATAAGTAACTTATGCTAATGAAAATTTCTCAACTAGAAGTTATCTAGTTCTGCATTTTTAAAAGAAATTATTTTCCTGACCTATCCACACATATAAAAAGTAGACACAGAGAATAATAAGAAATACTAAAATGAAAAAAAAATCACTGAACTATATTCCCTTCTCTTTCTGCATGATCTTGAGCTTCAAATTGTTTGGAGCTGAGATTTTGAAATAAAAAAATAAAATTATTGGACAAGAACAGTGACTCTAATTGGAAAAGACACACTCCCATACTGTGTGAAATACGGTTGCGGGAGGGATTGTGGACTATAATGACCTGGGGAGCTTTATCTTCAATTAGGGATTCTGAAAAATCTCTGCCCATCCTGATGCTAAGCATCCCTATTTTGGTGAGTCATTGTTACTTCTTGGAGGCTTATAACTCAGGTGGAATGGGGGTGGTGAAAAAACACAGTTTTGAGATTAGATGACCTCTTATATTTGTTTGGCTCTTACATCCTATGACAAATGCTTTTAGAAGAAAATTAATTTCTATTCATGAACTGAAATTCCCTCAGCAGTCTTTTCAAATCAATTCGGAAAGCAAGCAGCCATGCTATTCTTGAAAATAATTCATTATGCAAGTGAAATCAGCTAGCAGAAGGATGTACAATTATTTAGAAATGTATCTGAAATTTAGATTTATTTCTTATTGATATACAACAATTCCATCAATAAATTTCAAGCCTCTGTATTTTCTGCCAAAATGCACATTTGACTTCCTATTTACATTTTAAAAGCATCTCTAAAACATGATTTGGGGTATTAGAAACATTTTGTCACTGAGAAACTGCACTAACTTATTCCCTTGTCACTGAGTGCCCAGTGTTGCCATGACTAAATATTAGGGGAGTCTATGCTGCAGTATTACTTCATCATAGCTATTTACAAAATAAAATATGATATGCAAACATATCATGAATAATGCAAAAAAAAGCTGACTTTTAAAAAGTTTTCTTATTAATTGCTTTTTCTTTCCAGCATAGTTTCCTGTATATATACACACTGTGCACACACAGACACAACAGACACACACAGATACGGTGGTGTGCCAATAAAAATGTAACAATTGGCTCTCCAGGACTAAAAATTCTGACCTGCAGAATCACCCAATTTCCACATCTTAACTCCGGTATGGTGCATTTCCAGCTACCAGTGCAAGGCCCACAAACTTGGGGCTGGGAGCGATGAGCACCAGCAGCCCTTGGAGGCGGGCAGAGCCGGCTCTGGGCGCGGCTGCCCCTTCTCTGCATTGTGGATGCAAGTAGGTCCCATACAACTATCTCATGGTAGACATTAGGTATGTGTGATTTTTCAATTAAGCAATGAATACTTTCTTTAAAATGATGAAGTGAAAGATTGAATCCACAATCATTTTTACCATAAATTGGTTAAGCCAGCAAACGATAATTTAGGGCATGTGTATAACGTAGATAATTTATTATTGTTGCAGGTAGTTGAAATGGTTAAAAAGTGGTTTGGCCTTCTCACATGTAGGTAGAGCCCAAGTGATGAATTAATCATTAACACGTTACAGGCAGGCCTGCAAAAAAAATGGGGAGTATACGATGCCCAAAATGAATAAATAAAAAAACTACCTGAAAGCAGCAAACCTTTATCTGAAGCATGAACAAATGTTGATAGCAACTCTTCCTATACTTGATTCTTGGCTCATTTATCTTCATGATGATTAACAGGATGAATAAATATTTGCTGGCATAAGAACATACTGAATTGTGTAGTCTACTAAGGCTATGATGCGGTCTTGAATTCTGTCTTTGGAATAGCACCAAGAAACATGCTGGGGGAGGACCCGAGCAATAATTTTGAAATTAATAAATATGTGCTAAGCTACAATTATGTGCAAGGCACAGCACTTAGGCACTGCATGACACACAAAGAGGAATGCATGGAGTCTTCCTTCTCAATGACTTCATAATCACTAAGGGGTGATAGGATAATATTTAAAATACAGGAACTAGTAATACCGGTAGGATGGAAAGAGCCTGTCCTTTGGGGTGTTCTGAAAAGTCTCTTGGGAGAGATATGAAAATATTTGGGGAAAAGGTGGTATTTGACAAGAGAACACTTCAGAGTGGGCAGCATTCCTAAAGCTGGGACACTAGTAGCATAGGAACGTGAGGCCCTAGAATGGGAGCATCATGAAATAACCTGGGTTGTATTACAGGGGGCCATCAATATCAGTAAGAGGTTACTAGGTTCAAATTGTAAGTGATGCAAAGCCATTGGAGAACACTGATCAGTGGCATTCTTGCTCAAATCCATAGCTTTTTTCCCACAGATCACATAAATCCTAATTTCTTATCTCTTCATTGACCTGCCAATGTCATTCTGCCATTTCCCTCACTAATGAGTTAAAAGAAACATCTACTTGTACTCATTTTCTTTTTGTATAAGAACTATGGTTTGAACAATTAGAAAATTATGCCTTGATTACACACAAACTTTCTTCCTCAGCCAAGCATCCTTTGTGTGGCACATCATGCGTCTCACCCATTTAATGATGAACTGACCTCACATGTACAGTCCTCAGTCCCTCTGTGCCTTCCCTGAGCTGCATGGTCTACAGGAAAGGAATCAGGCAAATAAGGAGGCTTTTGTGGAAGTGCTGTGAAAGTATTAAAAAGAGAATCGTGGATTTTACATCATCACAGATTAGCTGTTGTGGAGATCTGGTTAGGGCTGAGGGGAAGATGGAAGGGAAAGCATGCAGAAGGTGCTGCTGCCTGGAAGGAGTGGCATGATTCTGAGAACTTTGGCAACAGGAAAGGAGATGAGTTAGTGATGACTTTAACTAAACATGAATAGAAGAGACTCTGCTAAAATGTGGCCAGTCCCAGCCTCAGGGGCTAGGTCACCTTTCACTGCCTGCTGCTCTTTGGTCTCTGAATGATTACAGGGAAGTGTGTTCTGGCCATTATGGCAATTCTTAGGACAAGGAGTCTTTCTGCCCCAGCTGGTGGCATCCTGGGGGTACGGATTCAGTCTTTGGATTCCTTAATTAGCAGCAGACTAGTTAAAAGCAACTTCTGCAGACTTGTATCAGTCTGGATGCTGGAAGAATGAATAGAGAGGGAAGACAACCCCAACTTGCCTTTAAAAAAAAAAGATTTTATTTATTTTTAGGAAGAGGGGAAGGGAGGGAGAAAGAAAGAGGGAGAAACATCAATGCATGAGAGTAACATTGATTAGTTGCCTCTTGTACACACCCTGACTAGTGGGAGAACCCACAACCCAGGCATATGCCCTGACCAGGAATCGAACCAGTGACCTATTGCTTTGCAGTAAAACACACAACCAACTGAGGCATACTGGTCAGGGCCCCTTAATCTCCTTTGAGGAAAGAAAAGATTTGGAATAGAATTGGACACTTCCACACATCTAGAGGTGAAAAAAACACATCATAACTAAAATGCATCTGTTTAGGCTGCATAGTGATTGGGGGTGCAAACTAGTTGCTCAGAATAATATAACAAATTTATTAAATCATATTGCATCTTTTTTCCCTGAAATAACTGAAAATTCATGGGGAAAAATGTTTACAAAGGTAGAACACCAAATCTATTTTTCTTTAAACTAATCATTTGCAGCCTACATTCTTCCCAGCAAGAGCTGAGTATAAGCCATAACATTTTCTAGAACTCTTTCTATATTATCTTTATATTCAGAACATATATCTTAGAAAAATATATTAGCATTAATAAGGTAAGTGAATTATCTTGAGTAATCTTAAAGCATATTACATAGCAAAATGTGTATATGCACAAATGTGTGTTAGATTCTGTAGATCACAAACTGAAAGACTTTCCATGCCAACTTTGGTTGAAGCCCATCTTGGTTGATGTTTCAGCTACTGTCACACCAACACAAGGACAGTAGGAACACTGGCGTGAATGAGGAAGGAGGTTTGTGCTGGAGGGCTTCCTGATCCTTGCATTGAGTTGACGGTGGAGAGGGAGTTACAGCTCTGGATGAGGAGCAGTTACCCTTTAAGCAGCCCATGTTAAAACTTCTTCGAGATTCATTAGTGTCTTAAAGTAAGTTCTAAAAGAGTTGTGCTAGGTCTTTATAATCTGAATAGTCTGAAGGAATGCCACACTGAACTTAAAACTATTACTTTCCATCAGTTCTTCAACTCTTCACCTTTTTTCCAGGCCTCACACTTGGATTTGTAAAACCAAGCTTTCCTAAAACCCAACATTAAAAAATTATTGTATTTATTCCCAAACTGGCATCCAGTTTTGGCTTTCCATTACTAAAGTTAAACTTGTATGTTTTCATTTTGTATTACTTTGCCTATTATAGCTAAAAAAAAAATGGGGGGGGCAGCTAAAACTAAAATTGTTAGAGGGGAAACAGTCATGTGATATTTGTTCATGTGCCCTATAAGCAATGTTATTGGCCACAGTTCCTGCTCAAGGCCAAGAAAATCCGCAAGTGCCGCTTTATTCGTTATTCACTGAGAGTGGGTACCTGAAGGAGAGGGTTGTCCTTTTACGACACCATTTTTAGTCTTTTCTTCTGAATTCATTACTTCCTTGTAGATAAGTTCTGTAAGAAACAATTACCAGTGTTATAAAAAATAAATTTCCTTAATTCACAGGGAAAATTATTTCATTAATGACAAATAATAACATGTTGATTAGACTGAGTAAATTAGAAATCAGTTGGGACTTCCTTTACTCCTCTAATTCTACATTCTCTTGCAACAGCACAGAGTCTGGCAAAAGTAGGTGCTCAGTACAGCATTTCGCCAAATAAACCTGTAAGGAATATATATTTTACTTGTTTTCTGAATTCTTTTGGAGAGTTTTAATGCATTTTAACTTATCTCTTAAGGATTTTAATGGCTCAGGTTTGAACATTGATTTTTCTTCTGTACTCTCTTCCTAAGGGATGCCATGCTATTCTTGAAAATAAATCAGTATATTTATATACTGATTTAATAAATCAGTATTCTCACAACTTCAAACTATTATTCTCCATCAATTTTTCAACTCTCATCTGTTTTCTAGAGTCAACTCTTCAGTTTGTAAAAAGAAGCTTGCCCAAAACCCAACATTAAAAAATTATTACATTTATTCCCAAACTGGCATCCATTAAAATGACTCATTACTAGAGTTAAACTTGTTTATTTTCATTTCATGTTACTTGGTCCCTTCTAGGTAAAAATCATTCAGCACGACTGATACTTGCTTTCACATGGCTCCCAATTTATACAGTCATCATCCTTCACAGGCATTTCTTTCTTCAGTTCCTCACAAATTTAGTCCATGTCCATCTTCCTCAAGAAATATTTATATCTTATCATTTGCTACTTAGCACAAACCCCCAAGAGTGCCTCTGGTCCTTATTTAAATCAGATCAAGTCTTTCCCATCTATCATTTAGTATATATTTGTTTTACTTGATCCCCTAAGTGTGTTTGTTTATTTTCCATATTCTTCAACATGACACCATCACTATCTTTATTACGCTTTTGGCCCACTTCTGCCCTTTGTTTTCCTCATATGTTCCCATTCTAGTATTTTCCTCTGCTTTTTTTTTTCTTCTCCCCATTTATAATATTAATTTATTTAACATATCACAAACATTTCTTCCATTCAGATCTTCCTTTATGTTCCTCCTCATTTTGATCTGATCATTTGATCTTCATTTAGTGTTTGCATAATTATTCTACTCTGTAATAATTTATATTAGTTTAACTATTCTTTGTAATTCTGCTTGGTTTCTCCCTAAGTACAATCTTAATCATCTAGTATGTGTTTAAGATATTTTGCTGGGGAAAAAAATGAATTAATGCATTCATTTATTTTTTTTCTTACTTTAAAGGAGAAATAAACTACTTAGATATGTATATTTTGTATTTAAATTCTCAAGTGCTATATATCGAGTGAACGAATTCATTATTATTAACTATCTTTTATTTTCTAATGTCTAAAATAATCTCAGACATAGTTTTATCCATTTTATATGATAATTTTATGTACAAACATGAAATGTTTAATTGTAAAATTTTAAATTAAAGTTTGCCCTCCACCATGAAAAAACTTTGGCAATCAGTACTATTTTAAAAAATGTCAGTAATGAATTCCTTTTATTCTTGAGCAAATGCAGTATTATTAAGAGTATGAAAAGATAAATTAAATTTTAAGAGCTTTGAAAATGGTCTAAGAAGATAGCAATTAGAATATCATCTCTTACTAAATTATTTTTAAAAGAAAATCCTGAGAATACTTTCTGAGTTTCAATGAAGTAAAATATATACTTTATTTAAATATAGTAGAGTCACCTTTCCATTCTTCAATGGTGTGTTCTCTTTCATCCAACTGTTTGTCATATATCTGAGGTGGAGGCTGCAAAATAAAAACAAACAATAAAATTTGTGCAATAACCTAAACATGACTAAAGTCCTATGATGCATGGGAGCACTTTGCTATTCAATGACTTTGGTGGTAAAC
The DNA here is from genome assembly GCA_004026545.1 of Mormoops blainvillei. Classification (NCBI taxonomy): domain Eukaryota; kingdom Metazoa; phylum Chordata; class Mammalia; order Chiroptera; family Mormoopidae; genus Mormoops; species Mormoops blainvillei. The sequence continues at coordinate 232,571 of PVJD01000611.1, read as the reverse complement.
AGAAGCTCATAAAATAAGGAGTAATTACAGTGGTGCAGGAGTTAAAATTTCCCCACAAATTTACGGGGGATTCATTTATATGCCAATATTTGCTGCTGAGAAAATAAGGCAGCAGAATTCAAATCTTGCAAGCTCATATCCCCAAATGTTCTGATTCAGAACCCAAGTCCAAGCAACTAATAGCCAGTCTTTAAAAAACAAGTAAAGCATTTTATTAAACAGACCCAGAAGCTGCTATGTCATCCATTCATTTGCCCTATAACAGAGCCCTACTGAACTATCCCAGGCTGATAAGATTTTGTTCCATTTTTAGACCCTCCTGAAGAAGAGTCATTAATACCTCTCAGTAAACTATAGTACTACTCCCCAGTATAAAGGAATATTAAGATCTAATCCATCTTTTTTTTTCTCATGAAGCATAATAAAGTACCATTATATATAGCTGTGTACCCTATATTTACATGATTTCAGATATTTTCCCCCTCAGGCAATAGTAGCTGACTGTTGTCTATAGATGCGGGTCCCCTTGAACCCCTGAGAGACCTTGGTTAGCCCTTTCTGGGAGAAATGATGTGGCAGGGCCTTCAATCTGACTTATGGAATCAGTTTTTCTCTTGCTATGAGAAGTTCAAAGGTGGAAAAGGAGAGATTTTCACAAATCCCCTAGGTACCTTCCAGGAAGGAGGATCTCAGAAAGATTCCCTGACCTCTTCTTCCCGATGGCTGGACCTGGGGATCTGTCACAGTGGCCTAGAGTAGTTCCAACTCAGGCCAAGTGAGGCGGAGAGAAAAAATCTCCGTGCACTAAAGAGAGAAGGGGCTCAGGAGCTGCCCCAGCTGACAGGAGATTGAGTGAAAAAAAAATGCAGACTCTTGGGTGACATGAAACAGGGGATTCTAGAATTCATTCTGTCCAACACTTCAAAAGCAACAGTTTCTATAAGAACTAAAAGAGTTACTCGATAAAGTAATTTAGGCTTATTAAGATATACATCCCTCCAAAATGGCTATTGTAGGAAGGCTTTGGAGAGATTTTCATAGAAGCTTCTGGCTTCTGTGCGAGGTTCATTGGCTCATGAGTAGCGCCCCAGTACCACAGTGACCCCTCTTTGCTGCATTCACAATCCCTGGTAGCCCAAATCACGCCTGACACGTCCTAGCCACAGCATGCTGGGACAGCCGCACACAGTACAGAAGTAGCTGGATATAAAAATAGAAGACTTTGACTAGTAGTTTTGAGGCAACTTAATTATTGAGAAGCAAGTATTGATGAGGCCAGACATTTGTTTAATAATAGTGATTGCTACTAAGGAAGACACTAAACCAGCTACTGTGATTCAGATACGGTCAGGTGAGTAGTCTTTGCTGAAAGGGCTAAACTAAACAAGACCCTTCCCTAGCCAGGACACTACTGAGGACACAGAAAGGCTGACTACATAAAAGTAAGGAGACTGAGATAATCAGGCACGGTCCTGGGAACCTAAGGCAGGACTTTCCACCTCAAATTATAAAGGGCCCCCAAATTATAGGACTAGTATGATTTAGTGAGTAAAACAAAGTTATTTTTGAAACTGTGTGAAACTGTCATCTAAGTAAGCTAATGCAAAGCAAGCTTGAGTTAGGCGGGATGCTTTGCCAAGTGGCAGGTTTCCTGCTCTGCCTCTTCCCGAGCACGTGTAACACTGTGGTAAGGTCCCATCTGAATGGGTCTTGTAAAAAAAGCAAAGGACCAAAGTGGACCTGCTGGACACAATGTGCACAAGCTCTGAGGTCCCCAGAGCTCTATGCACTGTCGGCGCCCCTTTCTTCTCATAACAATTAGACCAGCTCGGGATCCAGTGTGGCTGGTTTCTCCACGCAGTGTTTTTTCCAATCAAGTTTTAAAATTGAACGTGGCTCAAGAGTACAGTTCCTGCCAAAGTTCATGAATGCCATTTTGTCTTTGTAACAGTACTATTTTGAGAGAAGTTTTCCTTGGAGCTTCAAAATCCAGCTGTTGCTGGTGTATAAGGTACAAAGAACAAAGTACATAAACTCTAACCACAAACAAACCACAAGAAAGAAAGCAAAGTACTGAGTCCAAGATATTTCCTTTCAATAAACCAAGAGGGCTGCTTTAAAAAAACACTTGCAGCTCTGGTCAGGTGGCTGAGTTGGTTGGAGTGCCATCCTGCGCACCAAAAGTTTGCAGGTTTGATCCCTGGTCAGGGTATGTATGGGAGGTAAGTGATCGATTTTCCCTCACATTGATGTCTCTCTCTCTCTCTCTCTCTCTCTCTCTCTCTCTCTCTTTCTCCCCCCTCCTCTCCCTAAACATATCTTCAGGTGAGGATCAAATAAAAAAAATAATAAAAACACTTGTATAGTTATGGCTGAAAGGGCTACATATTCAGAGTTGCTTGTTTCAAGAGGTGATGCAAACCCCTGCAGTGGACTGGTGAATTCACAGAAAGATGTCTTCTACAAAACAATATAAAAGAGTAATTGACCAGCAAACCAGAGAAAGTAATGTCATATTCAAACACACAAATACATGAACTTGGACAATAACCATTACCATGCCATAGTCCATTACACTTCCTGCCTCCATCTGCAAAGAGAACCTAGGGTTCTATTGCTCACTTGTTTGCTTTTTCCACCTTATTAAACAGGAATATTGTTGGCTAGAGATGTACAGATTTGAGGCTATCAGCAAGAGGTGTTTATTCAAATCATGGCAGTGCATATCCATGGAGGATATGCATGTAAAAAAAGCAAAGGACCAAAGTGGACCCTGTCAGATACTAAGAGCTAAAGGTTGACCAGAGAAAGTCCAAGAAGAAGGAGGAGGAGAAGGAAAAGTAGGAGGAAGAGAAGGGGAAGAGAGAAGGATCATTTAGAGATGTGCATGGAGAATGAAGATATTGCAGTGTTATAAAGACCAAGTGATTGGATAATTTCAAAGAGGAAGTAATTGGCAGTTTCTTGAAAGTGAAACAAAGATTTTAGCATTTAAGGCACCATAAACTATGCCTTTAAACACTGTAAAGTTTTCAAAAACTCAAAACTGCTATACCACATCTAGAACAATCCAGATAGATACTTAGTGGGGAACATTAGTAGGAGATACTACCTAAAAACTGGAACAATATAGAAGAAATATCCACACTGACAATATGAATGTTATATATAACAAAGCAAAAACAACTGCAGAACAGATTATGACACTGAAAAGGAAAAAAAAGACAGTTAAAATGCTCTCAGATCTGCTCTCCCAACTAACTCTGAGGGAATAAGAAATGAAGAATACTTTTCCCTCACTAATTAAGGAAAATCACTTTTTTTTTAGAAGATGCTATAAGCTAGGTTCTTTTAAAAATTTTTTATTATATTTTATTGATTTTGTTATTACAAATGTCCCAATTTTTCCCCCTTTGTCCCCCTCCACCAATCACTTTCCACTCTATCAGCCAATCCCTACACCATTGTTCATGTTCATGGGTCATGTGTATAAGTTCTTTGGCTACTCCATTTCCTGTACTATACTATACATCCCCATGGCTATTCTGTAACTACCTATTTGTACTTCTTTATTCCCTCATCTCTTCCTCCAATCCCCCACTCCCCCTCCCATCTGGCAACCATCAGAATTATCTCCATATAATGATTCTGTCTCTGTTCTTCTTGTTTGCTTAATTTGGGTTTTAGATTCATTTGTTGAGAGATATGTATCTATTGCCATTTTATTCTTCATAGTCTTGATCTTCTTTTTCTTAAATAAGTCCCTTTAACATTTCATATAATAATGGTTTGGTAATGATGAACATCTTCTGTTTTTTCTTCTCTGAGAAGCTCTATATCTTCCCTTCAATTCTAAATGATAGTTTTGCTGGGTAGAACAATCTTAGTTCTAAGTCCCTGCTTTTCATGACTTTGAATATTTCTTGCCAGTCCCTTCTAGTCTGCAAAGTAACTTTTGAGAAATCAGCTGACAGTCTTATGGGAACTCCCCTGTAGGTAACTACCTGCTTTTCTCTTGCTGCTTTTAAGATTCTCTCTTGATCTTTAACCTTTGGTATTTTAATTATGATGTGTCTTAGAGTGGGCCTCTTTGCCCACTTGTTTGAGACTCTCTGTGCTTCCAGGACTTGCAGGTCTATTTCCTTCACCAAACTAGGGAAGATTTCTTTCATTCTTTTTCAAATAAATTTCCAACTTCTTGGTCTTTCTTGTCTCCTCTGGCAATCCTGTGATGCAAATGTTGGAATATTTGAAGTTATTCGAGAGGCTGTGTACACTGTTCCCACCATTTTGGACTCTTTTTTCATCTTATTGTCCTGATTGGTTGTTTTCTTTCTTCCATATGTTTCCAATTATTGATTTGATTCTTGGCTTCATCCATTCAACTGTTGTTTCCCTGTAAATTGTTGTATATTTTAATTAGTGTATTCTTCATTTCTGATTGGATATTTTTTATGCTGTTAAGGTCCTCACTAAGTTCCTTGAGCATCCTTATAACAAGTGCTTTTAACTCTGCATCTGTAGATTGCTTATCTCCATTTATTTAGTTGTTTTTCTGGAGTTTTGATCTGTTCTTTCATTTGGGCCATGATTCTTTGTCTTCTCATTTTGGCAGCCTCCTTGCGTTTGTTTCTGTATATTAGGTACAGCTGCTATGACTCCCGGTATTGGTAGCATGGCCTAATATAAGTGGTAGGGGCCACTGGCACAGCCTCCCCTATCACCCAAGTTGGGTACTTGAGGTGTGAACTTCATGTGGGCTGAGTATACTTTCCTCTTGAGGTTGATCCTTGATTGTTGTTTGAAGGTCAAAGGGAGAGCTTTACCCAGATCTGCCAGCTGCAAGGACTGGCTGTGACCACTGACCACCAACTTATGCCCTCCATGGAGAATCAGCTGTACAGGAGCAGGGTGGTGGTGTTCCAACATGGTCTGTGGCTGTCCACTGGGTGCATAGTTTCTGGGGTTTCCCAGTTGGTGCAGGCCAAGGTCAGCCCACATCTGTGTTCTGCCCAGGGCCACTCTGAATGAGCTATAAAGCTGTCTGAGATGGCTGCTATTTGTGCTGGGCTTGGAGATTCCCAGGCAAAGCCAAGATGTGAATCTAGGCTGGCTGCTGTTAGCGCTAGGCCTGTGGTCACTTAGCAAGAGGTACGGGGCCTGGAGGCTCACTGAGGTCAGCTGTTGCTTATTTGAAAGGATTTTGGAAGTTTTGAATCATGAGCCAAGACCAGCCATTCATATGGAAAGTCACTATTAAAAGCTTGGGTGGTCCTATAAATTGGGTGGGATGGAGTCTCAGAGAACCTCCAGGTCAGGCCTCACAGTATTAGCTAGGTTGATGGAGTCTCAGATATCGCACCAACCTGCCAGCTCTGTGTGTATGGGACTGTTCATGAAAGTGTCATTGGCCTCTGCCTGCCTTTCTGTCTGAGAGGAACCTGTCCTCCAGCTCCTGTCTTGATGCCAGACACTTCAGTTCCTCCCTGTGTGCCACTGGTTCCTTTCAAGTTGCTACGGCAGTGCTGGAGCTCAGAGGGAGTGAGTATGAGTAAGTCTGTGTGTGGGTTCTTTACAAGGAACTGCTTGGGACTCCCGAGTTTCTTCCAGCAACTCAATCTCCACTGGTTTTTGCAGCCAGAAGTTATGGGGACTTATATTACTGGCACTGGAACCCTGGACTGTGAAGCCTGGTGTGGGGCTGGGACTCCTTCCTCCCAAGACATCCTTACTGAATTTCTATTTACCACACATGGGATTGGGACCAGCCCATTCTGCATCTCCACCCCTCTTACCAGTCTGGATGGATGGGTTTGCTTTAATTCTGTAGTTGTCAGAATTCCATTCACTTCAATTTCTCACAGTTCTGAGTGATGGTTGTTTTATATTTAGTTGTAGGTTTTATATGGTTGTGCACGGAGGAAAAGTTAGACTCTTCATACATGCCCTAATAATCCTCAAATCAGGAAATTAAGACTCAGAGAAATTCCTTTTAAAATATCTTGAAGTCACAGAGTTAATCAATGATGAACTTGGATTAAAACCCAAGTTAAAGAATAACTCAGAGGAAATGTTAATAGAGATTACTCTAAAATAAGAAATAATGAAATAATATTTAAAGTATTGTAAACGTCTTTATAAAACAAGAATTGAAACACAAGTCAATAGGATGACTGTATGTTTCAATATGTCCCTAATAGTACCAGTTTGTTCTTGTTGTCTTTGTAGTTCTTTATAGCCCTGGGTCCCTTCTTTCTCATAAATATTTGGAGGGTAGTTGTGTGAGTACCCTTCATTGCACTATTATGATATAGCATACTGGATATCTCAGGAATATGTAATTAGAGGGTGCAGAAAACAACTAAATTGCAGCATTTTCCTACCACTGGGGTCTCAACAATTGTAGCTACACCTTTTGCTGTTCTAAGACATCACGTCAGCATTTCCTTCCATTTTCCACATTTTTAGGAATGTAAAACTCAGCTATAAAATATGGCTCTTGCCAGAAAGTACATAAGAAAGTATGATTCTATAAAATAAAATTAAGACTGAGGAACATGAATTCTGTTGGCGTTCTCTTGGTTCTTGTTGCTGGGCATGATTTCTTGCTGAAGAGATCCCTTTAATCAGAACCTACTCAAATCTCTGATGGATTCTCCCAAGGTACAAGTTGCTCTCTCTTGTGACATCATTTTATATCATAAATTTAAATAATCCTGTATTGAGTAAAATTTATGAATTGATTTTTCCTTAATCTTCAAGATAATCTGATTTTCAACTGCATCATTGCTATTGGAAGAAATTTCCTAATGTCATCTTTGTTTGGTTTGCAAATAAAAATATAAAAACTCAGAAAGCATAAGTGATTTATCCATGGGCATAGCATAATTAGTGGTGCAGTAAAAATAAAATGTAAGATCACTTATGAAATGTGATAGAATAACAAAGTTATTGTGGGTTGAAGAAACATTAAATTGTATAATTCAACACTTAAAAAAATATTATCAGTAGTGATGAATTTGATCCTGCCACTCTGACTTCTGTTCCAATTTTCTGTCAGTCTATACATGTAGCCAGTTCTGGCAACCATCACCCAGGTAGTCAACACTTCTGTTCCTCAATGCTTTTTTGCCAAATTATCTTGGACAACAACGTGAACTCTATACATATGAATCTCAAAAGAGATGAGAACTAGATATGAGAAATCTAAGTTGTACAAAGTTGTTACAAAAGGAACAACATCCACATTTGAGCTCTGAATTAACATTTTTTCCATATCAGTCATGTACTGAACCATGTGACAATCATCAAGTTGTTGATGTTTGTTTTCCGCTTTTGTCCTAATTAAGCACGCGATATGGTTCAGTTCCACTTTTTCTCTGTGTGTTCTGCTGCCCTGTTGAAAATGCCAATGAGAGCTTTAAATGCCATTGTCTTTCCATGTGCATTCTCTATTAATTCAGAAGGTGGGCCAAAGAAAATAATGTTATCTCTTATTGAAACTAGCTTTTGTTCTTATTAACATTTGTAGTTTTAGGATTACCAAAAGATGTGTGATTTACTGCAAAGCTTCATCCAAGAAAGGTGAATTTCCTTACAAAATTAGATCAAAAAATCCACTTAAGAAAATGTGCAAAATTCGATTTTATATTTCCTTATATCTATATATACAGAATAAGTTTTCCAAATGTGTTTAAAAATTTTAATGAATAGGATCGGCAAGATAGTGCAGGACTAAACTGAAATTACAACTAAATTGTGGAGAAATCACCCAGAACAAACAACAGAATAGTGAAAGAGAAGCCCTATAACTCAGACAGACAGAAGAATCAGCTTCACCACAACCTGATTGGTAAGGAGTGCAGCAGAGATTTGAAAAGGCTGGCTGGGCACCCTCAGTCAGTAGCACCAGAAGGATATTTAAGCAGCCAGTTGGGTCCACCTGAGATGAGTGGGGTCTAAACCATACAGCACCACAGCCCAAAAAGTACACAGATAACAGCCAGGTATGAAAAGCGGCAGGGTTGCTCTCTGCCAGAGATGGATGGTTGGAGATGCAAAGAGCCGTTTAAAGGGTCAATGCATAAATTTTCATTTGCATCCACTTACCCTGGGCTCCAGCAAAGGCAGGGGCGGAGTGGGCTAGAGACACCTGAGGAGAGACTGGGCACGGAGGCTCTGGGGAGAAAACTGAGAGAGTAGTCGCTGGGATGCTGGTACAGAGTCAAACACATGCAGCAGCAGCGGTCTTGCTCAGGCAGACCACTCCCCTCCTGACAACAGCTTGGGAGGAAACAATAGCCCCACCCCTAGGAGGTACTCTGCCCTGTGGTGCTTAAGCCTGACTGCTGAGTGCAGAGTGGCAGCCACAGACAACAGATCCCTGGCAAGGAGAGAGCAGAGTGAACCAGAGACGCGTGAGGAGAGACTGGGGAGAGAACTGAAAAAATAGCCACTGGGATCCTGGTGCTGAGTCATCCCCCATATGGCAACAGCCATTGTGTTCAGGCAGACCACTCCTCTCCACACAGCAGCCTGAGGGGAAACATTAGACCTGATTCCAGGAAAGATTCTCTCCCTCCCTATGCTGCTTAAGCCTGACTGATGAGTGCAGAGTGACTAGATTAATAACTGAAGAAGACAGACACAGACAGTAGATCCTGGGAAGTCTTGAACAGGCCGCCTAAGGTCAGATGGGGTCAACATCTGACATCACCAGAGGCAGATCCAGGAAGAAAAAACAGCGTAAATACTAGAAGCTACAGGGATGAAATCCACTGTGGTCTCCATGATTTGTGGTATTTTCTTTATTACATAGCTCTTTAACATTTATTTCTTGCCCATCAAGTTTGTGCATATTAAGTCACTAGCTTTTATACTATAGTTTATTTCTCTCCTTTCTTATAATAGTCTTAATCGCTTTACAGCCGTATTAATACTGGTTCATTTGCTGTTGATAGTGGGATTGCAGGGGGGAATTATTTTTGTGGATAATAAATGTGGGTTCATTTATTGCACTTTGTGGTTTTATTTAGGCAGCACCTGCAAAACAATACACAAGACGTGGTGGGCAGAGTGACCCTCAGTCAAACAGCCAGAGGGAAGGACCCACTAAAGAATGACCAAACAACAATCAATACCCAATTACTTCCACAGAGCCAACACAAATGGCATAAAGGGCATCTCAAGATCATCAAGATCAGGAGATCAGAGAGACTGCACCACTGAATCTCACAGGTCTCCTAGCATAGAAGTTCACACTGCAAAGGCTGAGAGTCAAAAGATAAATTTAAGAAGCAGAAGCAAAAAAGAAGAGACTCACAAATAATGGGAAGACAAAGAAACAGCCCTTAATCCAAAGGAAAGGAGGAATTCTCAGAAAGCGTGCTAAATGAAAAAAAGGTAAGTCAACTATCAGATACTGAGTTCAAAAAAATAGCTACAAGGAAACTCAGTAAGCTCAGTCAGAATTACCAAAAACCACAGGGAAACTAAAGGAGCTTACTGCAAACTATGTCAGCATAAAAAGGGGCATAGAAACTATCAACGAGAACCAAGAGGAAATGAAGAATACAATTTCTGAATTGAAGAACACAGTAGAAGGAATCAAAAGCAGGCTAGATGAAGCAGAGAACTGAATCAGCAAACTGGAAGACAAGGTAGAAAGAAGCTCCCCAAAAGAGCAAGAAAATGAAAAAAGTCTCAAAAAGAACAAAGAGGGGTTAAGGGAAACTCAGGGCAACATGAAATGTAATAATACCCATATAATAGGGATACCAGGAGGAGAAGAGAATCAAGGGATAAAAACTTGTTTCAAAAAGTAATGGAAAACTTCCCTAATCTGAGGACAGAAAAAGTCACACAAGTCCAGGAAGCGCAGAGGGTCCCAATCAAGAGGAACCCAAAGAGGCCTACCTCAAGATACATCATAATTAAAATTGCAAAGAGCAAGGACAAAGAGAGAATCTTAAAGGTAGCAAGGGAGAAACAGGAAGTGACATACAAGGGAGCCCTCATAAGGCTAGCAACTGACTTCTTAAGAGAAACAATATAAGCCAGGAAGGAATGGCAAGAAATATTCCAAGTAATGAAAAGCAAAGGTTTGCAGCCAAGACTGCTCTACCCAGCAAGGCTCTCAATTAAAATGGAGGGAAAAATAAGGAGCTTCCCAGACAAAAGAGGGCTAAAGGAATACACCTCCACCAAGCCAGCATTGCAATATATGCTCAAGGGACTGCTTTAAAAAGATGAAGAAAAAGAGGGAGGGAGAGAAGAACACAGGTGAAAAGGGAAAAAAATGAATAATTACCTATCAATAATAACCTTAAATAAATTTAAATGGATTAAATGCTCGATTCAAAATACATAGAGTAGCTGAATGGATAAGAAAGCATGACTCACACATATGCTGCCTACAAGAGAACCACCTCAGAACAAAAAACTTATACAGGCTAAAAGTAAAGGGTTGGAAAAAAATATTCCAAGCAAATGGATAGGAAAAAAAACCAGGGTAATAATACTTATATCAAACAAAACAGACGTCAAAACGAAGGCCATAAAAAGGATCCAGAAAGACACTTCATTGTACTCAAAGGAAGAATCCATCAAGAAGACATAAACATTGTAAACCTATATGTGCCCAACATAGGAGCACCAAAATATAATACAAGGAAAATCTTGAAGGATGTAAAGAAAGATATAGACAGTAACACACTTACAGTAGGGGATTTTAACACACCACTGTCAACAATGGATAGATCTTCCAAATAAAGTATCAACAAGGATATTGCAGATCTAATCAATGCATTAGATCAAATGGGCTTGACTGACATACGTAGAACCTTTCATTGCAAAGAAGCAAAATACACATTCTTTTCAAATGCACATGGAAGAGTTTCAAGATAGACCACATGATAGGACACAAAACAAGCCTAAACAAATTTAAGAAAACTGAAATCATAACAAACATTTTCTCAGACCACAAAGGTTTGAAACTAGAAACAGACCTCAAGGAAAAAAACTCCAAAACTTTGAAATTCATGGAGACTGAATAGCATGCTATTAAACAATGAATGGGTCAATAATGTGATCAAAGAAGAAATCAAAAAGTTTCTGGAAATAGATGAAAATGAACATACAACAGTCCAAAACATATGGGACGCAGCAAAGGCAGTGCTGAGAGGGCAGTTCCTAGCAATAAAGGTCTACCTAAAAAAGATAGAAACATTTCAAATAAACAATGTAACCCTACACCTACAAGAACTAGAGAAATAACAAAGCCCAAAGCGAGCAGAAGGAAGGAAATAATCAAGATCAGAGCAGAATTGAATGACATAGAGTCTAAAAGAACAATCCAAAGGATCAATAAATCTAGGAGCTGGTTCTTTGAAAAGTTAAACAAAATAGACAAGCCTTTAGGCAGACTCAATAAGAAAAAAAAAAAAAGAGAGGACCCAAATAAATAAAATCAGAAATGAAAGAGGAGAAATTACAGCTGACACCACAGAAATACAAAGCATTATAAGAAATTACTATGAACAACTATATGCCAAGAAATTTGAAAATTTGGGTGAAATGTACAAATTTCTAGAAAAATATAATCTTCCAAAACTGAATGAAGAGGAAGCAGAAAGCCTGAACATACCAATAACTGCTGGTGAAATTGAAGCAGGTATCAAAAAACTACCGAAAAACATAAGCCCTGGTCAGGATGGTTTCACAGGGGAATTTCACAAAACATTTAAGGAAGACTTAACCTCTGTTCTTCTCAGACTGCTCAAAAAAATCCAAGAAGAGGGAGAACTCCCAATCTCTTTTTATAAAGGCAGCATCATCCTACTCCCAAAGCCAGACAAAGACACAATAAAGAAAGAAAACTACAGGCCAATATCGCTGATGAACATAGATGCTAAAATCCTCCAGAAAATATCGGCAAACTGCATCCAGCAATACATTAAAAATATCATTCACCATGATCAAGTGGGATTCATCCCAGAGATGCAAGGATGGTACAATATTTGCAAATCAATAAATGTAATATATCCTTTTATAAACAAAAGGAAAGGCAAAAATCACATGATCATATCAATAGATGCAGAAAAAGCATTTGGTAAGGTATAGCACCCATTTATGATTAAAAACACTCAGCAAAGTGGGAGTAAAGGGGGCATACTTCAACATAATAAAGGCCACTTATGAAAAACCTACAGCCAACATCATACTCAACGGGCAAAAACTAAAAGCTTTCCCACTAAGATCGGGAACAAGACGAGGGTGTCCGCTTTCACCACTTCTATTCAACATAGTATTGGAAGTCCCAGCCACAGTGATCAGACAAGACAAATAAATAAAAGGTATCCAAATTGGAAAGGAGGAAGTAAAACTGTCATTGTTTGCAGATGACATGATAATATACATAGAAAATCCTATAAACCCCACCAAAAAACTATTCAAGTTAATAAGTGAATTTGGCAATACAGTGGGGCACAAAGTCAATATTCAGAAATTGAAGGCATTTTTGAACACCAACGAAGAAATATCAGAGTCAAAAATCAGAAAAAAATCCCATTTACTACAGCAACAGAAAAATAAAGTATGTAGGAGTAAACCTGTACTCAGAAAACTACACAACACTGAAGAAAGAAATTAAGGAGGAAACAAATAAATGGAAGCATACACCGTGTTCATGGGTAGGAAGAATTAACATCATCGAAATGTCCACAGTACCCAAAGCACTTTATAGATTCGACACAATCCCTATTAAATTACCAATGACATATTTCACAGATATAGAACAAACATTTCAAAAATTTATATGGAATCATAAATGACCCCAAATAGCTGCAGCAATTTTGAGAAAGAAGAACAAAATAGGAGGGATCATAATACCCGACATGAAACTGTACTACGATGCCACTGTAATCAAAACAGTCTGGTACTGGCATATGAACAGACACATAGATCAATGGAACAGAATAGAGAGCCCAGAAATAAACCCATGTTTCTATGGTCAATTAATATTTGACAAATGGGACAGAAGCATAAAATGGAGTAAAAATATCCTCTTCAGTAAATGGTGTTGGGGGATCTGGACAGCTACATGCAAAAAAAAGGAAACTCGGCCAAAAACTTACACCATACACAAAAATAAACTCAAGACGGATAAAACACTTAAATATAAGTGGCAACACCATAAAAGTACTAGAGGAGAACATAGGCAGGAAAATCTCAGATATTCCACCCAGCAATATTTTCACCGATATGTTCCCTAGAATAAGGGACATATCAGAAAGAATAAACAAATGTAATTTCATCAAAATAAGAAGTTTCTGCACAGCTAAAGAAAACATCAACAAAATGAAAAGGGAACCAACCGTATGGGAAAATATATTTGCCAATGATACATCAGACAAGGGTTTGATCTCCAAAATATATGAAAAACTCATATGACTGTACTCCAGGAAGACAAACAATCCAATTAAAAATGGGGAAAGGACCTGTACAGACACATCTCCAAGGAGGACATATACAGGGCCTAGAGACATATGAAAGGATGCTCAGCATCACTAGCCATCAGAGAGATGCAAATTAAAACCACAATGACATACCACTTCACACCAGTCAGAGTGGCCACCATAAACAAATCAACAAAAAGTGCTAGTGACGTAGCGGAGAAAAGGGAACCCTAGTGCACTGTTGGTGGGAATGCACAGTGGTGTAGTCCTGTGGGAAACAGTATGGAATTACCTCAGAAAACTAAAAATGGAACTGCCTTTTGACCCAGTAATTCCACTGCTGGGATTATACCCTAAGAATCCTGAAACACCAATTCAAAAGAACCTATGTTCAAAAGCACCCCAATGTTCATAGCAGCAAAATTTTCAATAGCCAAGAATTGGAAACAACCTAAGTACCCAATAGTAAATGAGTGGATCGAAAAACCATGGTGCATTTACACAATGGAATACTATGCAGCAGAAAGAAAGAGCTACTATCCTTCACAACAGCATGGATGGAACTAGAGAGCATTATGCTAAGTGAAATAAACTGGGTGGTGAAAGACAGATACCATATAGTCTCACATATAAGTGAAAGCTAATCAACAAAACAAACAAGCAAGCAAAATATAACCAGAAACATTGAAATAAAAAACAGATAGTAATCAGAGGGGAGGAGGGTGGGGGATAACAGGGGAAAAGGAAGGGAAGGGTTATCAAGGAATGTGAATAAAGGGCCCATCGACAAAGCCAAATGGGAAAAGGATTGAGAGTGGGAGGTAGGGATGGGTGGGTCTGGGGAAAGTGGTGGCCGGAAAATGTTGACCAAAAATAAAATAGACAGGGGGAGGCTAAGAATAGTATAGGCAATTGAGAAGTCAAAGAACTGATATGTACAACCCATAAGCATGAAGTAAGAGGTGTGGGGATGATGGGATGGGGTGCAAGATGGAGGGGATAAAGAGGAGAAAAAAATGAGACAATTGTAATAACATAATTAATAAAATATACAAAAAAACTATAGTATGCTTACACAATGGAATACTATGCAGCAGAAAGGAAGAAGGAGCTCCTACCCTTCGCAAGAGCATGGGTGGAACTGGAAAGCTTTATGCCAGTGAAATAAGCCAGGTGGTGAAAGACAGATACCATATGATCTCACCTATAAGCAGAACCTAATCAATAAAACAAACAAACAAGCAAAATATAACTGGGGACATTAAAATAAAGAAAAAACTGACAGTAACAAGAGGGGCAGGAGCAGGGGGTAAGAGGAGAAAAGGTGGGGAAGAGTCATCAAGGAACATGCATAAAGGACGCATGGACAAAGGCAAAGGGGGAAGAATTGAGGGTGGGAGGTGGGGGTGGGTGGGGCTGGGGAAAGTGGTGATGGGACAATGGAGACAACTGTGTTTGTACAGCAATAAAAGTCAAAGAAAAAAATTTTGACGAATAGAACTTCTTGAAATTATGATGTCCTGATTAAAAAATAAATGTTTAGATAGAATAATTTTTACATCACACTGATACATACTTTTATTTATTTTTATTTATTTATTTAGTTTTGGTGAATGACCATTTAGTATGGTCTGCTTTCTTTTTTAAATTTTATATTATCTGTAGCACAAGAACAGTTTATTATCAACAACAGATTTCAATATTTGTTTAAAAATCTTACCAAAAATCTGCCTAATTAATAAGTATAATAATAATATGCACAATTATCAAAATAACTGACTAAATATAGTTCTCTCCAGAATTACATAGTTTCTCTATATTGTGAACTTTTAATGCAATAAACAATGACGTGGTTTCCAATTACTAAAAATTTCATTGCCTTCTAAAAGTAAATAAATGGCAGTTTGTAATGAACTATCAGTTGAGTTTTAACATTTGCTTAGGCAAGTTTTACATACTATGTCAGTGTTCTTGAATAAAAATTAAACAATATAATACTACAGATGAGGTAAATGCCTTTAAAAGTTAAAAGTAACTCCACAATGAGGGATAAAAGGTGAATAAAATCTGTCTCTAGAAACTTATCCCCTTTATTCTTCTTTCCCAAGTTGTCTTACACTGGGCCCCCAGGCAGGGCTGCAGAGCAGATTCCAGTGTAAGCATCCACTTGAAGAAGTGCTCCCAGGGCCTCCAATTAGGAAGGGAAGGAGCACGGATAAGGACACAGCGATGGCCCAGCAGTTAGTGGCCTTAACAGGAATCATTTTGGTGCAGAAGTCAGACTGGGCTATGTTAAAGTGTAAGTGTGAGGTAAGAAGTAAAGAGCTACGAGATTCAATAACTCCTTTGACAAATATGTTGTGGGTTGTGGTGGTGAAGGATTGATAAGCCCTGGTAAGGTGGGGATGAAGTGGGCAGGGGCAGGGGTCCCAATGACTCCTCGGGATTTGGCTCAATCATCTGGGTGGAAAGTCAAGGCCTGGACTGAAAGGTACAATGTGAGGGAGGAGAATGAGCAGGTTTTTGTGAATTGGGCATATGTCCAGTTCAACATTCAACATGATAATTTTGAGACACCAATTTAAATGCCGGTGATTGTTAGGTTTATAGACCTGGTGCTCAGGACAGCTATGTGGGGCAACATATTGATCTCATTGTCTTTTGCGGTCTTTAAAATTAAAGCTGCACTCAAAGATAGGATTCCCTGGGAGAGAAGAAATGAGGGCTATAAGGGAAGAGGGAATTACTCAGCAGTGGCGAAAAGGGAGGGTTGTCACTACAGCAGTCAAGGGAAATGCATCAGGAGGAGGGTGTTGTCAACCTCTTCGAATGGCAAAGACGCCTGAGATACCAATTTTCTACAGGCTTTGCACTTAGGAGGCCACCAGTGATCTCACAGAAAGCAGTTTCAAGCTTTCAGAATTGAACTAGAGTAATCGTGAGTAAACAAAGCCTAATTTTTACAGAAACTGGACTATAAAGGTGGAAGGTATTTCCTTTGCTAATGGCATCTTCCATTGCAAAAGGCATAGTATACAACTGACCGATCATTTGTTCCTTAAAATGAAGGTGGCTGGAGCATGTGTATCTGCATTAAGTACCAGTGTAAACTGACAGATGGGACGTACACAGGGAAAAAAGAGATCCACGCGCAGGAAGAAAGACCATACATGAAAGAGTACTGCATCCTGGGTTCTCCTGGACTTCGTATAACCAGCTCAATCACAGCCTTACCACTTTCCTCCTCAACACCTTCATCGCCCTGGTATCACCCATCTGCAGTTGATTGACAGTTACTTCCTTTAGTTCTTATAACAGCCCTCCTCTTCTAGGTGGGTGGGGCACAAAGACACTAAATCTTCCATTGGTAAGTGTCAGAGGCAGTATTTAAACCCAAGCCTATCTGAATACAAAATTCATGTTCTTTGCCTTGTTCCATCTAATTACAGCTTATAATATAGTTCCTACTAATTTAAGCAGCTGACCTAAATATATCTAAAACTTTTGTTAGTCAAACAAAGCAACAGAGAACAACAAGAAAAAGAAATTTCAATGCTGTCTCTAGCTGAAAGAACACACAAAATGCTTTTAATTAGTATTACAGACACAAATTTCCACATCCACTCACTGAAGAGGCCAGTACGTGCCTGCACTCTATTGTGATGCTGCCACCTTGTGGTTGGAGAAAAGCAAACATCACTAAGTAAAACGTGCTTGAGTTCATTTTCATCAAATTGCTCTCATCCAGGGTTCTCAACTATTCGTTGCACAATGAAATGACCTGGGAGATTTTAAAATGCTGATGATGGCAGAGTGGTTGTTACCAGAAGGAAGGGGGCGGAGACGTGGTGGGAGGTGGAGGGGGCCTGATATTTGGTGATGGAAGATGGCTTGGTTTTGGGCGGTGGGCACACAGTGCAATATACAGATTTGTATCATAGAGATGTACACTTGAAACCTATATGATCTTATTAACCAGTGTCGCCCCAATAAATTTAATAAAAAATTGATTTCAAAATGCTAATGCCTGAATTTCACCTTCAGAGACTTTGATTTATTTGATCTGTAGTGAGATCTGGGCATCAGGGTATTTAAAAGTTCCCAGGTAATTTTAATGGGTCATCATAACAGGGATAAATGGTGATGAAAGAGACTTGACTTGGGGTGGTGAACACACAATACAGTATACAGATGATGTGTGATAGAGATGCTGTACTCACGGGTCATGATCTGTTCTGACCTATGTTACTGCAGATTTATGCCTTACCTTCCATCTTCCTTTTTTCTAGTTCAGCCCCATGTTGCAGACAGAGTGACCTTTTAGAAGTTCAAATCTGATAATGCTATTCTTCTGCTTGCTACCTTTGAATGGCTTCTTTTCACCCCTAAGATAGACTGCGTTCTCTATTACAGTGCTTAGAGACTCTTTCCTTACCTGCTTACCAGACCAAATCATGCCTCACCCTTCTCCACTGAATCGCCCCAAAATATCTGCAGTTCTCCCAGCCCTCTCTTGACAATGGGATTTTTGCACCGCCCTTTCCTGTGCCTGTCTGTCTTCACATGGGTTTTCTGCTTTACCTTCCATGTTTCTACTTAGATATTAATCTCTCCCAGGAACCTTCTCTAACTCACATTACTGAGTTGACTTTTTTTCTCTGTGCTTCAATAAGCTTAGCATTGGGGCTCTTATCTCTCAAAATTTACTTGTTTTACTTCTCAGTAAACTATGGGGACAAAATGTTGAAAACAAAGATGGTGTCTTTGTTCACCAGAGGCTAACACTGTACATAGTACATAATATACTTTCACAAGGCTTCTTGGAGAAAATGACCCATGAGCAATGATTTCAGTGAAGGAATGGAGAGAGCCATGTGGATCCTTGTAGGATGGCTGTTCCAGGCAGAATAAACTGCGACGCAAAGACCCTGATGGGGGAGCTTGCTTGGCTTGCTTAGTGAGCAGCAAGGAAGCCAGTACATGGCAGCCAAGGGCAAAGGGTAGGCACAGAAAATGAAATCATAAAAGTAGGCAGGGGCCAGATCAAGCAAAGCAATGTTTTCCTAATTGCAGCCATGAAACAAATGGGTAGGTCAATACTAGCACCTTTTAATGAAGCCAAGAAGAATGGACTGAGATAGAACATATCAGAGTATGAAGGTTTTCCTTAGTGTGTGTGTAAATGGGTGTCTCTGTGTGTGAATGAGTGTGTGTGAGTGAAGGGTCACCATGTAAAATGTTTTCTACTATGGTTCTAATAAAGTTTAGGACAACACTGAACAGAGCCTTGTAAGCCATGATGAGTAGTTTGAGTCTCATTACGAATAAGATGAAAAGCCATTGGAGAGTATTACCTGAGGAATTATGCACCCTGTTTCACATTTTAAAAGGAAAGCTCTTGGCATGCTGGAGAATACACCACAGGGGACAAGAGTGGAGCTGAGAGACAAGATGGAGACTATTACATGGCCAGGTTAGAGACGGTGTTTGTGTGAAGCAGTTTGAATGAGGACATATTTAGATGGTATGGTCAGTAACATTGGTTGAAGATAATCATCATTTTCTAGGGAGTCTCTGAGGCTTAAATAAGATTGGATGTGAAAAGGGTTTTATAAACACTAGAGAAGCGCTCAGCATAGCACAGTTCAATTAAAAACAAATGGCATGTGCTGATCATACAATATGCACCACCCACTTAGTAGGCAAAGCTGAATCTCTGCTCCCAAGGAACTTCAGAGCCGTAAACTTGGGGAGATAAACATAAAAATGGATTAATCACCATAATATTTAATATGATAATGGCATGTAGAAGTTTCAAAAGAAAATATGTTAACTTAAAATGATGAGAAGTAACAGCTTTTATTGCAAGACCTTCCACAGGCCACGTTAACTTCAATGATACCTTACAGGACAAAAATGAGCTATCCAGGAGCTTAAAAAAAAAACAACAACATTCTGGGTGAAAAACCAACACAAATATTGTTGAGTCAGTCTATTAAGGCCACATGTCATCTGCATCCCTGCCCTCCAGTCACACAACACAGAAGCAAAAAGAGCAGGAGGACAAAGATTTCAGCACTCCTCCATCAGTAACATGGCTCAATAACAATGTGTCCTAGAGACACTAACCAGAGACAAGCACACTGATCGAGTTAGCACAAAGGAGTAGCCCCGGATAGGAATCCACAGTGAATACAGAAATAGGGTTAAAGAATTAGAAACTTAGTTAGGGAAAATGATTTGTCTACTGCCATTACAGTAATACAAATGTATCTTAACTTAAAATTTAATATTTTTCAATTACAAAATACCTTTATTAGTATAAAAATATATAATTTTTAAAAATTACAAATCTTAAATTTTTTCTTCTCCTAGCACTGATCTCTCTGAAAAACCTTAGAATAATGACATAAAAGTTAGGGATTAATGAAATTTTTAACCGGGTATAAAGAGTTCTGCAAATCAAGTAATTACAGTCTCTTCCATCTATGTGGGTTCAATATACCTGGAAAATTATGTAAGAAAATATTAATGTACCACTTTTATGTACAAGATGTTTACCTGGTAAAAAGTGGCAAATATTATTATTGTAAATTTATTTTTATTCTATATTTTGTTGGTTCATAAATTATTAAAAGGTCTCCTTTGTAGAAAATTACAGGCCAATATCTTTTATGAACATAGATGCTAAAATCCTCAACAAAATATTAGCAATCTGGACCCAGTAATATATTAAACAGGTCATACACTATGAACAAGTGGGATTTATCTCAGGGAAGCAAGGATGATGTAACATTCGCAAATCAATAAACGTAATCACCACATAAACAAAATGAAAGACAAAAGTCACATGATCATATTAATAGATGCTTTTACAAAAACCCAGCACCCATTTATGATAAAAACATACAGCCAGGTGGGAATAGAGGGAGCATACCTCAACATAATAAAGGCCACATATGAGAAACCTATAGCCAACATCATACGCAACAGGCAAAAACTAAAATTGTTTCCCTTAAGATCGAGAACAAGACAAGGTTTTCTGCTTTCACCACTTCTGATCAACATAGTATTGGAAGTCCTAGCCAGAGTGATCAGACAAAAAAAAAAGAAATAAAGAAATTCAAATCGTAAAGGAATAGGTAAAGCTATCATTATTCACGGATGACATGATAGTGTACATTGAAAACCCTATAGTGTCCACCCAAAAGTGACTTTGGCAAAATAGGGGGATACAAAGCTAATATTTTCAGAAATTGATGGCATTCTTGTACACAAACAATGTATTATCAGAAAGAGAAAATAAGAAAAAAAAATCCCATTTATTATAGCAACAAGAAAAACAAAGTACCTACGAATAAATTTAACCAAGGATGTAAAAAACCTGTACTCAGAAAACTGTAGAATACTGAAGTAAGAAATTGAAGAAGATACAAATAAATGGAAGCATAAACCATGTTCATGGGCTGGAACAATTCACAACATTAAAATGTGCATACTACCCAAAGCAATCTATAGAGTCAATGCAATTCCTATTAAAATATCAATGGCATACTTCACAGATCTAAAACAAATATTCCAAAAATTTATATGCAACCAAAAAAGACCCCAAATAGCCTCAGTAATCCTGGGAAAGAAGAACAAAGTAGGAGGGATCACAATACCTGTTATTAAACTATATCACAAAACCACTGTAATCAAGACAGTCTGGTACTGGCATAAGAACAGACACATAGATCAATGGAAGAACATAGAGAGCCCAGAAAAAACCCATGTCTTTATTATATTAATATTTGTCAAATTAATATTTGACAAAGCTGGAAAAAGCATAAAATGGAGTAAAAACAGTCTCTTCAATAAATGGTGTTGGGAGAACTGGACTGGTACATGCAAAAAAATGAAACTAGGTCACCAACTTACATCATAGGCCAGAATAAACCCAAAATGGATATAGTACTTAAATATAAGTCAGGATACCATGAAAGTCCTAGTGGAAAACATAGGCAGTAAAATTTCAGACATCTCATGAAGCAATATCATTGTTGATAAATCTCTTAGGATAAGGGAAAAATAAACAAATGGGACTACATCAAATTTAAAAAATTCCACACAGCTAAATAAACCATCATCAAAAATGAAAAGGGAACTAACTGTATGGGAGAACATATTTGCCAGAGTATATAAAATTTCTTGTTTGTTTATTTACCAACCCTACCATGCCATAAGTTACTAAATAACAGGAACTAGGGCTTTTATTAATATTAGTTAATAAATTTTCAATAGCCATGTGTAATTAAAACTCAATAAAAATTTAGAGAATGGCCAAAGTGACCTTCCCATGGTAGGATAAGGTCTGGAGTCTGAGTCTGGGTCTTCTAGCTGTGGACTCTGACTAGTTTCCACTGTGCTCTATGATCTCCCTGCCTCATAACCTTGGTCTCCCTACCCTGTAGCTCTTTGCTTTCTTTCCCTTCCCAGAAACCCTTGGTTTGAGGAAGCTATTAGATTATATGCTACAATATTTTAAATGAACACATCATAAACCAAATTTTTTGCTTAGATTGTTGCTAAGCCTTCTATTTGGGTTGGGGGGAATCTATTCATTACTTAAGATTCTCTGTGAATGTATGTGTAAGAATTCTGGCTGGGAATAAACTTTTCTTTGTGAAGAAACGGGAGTCACAAGGCATTGGAGCAGGGAGCACGAGCAAGCCTGCTCCAGAAAAAGAAGTGGTGACAGATTGCTGTACTATGAAAACAGCAATCCGGTGCATGTGTCGTTAAACAAAGTCACCAAAAGTACTTTCTGCTGAATTTAATTCAAAATAATAAACATCTCAGATAAGAGATTTTTAGGAAAAAATGCCCACTTCTTTCAAAGAAACACGAAAGGAGTTCAGCTTTCCAAAAGCACATAAAGACGGAAATCAGATTCTCCCTGAAATTAGAAACTGTGAGGAACTTCATTTGGTTATCACTTGAAAGCATTTTTTCACAAATAATAAATTCAATTTTTTACAAGATACTGTGCACCAGTATTACATGAATGAACCTATGAGTCTCATATTAAACCTGTAGCAAGTTAAGGAAATGGTTTTTATCATTCTTACAACTTCATCTTGCCATTAGAAAGGGACATAATAATATTATTATAGCACATACTCTGTGAGAGACTATAAATTTTAATAGACATAAAAAGGGAGTGTAGCCTTTTCAATATTCTGTCTCATCCTTGGATGAGTCCATTCTACATTTCCCCTCATATATAACTGATGCTCTATGGACTAAGCAATGGTTCTACTCTTGGAAAGACAATGTTCAGGTCCAGCCTTTTCCCTGAAACTGAAGGTCACCATGATTTAGCAGACAGAGGGCTCATAGACATATGAAAGGATGTTCAGCATCACTAGCCATCTGAGAGATGCAAATTAAAACCACAATGAGATACCACTTCCCACCAGTCAGAATGGCCATCATAAATGAATCAACAAACAACAAGTGCTGGTGAGGATGTGGAGAAAAGGGAACCCTAGTGCACTGTTGGTGGGAATGCAGACTGCTGCAGCCACTGTGGAAAACAGTATGGAATTTCCTCAAAAATCTAAAAATGGAACTGCCTTTTGATCCAGTGATTCCACTGCTGGGATTGTACCCTAACAATTCTGAAACACTAATTCAAAAGAACCTATGCACCCCAATGTTCATAGCAGCGTATTTATAATAGCCAAGTGCTGGGAACAGCCTAAGTGCCCATCAGTAAATGAGTAGATCAAAAAACTGTGGTACATTTACACAATGGAATGCTGCACAGCAGAAAGAAAGAAGGAGCTCCTACCCTTTGCGACAGCATGGATAGAACTTGAGAGCATTATGCTAAGTGAAATAAGCCAGGCAGCAAAAGATATATACCTTATGATCTCACCTGTAACAGGAATCTAATCAACAAAACAAACAAATTAGCAAAATAGAACTAGAGGCGTGGAAACAAGGAACAGACTGACAGGGACCAGACGGGAGGAGGGTGGGGGAGAAGGGGAGAGTGAAAGGTAAGGGTCTAGACAGAAACATGTATAAATGACCCACAGACATGGACAACAGGGCATAGATTGACTGTGGGTGCAGGGGTGGTGTGGCAATGGAGGTCAAGGGGGAAAAATCTGGGATAGCTATAATAGAACAATAAAATGAAAAAATATATTTATTCAATAGAAAAAGAAAAGAATGTCTCCTGCCTACCCTTTTACTGATTATTCAAACTTCCAGCATCTAGACTTTTTGTTTTAGTACAATTCTGATGAATGCTGACTTCATCTCTACAGTTTTCATTTGAAGGTTAAAAATAAGTCAAAATAAACAACATCACATAGGTTTAATAACTCTCTCTTTTCATATGACCACACAATGACCACACATATTCATTTTCAGCATCATTAGGGTTACACTTTCCAGTGATTTTTCTCTGTCTCCTAGAATGTGAAAATTCTTAATTTGCCCCCTAACTTTGAGAGTATCACCAACTCTAAGCATGATTTGTAAAACAGATGGTTGATTAATGTAACCTATGATTTCCCCCTCATAGTAAAGAAATTTAAGGCTTTTATGTGTTTTTACTGTTCATTTGTTTGTTTCACTTTTAGGTTGCAAATATAACCACCTTCTTAGAAAATAAACAATAGAACAAACAAAAATCTTTGGAAACAGACAAAGCAGAGAGAAGCAGATAGTGCAAAGGAAGTCCTTAATCAGGAGAAACGAAGGGGAAGCAAGGTTTGAGCAAAGTTGGACCAGTCATTTGCATAAACACTGTCATTCATTGTAGAGCAATCCCCCATAACGCTGTAAACCAGCCTGCCAAATGAACACTCAAACGCATCAAAGCAGAAGAAAAGAGCTTGCTATGCGAAAAGTAGACACTAGCTGTTAATTTCTATTTATTGAAGAAATACCATTTTTAACTTGCAGAGGACCATAGGAATTTTTTCATACTTTTAATAAATTTTTAAAATTATAATGAAAATTGAAAGCATAGTGCTTTGTATTTATCAATCACTTCCCTCTACATCATTTTCCTTGAAAAGTAGGACCTTTACAGTTGCAAGGGTCTTTTCATACAAATAAGAAATTTCCTCAAGGAAATAAGCTGACATTTTCTAAGAAGTGCATTCAATCTCTTGGTTATGTCTATAACTAACAGTCAACTCTAACAGTAAATTATCCATATTTTTTTGCAGCCCCATCATCCAAAACCTTTTCTACCAGAAGAGTGCTTTTCAAAATATAGAGAATTAAATTTGGAGGTAAAAGTTCCAAAAATCCCACATAGCCCATCAACTGTATCCCTAGGAAGGTGTACATACAAAATTATAGGCATATAATTGCAGGGCACTTTTCACAACCCTCAGAGGCCCATGAAAAGAGCCTTTAGGAGTTTGTGAATCCCAGGGTAAGACAGCTTAGTGCTAGACTGTGAGCCCTGAAGGGCCGGGAAATGTCTTCCTCAGTCGTGCATCTTTACTCTGGTTCAATGCTCAGCACAGCACATGGATGCAATAAGCATCTTTTGGGTTGAATTGTGTAGGATGGGCATGTGTATACTTTGGGATTTTATAAAAAGAAAAATAGACTGTTAAAAGTCTATCATGCAATTTAACCTCATTGAATCTGGTAGAGATGGAGCAAAGAAAAACATTATAAGTAGCAATCCAGAGCAGATTTAGAAACTTAAAACAGGGCTACCTACAATATAAATATTACTGTTGGGAATAGAATGAAGGTGGCCTTTTACAAGTTACAAGGTTTATGTATAATAATTAATATGTGGGCCTTGCAGAAAATATCACCACCTCTGCAGAGTCATACCACTTTTTTTTTTTAATCAACAAAGGTTCTACATTGAAAACACTCGTGATCATAGGAAGATAGGTGGGCGTGACTTAGAGTATATGCACACTAGTTTAGAGGCAATTCTTTCAAGAAAGACAAAAAAATATGGGAAGGGAACAGTATAGTTTGATTATTTTAGCAGCAATGCAGATAGGCAAACAAGGCATGAATGCGAATTACCAAATAAATTATGTTTCCTAGAGATTAGCCATTTTTATGACCTCTTTTTATCTCAAGGTTAACAGAGATAACAGAGATTTTCTCTTCTGACCTACTTCTAGTCTTTCCCCCTCTTTTCATTATTTCTGTTACTATAAAATGTGGTAATTTTTCATTGACAGAAGACTGTACAAGTTCCAACATTGACTTCTTTGCTCATCTATTAGGACCAACCCTGAAAGAGGAAAACATTATCTGTTTCTTTTCTTCCATAGCATGTAGATTACACTACTTTGTGGCATCCTAGACAGATGTCACAATTAGATAATCTTTTTCTTCTCAGTACGAACATACTAAGAAAATAAAATATATTCTCACAAGTTCCTATTCCCTTGAGTCACAATACTTAAGAGGTTAACAAGGAGAGAAGGAATCACAGATTTAGAAGTATGCAACAGGGCATTACAACTCAGACTTTTGGAGAGCCCTAGATGTTCTAGAAAAATAATTTTTGTTCCCTTTCCACCTTTTTAAAAGACTTTTCCTTTATTGGGCTATTCAAGAGATTAACAGTAATCACCATCTAAAGGGCTCAAGGTACTACATGAAAAGAAAAACCTGAACACAGGTTCCACCAGTCAGCAAAACAGCTATTTCCTGAAAATGAACTATTCAACGGGTCCAGCTTAGATACTCAAGGACTTCTTATGGTCAATGGCTTCTGAATATCCCAATGATTTAAAATCAAAAAGAGTGTTTTTTCCAGCAGAATAATTTGCTAAAATTAGAAAATATAAATAAGTGTTGGAGTAAAGTTCGTATTCTTCCTATAAGTCAAGTAGGGAGAGGAGCCGCCGAAAGTAGGCAGCTGAACCTAAGCACAACAAACACTTTGACAAGCTCCCGCCAATATGCTACGTGGCAGCCAAACAATCCCAGTGTGATTCAAAAAGATAGCTTTCACAGCTGGGCACTGGGCATGGGAAATGTAATGTTAAGTTATATTTTCTCTGAAAGGCAATTAGTAAATTGCTCACATTTTGCTGCTGAAAGACTACATCAGCATGAACAGATGGAACTTTAGAATTCCACAAACAGCAGATATTAGGGATTAGAGACATTGATTTGACTTTCACCCAGCAAATGAGAACCAGAAAATATGAATCGCTCTTTCTATAATTAAACACATAATTAGAGAGCATCAAATTCACATCCATCGTAGGTCATGTTTCTTCCTACATATTTCTAAATTTATATGTACTCTGGATATAACAAACCTACTTAGAGTTCAACTCCATACTAAAAGGCTCTTCCACGACAGATAGATGGCACTAAACTATTCCTCAGGTTAAGCCTGCCAGGGGGTCGCACCAGCTTCCTCACAGCAAGACGCGCGCTGCGATAAGAAATCATAAGACTCAAAGAGGGAGTCCTTGTGTCAGGACAGATGGAGGGAACAGCTGACAGAGGGGTTCAGCCAGTTTATTAACTCCGTGTGAGTAGGAAAAAATCATATTTAAAGGAGCTCATAGGAACATTTAGCCTGAAAAACAATTTAAATATGGCAATTTTAGAATGGAGAAAAGAGATTAATGATGTTTCACCACACAGCAGCACTCAGTAAGCTCTTCATCTTTCCAACTCCTGACAACAAAAGGCCATCTATGACCTGCGCACATATTACATACCAGACTTGTGATGGGCACTTGGGAACTATTTAGATGAACTGTCCAATCTAAACCACATAATGAGTGCTATAACATACTATGGAATGAATCACTAACATTAAAAATTTCAAGTATCATAGTTAATTATTCTTTTCCTCATTCTGCAATGGGTTAGTTTGCCCTGCACGTATAAATCTTTAATATTTTTATTGATATTGCTAAAATGCTAGAAACAATCTGAGAAGTTTTATTAAAGTAATTCCCTTTATAAAAGCTCCGCATGGGACTTTCCTGAGAAAATTCAATTGATGTGCAATACATATGATACATGTAGTTGCAAATATGAAAAAAAAAAATTTGTAAGTTTTCCAATTTAAGCTTAAGGCAAAAAACATAATTGGAAAGATTAAAAAAAGGTAGCTCTGTTTTATTTTTTACTTACTAAGAATGGGTACACCAATACAGCATCAAGAAGCAAACTAGTAATATGAGCACTTAAATAAAATAAGTAATAAAATCCCAGGTCATACTCAAAGACAGTTCCATGCAGCTCTTCTTCTTTCATTGAAAAGCAATTGGTGCTTTTCATCCATTAAATGTTAAGAGAAACTGCTTTCTTATTAATCTGGTGAAATAGGATTTTTCTTTCTCAATAAAAATTTTCAGATTGTTACAAAAAATTCTTAAATAACTCAAATGTTGCAGGTTATATTTATTTATATATTTAAAGGGACTTTTGTATAGCTTGAGAGTCACTACTAAATTTTATATAACAAATTTTATATCCAAACTGGGTTTCTTCTCTGGCACACAAAGGTAAACAAAAATAACACCTATAAATTGTTTTAAGCATGAATCTGTATCTTGTTGGGGAAAATCAGAAAACAAAAACAGTAGTTTCTGAATTTCAGATTGACTACTCATTCAGAGGCTGTACTGAGGACATGGTCTAAACCTTTGCTATTACTCACTGAAGGAAAACGTCACTTACAAAGATTTTAATCCCTTTTCGTATCAACAGGAGGGACAGAGCCTATACAGACACCTGTATTAATATATAACTCATTCATGTCTTCTAGGTACTTCATGTTTAACACAACACATACTCAGACTCACCATGTTATGAAATATTTGAAGTAGGCACATACACAATTTATTCAGTGGTTTATCACCAAAAAGTAGACAACTACTGATGAGTCATCTGAACATTAGTTGTAGCAAATGCATATTCATAGTAGCTCATATTTTTTCTTATTCCTAAATTTTTATAAAGATGCCTTTAATACATGTATAATTGGACCTATTTCTAAGCCCATCCTATACCATGTTCCGTACCACATTGCTTTAGGAACTTAGGGACTCAAGAGAATTCAGTAGAAGACAACTGGATAAGTTAATGAAAATAAAGATAAGACAAATAAGAACTCATTCATGAAGTAGGTTAATAGAACAAGTTAACATATGATATTCATAATCAAATGGTATTAGCTTTTAGTATAAAAATATATTCAAGAAAATTAGAAATAGAAAATGCAAATAATTCCCCACCATTACCTCCAATCACTTTAATTTTGTTTAAAGGTCCCAGATAGACAATATATTTATAGATGAATCTTTAAGCTGTATATGAAGTCTTTCCATTACATAGAATGACAATTTCAGGATTCTTTGATTATTCAATAATAATCTATGCATTTCAGCTACCAAAACCTGGTCAGGATATATTAATTTATATTCACAGACAAGCAGTTTTTTTTAAATCATTGCTAGAGATAGATAATCATAATTTGTTAATTCAAAGCAATTGATGTATATCTGATTAAAGATTAGAAGGTAGTCACTGCAGTTTAGTTATACCTAAGTAACATTGAGAGGACAAATTATTACAGTTTCTTCTTACATTCAGAAAATTAAATACTAACCAAGTTAAATAGTCCAATAAGACAGATCACCCACAATTGGAGCAATTTATATACAAAGATGATAAATTATAAGGTTCCCAATCAATAAATACTTCCGTAGCTATTAAGTGAATAAAAACCCACCAAGATCAATGAAAAGAACCACTTTGATTTTTGTTTTTAAGTTCACTCCTAGATCACCAGCACCTAGGTCACCGTGGGACACAGTTTGGGTTCAATAAAAATTTACAGAATAAGTGAATAAATGCTAAACTGTTAACAAGTAATCTTATTAGCTTATGTACCCAGCTCTGTAGAGCTGGATTAAAAAAGGGAAAAGGCTCAAAAGAGAAAGAAAGGCAAAGGAAAGAAATAAAGGGGAGAGTGAGAAAAAGATAGAGTTCTTTTTTAGAGTATTGTACCTATTGGTAGAAGAGTACAGTTAAAGAGGACTTCAGGAAGACAGATGGCTGGGCTGACCCCGTTCCCCCAGGCACATGTTGTCCAGCACTGGTTCAGCCACAGAACAAACAACTGAAAAAGCGGCATCAACATATAAAAGGAAAGAAGTACACGCATTCAATCGAAACCTGATGAGAAATAATCTTAAGCCAAGGTTCTCATGTTGGTATAGTGCTTATGATTTATTGACCAGAAATCACAACATACTTCAGGAAATGAGATAGTTATTAGGGGTTATAAGCGGTAATGTTCACTACACTTTTACCCACTGAGGCCCCCGAGTACCTCTTCCAAACTCCAGAGCCTCCTCCTGTCAGATTAAATGTGGATGACCACTTACTTACTTGGGGATTTCAAGATGGGAATGAGGAAAGAATGAATAGGTTTTTGCCAGCCCTGGGCCTATTTGCCCACAGATACAGTCCTCGCCTTTCCTTTACCCGCTATGTATCTCAGAAAAAATCCCCTGTAGGCGGCATATCCAGGTTCACCTATCAGCTGGCTTAGGGTTAGTCTCAGCCAACATGAGAAAGATACCACTAAGAGATGGGGGGGTGAGGAGAAACCAGGCCATTTCTCCCCATTGCTCTTTTTAGAAGCAGCTGTACGTCTTTGTCTTGTGTATCTGTGAACCTAGCTCCCACTGCATAGACCATTGCCACCCATCTCTGGGCTCCAGCAAACCACCACTTTACTCTAGGGTTGGTAGCAGCTCTCAACTGTTGCAAACTACATCCTTAGCTTTGCCACAGATTAAACGCCCTTTAGTGCAGCATCTGCTCAGACCTCTAACTTTAGAACAAATGTCTCTTTGGAACTAGCCTTAACCGCCTGTCCTATCTCATCTGTCCAAGTATCTGCATGAGTTTTCACTTGGGATTGCTCAGACCAAGCTCTGGAACCTGTATTACTTTAACCACAGGCTTCTGATTCTCTTCTCAATGCTTTCTGATCCCATGTCCAGCCCTATTTCACTGTTTTCATCATCATTTCTGGTCCTGGGTCCCTGTAGGTGCTCACACTTTTAAAGCTGATATTCTGAATGTTGATATTTGTTGAACTGCTGCACAAAGCTATTCTGTAATGATTTCTAAGCTCTCATTTAAGGTTTATCTTGAACAGTTTTCCAGATATATGCAACATTAAAATTTACATACCTATGTCACAAGAATATTGAAAATAATGCATTTCCTGCATGGTTGGTTATTCCTTCTATGTGCTCTCTCTGGTAATGATCAACAAGAGACAACGACAGACAAGAAGGTTAAAGTAATAGGTCTGACTGTAACTGTGCTCAAAGAGCATAAAATCTATGGTGGCTTTGCAATAAAAGACCTTAATATAATAGGGTAACTTGTTCCTATAAATTCTTTTATTGTAGGCAAAAATTAACATAATCCTTGAAGTAATGGAATAGTAAATAATTTAGATAAGACTCCATGAATTACCTTATGTTATAAACAAACAGTAAATGTATAACATTAGTGACT
This sequence comes from Mormoops blainvillei, assembly GCA_004026545.1. Taxonomy (NCBI): domain Eukaryota; kingdom Metazoa; phylum Chordata; class Mammalia; order Chiroptera; family Mormoopidae; genus Mormoops; species Mormoops blainvillei. Next base: position 201,555 of record PVJD01000611.1, on the reverse strand, counting down.
ATTCTGTGTTTACACTTTCTAAGTGCTTATTTTAATTGAACTTCAGCACTAATGCATGTAAGCGTTACTCTGTTTCCCAAGTTACATTCTCATCAGGAATCTGAAAATGAGGTTGTTTAATTCAGGATCTGTATAGGTAGATGAAATTCCCGCCCAGCCCTATCCCAATTCCCAAATTAATCTTGAATTAGGTAGGAAATTATAAACAAGTACAGCATTGGCCTTGCTTCTCTAATCACACTCTACCCAAACCGGTTCGATCTGGATTAGTCACAACTTTCCCCCTTTGTCTCTATAAGGATGGTACATGTACTTATATTCCCAACGAAAACATGCGTGACCTCTCTCCTCAGTCTATTTCTCAGTTGCGGCCCCATGTTCCAAGGATCTGTTCTAGCATTCTCTCCTGTAACTTTGTCTTGGCTGCCACACAGAAGGTCCTATCTTGTTTGCCACCTCTTCTCTGGGTTTTCAAGTAGCTAGGGCATGCCCACTGGAGAATAGAATCTTAGAAACCAGTTGCCTGATGGGCTCAACCTGCTCCTCTGTCCAGGTTCCCAGAGTAGTGTTTTCACCACTTAGGACTCTATCTGGGTCTCTCTGAGAGGAAGGCTTCAACACAACAGTGGATCTGACTGACCGCTGCTGGCTGGGAGCCTGGCCCCAACCCCAGTCGCTCTTAGATGGTGGTTCCAGTATCAGGTCATGATGCTGCCTTTTTGTCATTAATTCAGGAATAAAGAAATGACCTTCTCTGACCCTTTAAGTTTTAAGTGACTTCCTTATGACAATTCCTTGGAGTTTTGATGCCTTTTGTTTGGTAGCTGAGCACATCTCTCCCTCTCCCTTCCCTAGCGATGCAGAGCTACTAGGGAAGCTATCCGTGAGGCTTCTGCACTCAGGCACTTTCTCGTGGAGTCTGAGAGAAATGAAACTGTGCTTCTTGAAAATGGTCACATTTAATGTTCTTAATTTCCCTTTTCATATTCCTTGAGACATAATTAAACTATTCTTCCTTAGCTTGTGAAAATACTCTTAAAGGTTTTCTATACCTCTGTTCTCAGGGGTGGTAGGGTGAAAGCCACCCTCTAACACAGCAGGGTCTCTAAACTGAAGAATCTGGTAAGAAGCAAGGCAACTAATTCTCACTATTTCCATCTTTCCCTCCAACAGAGCACAGGGTTAATATTCAAATTGATTCTGACAAAGAGCCCCAAATACCCCTTAGTTTCATAGCGACAGTTACAGTGAGGAATTTGAACTATATCATTTGTCTTTATTTTGATTTAAATTAATGGCACTTGATTCTCTTACACTTTGAAGGTAGAGGTGTGTATACATCAGTAAAAAGAGAAAAAGAAAAAAGAAAACATTTAAAAATCTTGTAGGAGCTAGATCATCCTCAGTGATAATTTTTAATGTCATAGACTATTTCTGCAGTTTCTTGTCCAGCTGGTTTTTTTCACTGAATACATGTGTCTTTACTAATATGAAAGCTAGTAGAGCTTTGTATGTAAAAGCCATTATAGTGATAGTAATAATAATAATAATAATAATAAATAATTTATATGACACTGGCTGCCAAGTTCCGTACTAAGCACTTGATGAACACTAACTCTTTAAATTCTCAGAACATCACACAGTAAGGAAGACTGCTTCCTATTCTTGATTGAAAAAAGAAAGAGTGGCAGAAAGATTAAAAACTTGACCAGATAATAAGTGGCAGAAGAGAAATTAAACCTAACCCATCTTTTATGCCTGTAAAGATGCACACAACTCGATACATTGCACGCGGGTACGGTATCTTTGTCCTGTTGGTGAACACTGAGAGTCAGAGTGCTTTCCAATTGTTTTGTGAAACAGCACTGACATTAAATGTGGCCTTTGTCCTCTATATAGGGCATGTGATTTTATTATTCTAAGTATTATTTGAATAAATGCTTGCTAAAATTTGAGCAGTTGTAACTTCAAAATCTTTATGTACTATTACAAAGATAGGTCACTATTAACCTTAACATTTGATTTTTAAATTTTTCAACTTCATGGTTACATGAATAATTTTCTCTCAGAGTTATGATGGCATTCATATGCTCTTCACTTTTCATCCTGTACTTTGGTTCTTTTGGAAATGTGATAACATAGCCTGTGGCATGACTAATGATTAGTACACATAGCATTTTTTTACTCTTCTTCCTACTTCTCCTGAAGCCATCATATTCTTTTCCACTGTCTCCTCTATCCCTAACTCCACTTGCCTTTATTTTTTTCTAATGAAACTTATTTTTGTTTCCACTCATCTTTGAATTTACCTCCCTGTCTAGCATGAGTTACTTAAAAGCTGTTTAAAATTGGATATTCTGACAGCTCCTAATCATGGAAATTTTTATTATTTCATATTTCCATTTATTTGGATTGTAGAACATATGATTCCATTATAGCTTTGCCATATGTCTGTAAAGAAAGGTCATCTTACATTAAGATATGTTCACATGCAATAACAAAGGCACTGATTCTAAGGATGTTGTGGAAGGCATAGCAATCGGTGCTTCTAACATCCTTAGCTGTGACCTCTGGGACACATTGCATAGAGTACTGAACTAGCTTTGCCTTAGGGTCGGGATTCCACCGCATTCACTGCAGCATTTCCAGCCATAAAATATTTACCCTTGTATAACTAATGATCCTTGTCTAGTTGCTAAATGGTTACCTGTGCTGTATGTTAATGGATCCTTTTTCTGTCACCTCAAGGTTCAGTAACATCTTTCTCCTACAACTTGTAAGTCTTATGTTGTTTCTATTTATGCCCCAAAATGACAATATTGAAATGGCTAAGAAAATGGTTCTAGCCACTTCAGTACCTGTAATTTCACCGTTTTATCCTTCAAAGGAATTTTTCATAAAAAGTTAAAATAAATTTAAAAGCTCATTGAGACTGTTCATTAATATACTGTTATAGATTTTAAGCAATCTTCTCTTTTATAGGTAACATAATTACAAGTGAATTACAAATGCAGACTTTATGACACCAATTAAACTCTAGGCCACAATACATTAAAAACAGATTACACACATTACATTAGATGTAAGCAAAAAAATATGCCAAATAATTTGAACTATCAAAATAAACAAGGAGCAACAATTTTAAATAATTTATGTTTGTCTGAAGCTTTTTTATCAATATAATCTAAAATATTTCCTTGAAAATTAATAGAGAAAAACATTCACATACTTAATTTTCATATCCATATACATTATACTTTATCTAACTTTTCTCGTTATTTCATTCTATCCCAAGAACATCTTTGTATTTACCAAGAATGAGAGATTAGAAAAGATTATATTTTTTGTCATAATAATACAATTTTTTTTGTTTTAAGATCATTATAATTATAGTTGAAATATTTAATTTTAGGGCTTTTATTTTGTAAAAATCAAATCAAGTGAGTAAAAATTAATTTGAAGCAAAATGCATTTCATCATTGCAAAACTGCTCAAGAGAGCATATCTTAAGAAAATATTATTGAGGACTATACACCTGCTTCCACAATTGGGAGACTCCTTTATCAATGAAGTATTGTCTCTGAAATTTTTGAATGCTTAAGGATTGGGTTGTTATGAAAAGTAGCTTTTTTAATGTTATGTCTATAAAATTTGGTTCTATCCTATCCTCACTCCCACCTATGAGATCTCACTTCTCCATGAAGAATGAAAGATAAGAATTATGTCAGTTTGGATCTAACATCTCTGACATGGGCAAGCACACAGTGAAGCAGAGGAAATGACGCTGAAACAAAGCAAACTGTGCTCAAGCAAGAATAGTCAGGGTACAGAGAAGGACACAAGAAAACAAGCAAAAAGAGTATTTCAAATAGAAGGTTAAGAACTAATTCAAATAAAGCAATTTGAAGGTATTATGTACAAGAAAATAAGATCACTTAGCACAGGTATTCTAAAGATTTTTATGTTTGGGGGAAAAGATAACATTACTGATAGCAACATTTTAAAAAATGAGAAAAGGACATCTCCATCAGGAGACCTGTAAACAATGGGCCACAACACCCCATTGTTGCTGCACAGCCAGACTCCACACAGAGAAAAGGAGAAAGGTTAAGATGTGAGTGAAGAAAAGATATTAAATGGCTGAGAAATAGTTTTTAAGAAAAGGAAAGAAAAGAAAGTTATGCTTCTGAGGAGATTCTTAAATTGTGTCTAGATTTAAAATATGGAGCTACACCTTACCGTGGTAGTCCCTTTAGAAATCAACCTGAAATAATGTCCTTATTGAAATGCCCAGTTTTTCTCATCTAATTTATGCAAGGTTTCACAAAGTCACCAATGGCCTGGCCTAAGCTTTATAACCAAAATGTTTTCAGTACTACGCTTTACTAATGGCAGGCATCTTATCAAGAGAGATAGAGGGAAGGTAACTTATCCTCTATTACAGTTTCTGCTACTTAGTTGGCATCAGGAGAGGCTGATAAACCCAGAGGGAGAGTTGACAATTTAAGAAAAACAAATGGAAGAGTTCAGGGACAGCGAAGCCTTATTGGTCTAAACCACCATCTCTCATAGAAAATCCTGAAAAAGAAATGCATTTAAAACATAAGTAGAAGAAAATAACTTGTGGAGAGGAAGTAATGATTTTGTGACTGAGGAATTTCAGGAAGGTCCATTTGAGTGTTCTCATTCTCTCATTTTCCACCACTGAACACCCATTTGCTATGATTTGTTGTGGAAGGAAAGTAAAAGAAGCCTAGGCCTTACCGCCTCCACTTCGGCAGGGTCGTACCAAACATTGATGTACGGATGCTGTAAGGCATCGTCCACTGATATCCTCTTGGCTGGGTCAATTACTAGCATCTTTGACAATAAGTCCCTGGCTTGGCTGGCTGGAATGATAAATGAGAAGCACAATTAGTAAAATTTTGATTTGGGCAGGAAAATTTGTTGTTGGGAGAGGAAATTAAGAAAATAAAGATCAAGTAGCACCTTCCTCCTGAACATCATGGTACTTCACCAAGTGATTAGGGAAATGCAAAATGAAACAAATATTTTTATCCATCAGATTTGCAAGAATAAAAGACGGTATAATATCCACAAACACCAGGTTATTTCATTCATTTTGGTGGGAACATGAATTAGATTTTTTAGAAGGTCAATTTGGCAGTATCTACGATGGTCGAAAATGTGAATACCTTATGACTCAGCAGTTCCACTTTTAAATATACAGCCTAGAGAAACAAGTGCACATGTTCATGTAACATATATAGAAGGAGAGTTCAATGTAGCATTGGTTATGGAATAAATAAGTTTTAAAACAGCCTAAATTTCTATTTATAGAGTAACTAAATGGCCTTTGATAACAAGCATACCTTGGAATTGTACTCGGCAATTTAAAAGAATACAGTAACTCTATACAGGAGATCTGTCTGGAAAAAGTCCAACCATTGTAAATATAACAAGAACAGTTTGCACAACATCAATGTAACCTGGCAGCCAAGGAGAGTGGACTGGAATGAACATTCATGAACAATGACGACTTCACTGTACTAGTCAGTGGAGGCATAGCTGTTGAGTGAACATGTGTACTGTGTGGCCATCATGTTCAAAATGACTAAGTAAGTAGAGCAATGAATCTGCATCAAATTTTGTGTTAAGCTTGAACATTTCTGGGCGGAAACTACTTGAATGATTCAGAAGGCTGCAGCTATGGGCAACTGGTGATTGGCAGCTTCATCACAACAATGTGCCCACTCATGCTTCATATCTGTGCAGGTTTTTTTGGTGAAGCATCAAATCACCCAGGAGACTCAGCCCCTCTACAGCCCAGATTTGATACCACATGACTTCTGGCTTTTCCCAAAACTAAAATCATCTTTGAAAGAGAAGAAATTGCAGGCCATCAATGAGATTCAGGAAACTATAGTGGGCAGCTCATTGTGACTGGGAGAACTATGTGAGGTCCCAAGGTGCCTACTTTGAAGGAAACTGAGGTGTCATTGTCCTATGTCAATGTTTCTTGTATCTTGTAACTACTTCAATAAATGTCTATTTTTTCACAGTACATGGTTGGATACCTTCTGGACAGGCCTTGTATACTCGCACGGAGATGTTGCAAAGTGAAAAAAAAAAAGTTGCAGAATGATCCATAGATCATGATGGTATGTGTGTAAACCTGCCCCCTCTCAACAAGACAAGAAATATTTCCATCTATTTTTGAATATAAATACATAGAAAAGGTCTGTAAAGGTAATCAAAAACTTAAAATACCTCAGAGGAGGAAAGAATATGTACATGTATTGCTCACATAAATAAAAAGAAATCTAAAAGAGCAGTTTTTAAAAAAGGTAGTAGGTGGAGTAAGTGTAGACTGCTCATTTTTAAAGCTTTACTGAGCTAGTAAAAGGGCTAAAGCAGATAAGGGAGGCAAGGATGTCAGGGTCGACATTTTTGAGGACAAGAGAGATGAAGATGACTTCAACAGGAGCAGGAGCTTTAAGGACAGAGAAGAGGGGGCAGATTTTGAGAAAAAAATCTGCACAACTTAGTAAGCAAATTAATGTGGAAGATTTGGTTCAGTTTACAAAACACTAAATATTTACTTGTTCACCGTGTGCCAGGTATAATGTGAGGTGCCAAATCAAATTTGTTTCAGAATCACTTAGGATATTCTCAGAAATGTCCTAAGTTAAAGTAAGAATTAGATTTTTCTTTATATTATACTTTATACCAATTTATTTCCTGTCTCCATTCCTATGATTAAGGCATTAGAGGGCCTGGCAAAAATAACTCCTCTTTTTTATTACAAAATCTTTAATACAAAATCATAAACTGTAATTCTGTAACATAACAATATCACACTCAAGCACACCATATGACATTTTAAGTGAAATGTTCAAATTAAAACTATAAATTATTATGCCCATATGATTACCCTACCAACCACACTCAAGCAGGCATTACTTCTGCTGGGCCTTGTATTATCCCAATTTTGTGGGTGAAGAAAATAAGATTTGTTACTAAAGTTCATGACTTTAGACATAGTAGAATGAAGAATTACTTATTAACAAAAGTGTTTATATAGAGTATAACATGTGTAGGTAAAATCTTATTTGTCACTCTAATTTTTTTTTTAAAGGTGGTTAAGCATTCCCTAAAATAGAACTAAAACTCAGATGCCTGCTTCTCCAAGATTTTACAACAAAAATCTTATGTTGAAAATGTTTTCCAGGTAATAAAAAGAATTGAAACAATGATTTCAATATATATTACATTTGTCCTAGAGTTACACAGCAAAATAATTTTGATATTTTAAGTAAGGTCCATGAAATAATTAACCTGGAGCACACTGTTGCATACTTCAGGACTATTTGAATATCCAGACAATTCTAAAACCCTTCACCACTTGCCCTTTGGAAGAAAAATCCTTTAAGAAATACCCCTCCTGAACCAGAATATTCCCCTGAATCAATTAGAAACCTTTGGAGGAATCTTAGAACTCCAGTCTCTAATTAATCTCCTACTGTATTCCCTTAGCACTTACACAGTAGTAATTATATTCATGATTGTAATTGTGTTACATTACTTTTCAGATACCCTTACAATAAATAACCATCATAATGAAAAACTCAGACTATTATAAAGATTTCTCAGCCTTAGACAATAACTTATTTCAAGTATATTCAATGCAACAAAATTCTAGCGAATAATAAAGAAAAGAAAGAAATATCTCTCCTTAAATTGAGGTAGTTCAAGTTACAGGGCTGTCTCTACCACTTACTTATCTAGCCCATCACCACATAGCGCTTCCCAAGTTGTCCCTGATGGGCTTACCTTTAAGTTTATTGTGCTCAGAATCAGCAGGAAAGAGGGAGTCCGGAAAGAGTTTAGGGAAGGTGAGTCCTGCATACTTAGGGCGATTCTCCACATAGTTTCTTACTGTAGGTTGCAATTTCTTCATGAATTCTGGACATGGTGTTCCTAGTTGCTCAATTACTTTGTTCCACTGGTCAATATCTGAGAATTGAATAGTTAAGGGCAAACAGAAGTATAGACTGCTAGCTCTGGGCTTTCACTAGTTGGGAGACTAACTGCTTCTCAAATCCTGGTCACTCATCAACACAACTGGAATTTTAATAAGCAACAAAAGACAAATATAAAATCAGAGTTGTAAGGCAATGAATTCTTTTAAAATTTTAATTCACTTTTGGAACATACATACTATTGGAGAACTAGCATTACTTAACAAAATAGGATATTGTGAGATAGCCTTGGGTTATAAAGGTGAAAATGTACTTAATAATAACACAAGAAGAATTTCTTATGTTAAGATAAGCTTCTACATAACCATGTGACTTAAAAGAGGAAAAATATAATGACACATCATATTTTATCATTCAATTACCTCAATTATTTTCTAAAAATGAAAAATACACAAATATTTTAAATAAGATTCATTTACATTTTTCTTCAACTCTTCTGAGGATTTTTGTTCTTTCTTTCTCTACCAAATAGGAAATTTCATCATCTGTTAATGTTTTCAACTCATATGCATGTCTTATAAAATCAATGTAATTTTTGATAATAAGATATTCGTTAACTCTTCACCAAAGACTCAAAAATTTTCTATTTATCAAAGTAGTCACAGTTTCATACCTATTCTCTTAGAGAATTAAGAGGATACCCCTAAATATTAAGAAGATATGAGGGTAAAAATCAAATGATTAATTTAAGACAACGGATTTCCATCCAAGTGCATGTATTTCAAAAGTACATTAAGCATGCAGAATTCTACAGGAAAAATATTAACTCTATGAATATTAATAGCCCCCCAAATGGGAGCTAGCTCTTTGACAGACATATCCACTGATTGAGATTCTCTTTTTCATTTATCATTAACGTTTGCGATATCAAAGCCTGTGAATCGTAAATACCTCCAATGAAAACTGTGAAGAACCAACTGGAAGAAACGCATTTCAAAGAAATTCCTCTGCCACATGTCAATGAATAATAAAAGCCTTAGAAATTCCTTTTAAATTCAATACCACAAGCAGCATTCTCCATTACATTGTTTATTCTTCAACGACTCCATTCCTTTAGTAGAGCTAATTAAGTCATTTCTGCTAATGTAATTTGCAACAGTTCAGGGAATTTACCATAATATTACTTGAGGTTTGTAAACTCCTTACCCCTAGCTACTCAATACAGTTGACCTAAAAGAGATCAGTACTGGTCAAAGACAAAATTAACATATATAACAATAATAAATATATAATTCAAACAAAGTAGATATGACATTGCATGCAGATAAAAATCAAGCTAATTTGCAAATCCTCTTCTACCTCCTTTATAATCTGGCTGAATAAAATTTAAATTATTACATATCCTCTTAGTTACTAGGATAAAAAAAGTATGATTATGCAATATCAGGAAACAAAGTGAAAGTGGATAAAACTGAAGACTATTCAAGAGAATACAGTAATAAGTCAGAATACTTAGAAATAAGGAAACTAAAAAATTTTAAAAGATTAAAGTTAAAGGTTACTCTTACACAAAAACTTACATTAGTACTGGATATAGTTAATCTTTAACTGCTTAAACAAATTTAAATAGAAAATATTAGTACAAATAAATATCAAGTAATCACATTGAAAATTATGAAAATAAATCTATTCTCTAATACAGTTAAGTTATCATGTCCTATCAAGCCATCAATTAATCACTGGTTAAACTTCCTTAGAATTTTGCAGATGATGTCAAGCTAAAAATAGGGGCAAAGTAACTGTCATATTTTCTGTAAAAGTGTCATTTAAAAGTTGAGAAAATACTCCCAATAAACTATTATATTCTAGCTACATTTAGCTAGAATTATAGAGTTATTCAGTAAAAAAATGAGTTGCTTTTAAAATAGTGTTCCCAAAGCAATTCCGGGTTATTTTTAAAGTTTAAGAATAGTCAAATATTGTGGAATTGGTTAAATATGAATAGTTAAAATGTTTCTTTTTATAAGTTATAATTAAAGCTTATAGAAGCACTCAGTGAACACTCCTACCTTAGATTGTTTTTAAATAAAACACAACTGTGGTCCTTGATGCAATAGCTTACAAAAAGTAGGGAGGTACAAATCTCTATTTTTTTCAATGAAGTAGTTGAGTGTTAAAACTTCGACTATGTGATATAATCATCTTTAAAAGTTTATGCCTTTATTTTAACCAATCCATTTCAAGTTCTTTCTCCCCATAACCATGAAGTTATATTTAAGCGTTAAGTGCTTCTTTCCCAGATGTTCATGGGATCACAAAATGAACAACTATGTCCAACTATATATACTTAGTTAATCACATGATTTTCCTTTATAATCATAGCTACCCAAAAAGAAGCCAAGACTGGAAGTTATATGTCCTGGCTCTAAGTCTAATGTTTTTTCTAAGGATTCCACTAAGGAAAAGAGCAAGTTTGACATTGTTGTGGTAGAAATTGCTTTAATTTGGCCATGAAATTGATGATATATCTGTCGCAGGCAGTCCCCTTAAAGGCTGTCTCTGAAAATGCCTCCTTAGTGTATCAGGTCAATGTCACATAAAGCCATTAACTTTATTAATATTTTAAATAGAAAATGAGGTGATACATGTTTTTAAAAAAATTAATCATCATTTTCCACAAAATTATATTTTTAAATACATAAAATAATAACTAGATTTTTATGCTTAAGTGTTAATGTTTTTTAATGTTAATGTTAAGGTAAATATTTTTTTTAAAGAATGGCCAAAAGTATCTTTGTAAAATGATTTATTTGCTTTGGAACTCTCATAAGTCATTGTTTTTATACTACATACATATATATGGATCCAACTATTTACAAAATCCAGCCAGTGCAGTTATCAGAAAGACAATAAATGTGTTTTATATTTTTGATTTACTATTTCATTAAGAAATCATCACCCTTAACATATTTATCAAAGACATTTAATAAAAATTAAAATTAAAATTATCATTTTATAGGAATTATTTGACAGTCAATTTCTTCATCTAATTCTAAATTCACTACATAAAATAATTATATTGCACAGTTTATTTTATAGAGTATGATAACAAGACAAGATAATGTGTAAACATTGACTATTGCCTTCAACGAATAGTATCATAATAGATGAATGAAACAAAGTTAATATGGATTGTAAAAATGAATTATTTGAAATCTTAAGATTGAAAATGTTCATTAATTTTATCAGTTAGAGAAGTATTTACATTTCATGGATGCCTTTCGCTTCAATTTTCTTGGTTGGGAACTTTCTAAAATGTATCACGAACTGCCTTGAACATAATGTATGAATAGTATCTTATCTTTTTCTGGTTATTTCATGTAATAATTATGAACATAATTTATACAATGAACATTTAAGTTTTTAGAAGCTACAAAATGGAATCAAAAAGAATGTTTAATGGCCTAATTCTACTATGCCCTTTGAAAAACTGTACCTTTTTATGTTTTCTTCTATAGTTGATTAGTTTTTGTTATTATGAATATGGTTTCCAGTGTTGACATTTTCTTAAACTCTGATTTACTTTCTCCCCTACTCAGAGCTTTATATTCAATACTTTGTGCAGAATTTTTTGAGACCTATTTACAGCTTAAAGAATATCAGTGTTTATGTCCAAATTCTTAGCTATGTTTTTAAAGATTATTTTGCCTAAGAATAGTTTCAGGAGAGGTCATTTTATCTGTCAAGACATCCAGCTGCCTAGGCACTGCGTTGAGTATTGTTGTGTGGTTTTATGTCAGTCCTGCTGGAGAACTACTGCAATCAATTAGTAATTTCTGCAGTGACTATGCAATAAGGAAGTAGAGGTATGCAAGCCACGTGTTAGGCATCATGATATATCAAGTTTTCCAATTTGAATATTTATAACATAGGAAAATTACAAAATACAGATCCTTCCCCTCTCCCTATTGATCTACATAACTCTGAGTCCATAAGTCTGATATAATATTATTTTTTTAAAAATACTAACCAAGCCCTGGCTGTTGTGGTTCAGTGCATTGAGCACCAGTTTGCAAACTGAAAGGTCACTGGTTCTATTGCTGGTTAGGGTGGGTGCCTGGGGTGCCAGCCAGGTCCCCAGCTGGGAGTGTGCGAGAGGCAACTGATGGATGTATATCTCGCACATTGCTCTTTCTCTCTTTCTCTCTCTCCTTCCCCTCTCATTTCTCTGAAAGTAAATAAATAAAATCTTAAAAAACAAAAACACCAATAGTAATTGAAACCCAGGTGGCTCTAGGACTATTTTGAGAAATATCAATGCAGCATGTACTAACGGTCTCTTGTCAATTACTAAATCCATTTAAGAAAAAAGTACTGCCTTGGCCTGTGTCGCTTAGTTGGTTGGAGCGATTCCCTGTCAGGACACATGCCTAGGCTGTGGTTCAGTCCCCAGGAGGGGCGCCTGTGAGAGGCAACGGATGGATGTTTCTCCCAAGCATTGGCGTTTCTCTCCCTCTCTCCCTCCTTTCCCTTCTCTCTAAAATCCATAGCATGTCCTTGAGTGAGAACTAAAAAAAAAGAATAAAGTAATAAAATATTTCAATTTTATGATGCAAATTATAATAGCTTCAAATTCACCAAAAGTTTATTCCACACCTATTTTCTATGACAAACTTAAGAATTTCACCTAAAAAATACTGCAAGAAAAGAAAAATCCTAACATTAATCCCATTTCTCCATGTAAATTTCCTGAAAAGACCATGGGAATATATTTCATGGCAAACATAGGCTCCCAGCAGAGGGAGAAAGATTCCACACATTGAAATCTAAGAAACAACTGAAATTATATGTTGCTATTACCCATGGGGTTCTAGTCACCGAAAATACAAAAGCTACTCAATAAAAAGTTCAAACTATCTTACAATTTATTTTAGTAATTACTTCATATTTCTTTAGGATAAAATTTGCTCTCAAAATAATTCTTACTTCTGAGGACAAGTTTAAAGGTCAGAATAGAAATATAAATACATATGACAGAGTTCTGGAATCAGATTTTGTATTGAATTGTTTTGTTCCTTTAAAAATATTTTTATTCCTTTTTTATTTGAAAATATTCTTTTCCTCTCAAATTCTCCCTCAAATTCTGGTAATGTGATATGTGAACAAGTTATTTAATAAATAATTGTAACTAGCATTTATTTTCATTATAAATGACCAAGGAAGAGGAAATATCATAAACCAGGACACATCTGAAAACCAAAGCTGACGATATGAGTAACAGGCTGTTTGTTCACTGGTAACATTGCTAATGGGGTACTGTGGGTCACAAAACATCCAAAGGCTGGTATTTGAAGTATGACATATACGGATCTTAGTACAGTCTGTCTTATAAATCTATTTATTATCATAATCTATATATACTTATAAAGCACAAAAATGGAAAGACATTTCACATATAAGAGAACTGAGAATATGTGTCACAATGGTCAAATGTTCATTAAGCTATTAAAGGTTAGTCTTTGGGCGCTCTCATTTGCACAGGCCCTTATAAGACTGTACCTAATTTTGTATAATATTAATTATTTTTGTATAATATTACACAAAATTTTGTATAATATTTATTTTGTATATAACACTCTTCTCAAATTGTAGGATATCCTCACCGCACAAAGGCTAGATCTGTCTCTGTCTGCATTTTTAAAATGGGAAGCAACCTTTGACATCTGTGTTTTATAGCTGAAAAATATCAAGGTCCTTTTAATATTGGTAAATAAAATAATTTTAAACAAAGAGGCTAATACAAATAGCTTCTAACACTAACAGAAATAGAGAATTCTACTTATGGGAGTTGTAGTGACACTGTACTTTGATCTGTGAGGCCCTTTCTGGAAGATTACATCCATTTCTGGGTATAGCACTATATAAAAGGGAGGTTAAGAAGGTACAATTAAGTTTATATGAGGTCAAGAACACATGCCACTTTGTCAAGCATATCTGACAAAACTTTTTATGTTTAAAATTTTAAAAAAGCAGGAGAAAATCCATGCCCCTCTATCCTAGCATTTTGATCTCTCTTATCCCTCAGCCATTAACACCTTCTAATATACTATGCATTAAATTATAAACTTCATGATGTCAAATATATCATGGCATCATGATTTTCATGATGACAGTTTTGTTTATTGATATATCTCTGAAGACAAAAAGTGTCCAGCACACAGTAGGTGCTCAAAAAATATTTCTTGAATAAATGAAGGTCTATTTTATGTCCAATCAGACTTTTTTAGGGAGATAATAATAAAATAGGGGAGAAAAATTTAAAGAAACAAAAGCTGAGAAATTCTGGGAATTGAGGGTAGACTGGAATTTGGGAAATACAGTGCATCTCACGGGAGATAAATAAAAATAAACCCACACCTAGTCGTGTGAGAGAGAAATAGCAAAAAACCAAAGACAAAAAAAGAATTCTAAATGAATCAGAGAAAAGGGAAAAGCTGTCTCTAAAGATGACTATTAAATTCACCAGCAATATTAGAAACATTAAGTCAGTGGAATAATATCTTTAAACTGCTGGAAGAAAATAACTGTCAATGTCAAGTTCTATATCCAACTAAAATATCTTTAAAGTAAGACAATCCAATTAAAAAACAGAGGTTTTTCCATCAAACTCCCACTAAAAGTCTTCTACCCTATGTACTTTAGGAAGAAAGATTATTTTCTTCCTAAATAAAGGACAAAATAAAGGACCACAATAAAGGACCAAATTGCAAGAAGTAGTGGTAAGCCAAACAAAAAATGATAATCAAAAGAGTGAATCTAAAGAAACTCTACCTATACACTATAAAATTATAATATTGTCAATTCATGAGGCTAAAAAATAAGAACAAAAAATTACTGTGTGCTAAGACTCTTATATGTTCAAGCAAAGGGTTTTAAAATATCTTTTTTTTTCTGGGTGTAATTTTTTTTATTATTGTTCAATTCCAGTTGTCCCCATTTTCCCCCATTACTCTCTCCCTGCCCTATCCACCCCCACCTCCCACATTCAATCTCCCTGCCCCATTGTCTTTGTCCATTGGTCCTTTATACATGTTCCTTGATGACCCTTCCCCTCTTTCCCCCGTTATCCGCCTCCCTTCTCCCCTCTGACTACTGTCAGCTTATTCTTTTTTTCAATGTCTCTTTCAATTTTGCTTGCTTGTTTGTTTTGTTCATTAGGTTCACTTATAGGTGAGATCATAAGGTATTTCTCTTTCAATAGCACTTCTCTACAAACTGAACTATAGATTAAAAACAAATCCAATATAAATACCAATAAGAATCTTTTTATAGAAGTTAACTAGCCAATTTAAACATTTTTATGGAAGAGTAGTAATTCATTACTGGCTAAGACACTTCTGAAAAGGACAAAAAAAAAAGGAGTTTTAACTCTACCTGACATAAGTCCATAGTTTACATTTATATCCATTAAGGAAGGGTAGTAGTGTTATAGGCATAGACTAAAAGAACAGAACATGGAGCCCAGAATATAACAGCCCTCCATCTAATATGAGGAAATTTGTGACAGGGACAGCATTATAGATCAGTGAAGAAAGAACGTACTGGTCAGTAAATGGAAGTAGAAAAAAAATGGGGTACCTCTTTCACACCATGCATAAAAATTAACTGCAAGTGGACTAGAAGTTTAAATGTAAAACATTAAACTTTAAAACATTCACAGTAAATTTATAAGACAATATAAAGGAGTCAAAGAATTCTTAAGCAAGATATAAAAATACATGAAGCATAAAAAAAGATTGCCAAGTTTCAAAATCACCGTGAAATAAAAGGGGAAAATAATCTAAACATAGGGGAGAAGATATTTATAACACATAAAACTGCCAAAGATTAGGTTACCAATTATATAAAGAACTCCTAATAATCAACAAAATAATACAACAGAAAAAAGTTGCTTAAAAAAACAAAACAAAAAAAAACCCCACTTTACCAAGGGAAAAATACTAATGTCCAAAAAATGAGGAAAGATACTTAGCCTCATTTGTAGTCAAGGAAATTAAAATAGTATTTTATATCCAAGAGATTGGTAAAAAATTAAAAAACCAATCTGACAAAACCAAGAGTTGGTAAGGCTGGGAAATAGACAATCACATCTATATGCTGCTACCCTGGAAATTGATGCTACACAGTCAAGTTAAAACTGTGCACACCTGTGGGCCTGGGCGTTTATCAAAAAAACAAACAAACAAACAAACAAACCTGCCCATGTTCCCCACAGATATATATATTCATATCATCATTGCTTACAAAAATAAAAACAAAAATTAAATATATGTCAAATCCTATTTATAGGAGAATGGAATAGCCATAGAATATTCATAGTCTGGAATACTACAGAGGTATGAAAATGAATGAACTATGTCTCATGCATCAAAAGGAGTAAATCTCAAAAATATAATGTTAACTTTAAAAAAGCAAGTCACAAAATAATAATGATAATATGTAAAATACATAAAACTAAACCATATATATTTAAGGGTAAATATGTCTATGGTAAAAATATAAGGAAAGTCAAAGAGACAGTAAAAGCACATGCTTGGGACAGCAGTGGCTTCTGTAGGGAGAAGAGAGGGCATGGCTGATGAGGCACACACAAAAAGAGTAAGACGTATTGGTAATGTTTTCTTTTTTTAACCTAAATGATAGTACATATGTTCATTTTATTGATCTTATTCAAAAGTTATATATTTAATATTAATTTGATTACATAAAATATCATGTAATTTTCAAAGTAAAAATGTCTGCTACGATGAAATTCATTAGGAGAGGTTCCAAAAGGAAGTGATCTTGGTAGCTGAGCTCTGACCCTCCTGTAGAGAGTTAAAAATGTACCTGAACAAAAGTCAGTTAATATGTACTAAAAATATGTCTACTACTAAAGCAGCATATATATATATATATATATATATAACATTTTAAAAATTATTTTGGCTGTCTAAATTTCTCAATTATGAAAAGGATGTACTGATTTTTTTAGGCATAAAAGATAAAGGGTAGAAGACCTTACTAATGTTTTAAGTTTTGCTGTTACATTATTTTGTTTATTAAGAAGACTTGCATAGTTCATATTGCATGAACTTATAGAAATCATTTATTTTGAGAATGTCTTTATATAAATGAAGATGTGCTGATTAGATAAAATAGGACCCCTTACAGTGTGTCACACAGGTGCATCATGTGCACATTGTTTATCTCCAGCTCCATTGAAAGGCTCTAGTTAATAAGCACAAATATAATTTTATGTCTCTTCAGATAAGTCATTTATAATAATAGGAAGTTTATAAACATAAGTAATACCTTGCATTTAAAAAAGCTAACTTTATCATATTCAGTTTCATAAACTGTATGAAAAAGACTGATTTAAACTTTAAACAATACATTTGAAATCATTAGAAGTCCACACCCTATCCTCCAAGGAGGTTCTTTACGAAATAATTCCCATGTGCTTGAGAAATATACAAATGTATGCCAATACGAGAGTGCCAGAAATAACTTGATATCAAATACCTAGCTCAGGCATTGACAGGGCATCTAATATGAGACTTGACTATTATCAGCAGCCTAAAGCTTTACTGGAAAGGTCTTTTGGTACCCAAGTTAAGAAGTGATACCTGGGCAACTTCTGCCAAGAAATGGATTCTAAGAAATGTTCATTTGTATTTAGTAACTCAGTTGTGAAAATCAATCAGATGTTCTTTGATGAAAATATAAGGAAATTAATGAAAATCAATCATTTTAATTTACAGGGCCAATATTTATTTCGGTCATCAATTATTCAACCACAATGAACTCCTGAAAAAGCTGAGTACAAAGTTAATGGATTGACTTGATCTTCATCAAATGTCTAAAATTAGCCAAAATTTAAGTACTATTTCATATTTATGCCCAAAGGCCAAACTCAAATTTGTAATTTTTTGAGAATCAAATAAATTAGTTTTTAATCAAACAACATACTACTACTCAATATCATTAACATTAACATGAATGTGATAAATTTGTAGATGTTATTTAATAATATGTGGAAGACAACTACAATAGACAGAACAAATTTTAAAGAAATGTGTATTATATGTAAGATTAGAAGAGAGTTTTTAGTAAGAATGGAAGTTAAAACAGTATAGCTTTGTTTTTTGCTAAATAAAACATTTTAGTTTAAGTTCTTCCATTCAACAAAAATTAAATGAGGGCCTAATTCAGTCATTTCCTAAACCGATCCTTTAATACAGAAATGTATGTATGTAATGGTATCTATAACCACATGCAATATATTTATCCTCAAAGTAAATGGCTAATCATAATATGGTTAGGATGTACTATCTTAGTAATCATATTTACTTTAATTACATATTAAAACCTCATTGTTATCGTTTCAATTTTAGTTTTGAATTACAATCATTTAAGCAGAGGTTTTATCTTTAATATGATGAGGACTTATTATCTTTATAAATTACTGAGTGTAGGAGGATATTTAACTAACTTAAAGAAGTAAGTTATTACACACCCATATACTAATCACACAGTATCCATTTCTATTTAACACTGCAGAGCCTCTGGAATTTTTACTTGCTAACTATTTGCTGAGGGTCTCTTTTACTTATTCAAGTGATATAAATTTATTTCTTCAGATATTTTATGTAACCATTATTAATGAGCTTTTAATTATTGCATTTGTTAATTATATGAAGAAAATAACAGCACAATTGGAGAAATCATTCCTATAAAGGAAATAAATGAGAAAGAGAATTTTAGAAGACTTTGATCAATTTAAAAATAAAATTCATATGCATGCTTCCTGAATAGATATTAAAATAAATAGATTGTATTTGTGGGTGAATATAAATCTAATTAAATTTTTTATGCCAAGTGACTATTTCTTATGATATGAAAGCTAAATCTTGTCTTAAAACTAAAATATTCTGTCATTTATTATTTACCTATTCATAGAACTTAATTTTGAAACATCTATAACAAAAAACAATACAGAAGAGTATATCACTGTTATTAGATTCTTATGACTCAAGGCAGGCCTTTTGATACCATGCTGACTGTTTCATATTTGGTACTGTTTATCCACATCAGATCTTGCTAAGAGACATGGTTACTCTACCATGATTCTAGCTGTGAATATTTGACACCGGAGTCGAATCTAAGCCCTCTGAGGGCAGCAAATGTATACCATCAGCAGTGCTGTACTTGAGAGCAAATGAAATTGATTGAGAGTAACACCCGTAGAGACCACTGGCTGCTGAGAAGGATACGATCAGTGCCAGGAAACAGCACTGCACCTTTTATCATTTCTCCCATGATGCACCCTACTGACCACATGTCAACTGAAAACAAAAATGACATGAAGATAAACAAGGAGACAGGAATAGAAGAGTAAATAAATGAAAACACTTGACTACCCATGCCACAGAGCAATGGTCTGACCTTTCACTAAATGCATGAGAGGTCAGTCTTATGATCATTAGTCTTTTAAAACAGTAAAAAAAGGAGCAAACAAGAGCATCAGGGCCTTTTCTTATATGAAACTAAAGTAACAACACCATGTAATGTTACCCAATGTATGATAATGTTACTTTGCAATTATAATTCAATGATTAATTTTGTTTCTGATTAAAAAGTCTAATTTGCATTCATCTACTAGAATCCTACTGATTTGTGTCATAAATTACTCTAGATTGTGTTAATATGGGAAACATGCAAATCAGTTAATTTTTTATTCTTCTGTATACCATATTTGGAAAAAAGAAAAGAAAAGCTGCCAGCAGCATCAAAAGAACGGGTTTCTTTTACAAAACACATTTACTCTTATTTATAAATATGAATAAATTTCAGGAAGTGATATGCCAGTTCAAGAAAGACTGTTTTGGAATATGCTGGCTCAGTTTCACTGACTGCTATCAAAGGAGCAAATTTCTAAACAGAAAGCCTTGCCTTATTCTTATAAACATTGCTGCTTTATAAGGATAAAAAATGCTGGCTTTTAAAACAGGATGGTTCAACATGAAATAAACAGAAGGCTGATACTTTTTTTGAAACCATTGAATCAAAAGAAACCTAAAGTTTAAGGTGAAATTATAATGTCTCTCTGCTATTGCCAGTTATCATCCAGAACTTAAAACCAGGGAGCTAGGGCAGAGGATCCACAGGGAGGGACAAAATGGGGAAAGGCGAAGCCAAAAAAGTGAAGTCTCTGTGTTTAACTCTAGTTGGTTACTCACTTGTTCTATTGAAAAGTCAGAAAGAGAAACGGGTCATTTTTATGGGGGGAAATAACCTAGCAGAATAAGGATGTTGAGGGGGGAGCACACAGGGAAAGGCATTATAATGGCAGCACGCTATAATTTTGCTCCACTTACTCCTCAAATTACATTTTGTAATTTGGTAGTCACCTTAAAGAATTCCTCAGGAGATTCTTTCCAGTGAAAAACTCTTACTCCAGTTAAACTCAAAGTTTTCGTAGTTTGACTTAACTCCTAAACAGAGTGATCGCTGCAAAGGAATTGTTACAGTTTTGAAGGTAATAAGCATACACAGAGAAGCAAATTTGTTTTGCTTCCATTTTAGGAAAGCAAGTCTCATGCAAAGTTATCATGGAAAGATAGAGCAAACAGTTGTGCACCCCTTTATTATTAACATATTTGTAATTCCAGATAATATCTATCTCACAAGAGGTTGGTATTGTGAGATTTTTTAAATTAAAATTAATGGGAAAAGAAAAATATCTCTGAAAGTATATTTGTTTTTGAATTGCAAGTATTCTTATCATACTGTCCCAAGTGACCAGTGTGAAATAAATTGCTATTTATAGTGTATTTCTTTTCTAGATATAGGGAAAGGGATAGACAAAAAATATAGAGAGCTAGCAAGTCATTTGGCAGGGTTCTCTCTTGCCTGCATCTATTCATACATTTGGGAAAAGGTTATAAAGGTTGTTTCTGCCACAAACTTATCTGGGATTTAGAAAACAGAGAGGAGGAACTTCCAGCCAAGATAGAGGACTAGGTAGATACATTTTGTCTCCTTGCACAACCAAAAGAAGGACGACAACAAAATTAAATGCAAAAAATAACCAGAACTGAGGGAAAATTGAACTGTATGGAAGTCTAACAACCAAGGAGTTAAAGAAGAAACATTCATTCGGACAGGTAGGAGGTGCAAAGATGGAAAGAGGGGGTAAAGGGGGCAGAGAGGACACGTGGCAAGGCAGCAGCTGGCAGACCAAGCAGTCCCACATTTGCATGACTATAAACCAGGGGGAACAATTGGGGAATGAGAGAGACTGTGCAACCCAGGGTTCCAATATGCAAAAAGAAAGCCTCAAAACTTCTACCAGTAAAAACCTGTGGGGTTTCTGGCAGCAGGAAAGACTGCCAGTCTCACAGAAGAGATCATTTGAGAGACTCACATGGTCCCATAATATACACAAACCACCTACCCAGGAATCAGCACCAGAAAGTCCCAAACTGCTTGTGGGTAGCGGGGGAAGCGACTGAAAGCAGGCCAAGAGCCAAGCAAGTGGTATTGTTCTCTGACCCCTCCCCCACACACAGTGCCACAAGGCAGTGAGGAGGGTTGCCCCACCCTGGTGAATATCTAAGGCTCCACCCCTCACAACATAATAGGCACACTGAGACCAAAAAAAATATGGCCCAAATGAAAGAACAGATCAAATCTCCAGAAACAGAACTAAGTGATGAAGAGAGAGCCAATCTATCAGATGCAGAGTTCAAAACACTGGTAATCGGGATGCTCACAATCAGGATGGTCACAAAATAGAGGAAAGAGTGAAGGCCATGCAAAGTGAAACAGAGCAAAATATACAGGGAACCAACAGTGAAAGGAAGGAAACCAGGATTCAAATCAATGGTTTGGAGCAGAAGGAAGAAATAAACATTCAACCAGAACAGAATGAAGAAACAAGAATTCAAAAAAATGAGAAGAGGCTAAGGAGCCTCTGGGGCAACTTTAGACACTCCAACATCCAAATCATAGGGATGCCCAAAGGAGAAGAGGAAGAGCAAGACACTGAAAACTTATTTGAACAAATAATGAAGGAAAACTTCCCCAATCTGGCAAAGGAAATAGACTTCCAGGAAGTCCGGGAAGCCCAGAGAGTGCCAAAGAAGTTGAACCCAAGGAAGCACATGCCAAGACACATCACAATTACATTACCCAAGATTAAAGATAAGGAGAGAATCTTCAAAGTTGCAAGAGAAAAGGAGACAGTTCCCTACAAAGGAGTTCCCATAAGACTCTCAGCTGATTTCTCAAAAGAAATCTTGCAGGCAAGAAGGGGCTGGAAAGAAGCATTCAAAGTCCTGATAGCCAAGGACCTACATCCAGGAATACTCTATCCGGTAAAGCCATCATTTAGAGTGGAAAGGCAGATAAAGTGTTTCCCAGATAAGGTCAAATTCAAGGAGTTCATCATCACCAAGCCCTTATTATATGAAATGTTAAAGGGACTTACTAAGAAAAAGAAAAGATCAAAACTATGAACAGTAAAATGACAACAAACTCACAACTATCAACAACTGGACCTAAAAAAACAAAAACAAAAACTGAGCAAACAGCTAGATCAGGAACAGAATCACAGAAATGGAGATCACATGGAGGGTTATCAGCAGGGAGGGGGAGGATGGAGAATGGGGGAAAAGATACAGGGAATAAGAAGCATAATTTGTAGGTACAAAATAGATGAGGGGGAGATTAGGAATAGTATAGGAAAGGGAGAAGCCAAAGAACTTATATGTATGACCCGTGGACTTGAACTAAGGGGGTGGATGCTGGTGGGCGGGGGTGGGGGGATGTAGGGTGGAGAGGAATAAAGGGGAGAAAAAAATGGGCAAACTGTAGTAGCATAATTGGTACAATATATTTTAAAAAAGAAAACATCTGTCATTTTTTAATGCAAAAACTGTTTTCTATGATATCTCTGGCAGATATTCATTTTTTTCATCTGGTGCAGAACCACTTCCATTGCTTTCTAACTGTGTAACCTCAGTCAAATTACTTTATCTCTCTTTATCTCAGTTTCATTTTCTAAAATGTAAATGATAAATAGTATTTATTGCGTAGAGATTTTAAAAGACTTGAAAGAATTATACCTGATAAAGATCTTTTCATATTGCCTGGTACACAGTAAGTCTTCATTAAATATTAGTTATGTATCATTGTGAATTAAATATATATTGGAATTATATATTGAAATTCCATATATGAAAATCTTATTTTAGATTTATAAAATATATTATATCATATTTATTTATAATTAAAAAATCTTCCCAATGAGGGAAACTCACTGCTCACTGGGCCATTCTTCTCACAATTGATAACCACTTAGAAAGGCCTTCCACATACTGAATCACAATTGACTCTACAGAACTTCTCTCCATTATCTAAACAGGAATTGCCCTGTTCCCTCAACCAAATAATAATCTTAAAATATGTGAATATAATCTATGATCCCTGATCACACATCTTAAAACTAGCAATTTTTTATCTTTCAGACTAACATCCCTTGATTTTTCACTTTTCTTCCTATATGCCTTTAAACAGCAATAACAATGACAATCACCCTAAAATGGAATCTCAGTCACTCTGTTGCTCCAGTCCCATTTTTTTCTAAGCAGTTCTCGGTTTAATAATTGCTGGTGATAACTCTATATGTCCCAGTTTTCCTTTGTTTGGCTCTTCTGGATACAGATATTCCAAAGTAAAAGCAGACCATTTTTAGACATTTAACTTCATGTCAGAACCAAAAATAGACTTAATAGATCATAAAGTTTTTGCATAAAAATTATGCAAAGATATAAACACTATATATGAACTACTGATGAATATATATTGGATTACATTTTCTTTATTTTAATGTATCTTTTCTAGGTGATAATAGCCTGGAAACTTCAAATTTCCATTTAAGTTTTCTCGCTATTCATTATTCCTACTGACTATCAATGCTTAGCACCTAAGTGCTAAGCCTTGTGCCTGACAATGACACAAGCTATCATGAAGAATTATAAAAGTGGAATACATGCATATGAATCTATATAGATTTTTATATACTCAGGACAGGATTATTTTTCAAGGCAAAGCCATTGCACCGAATTTTATGTTTATCAAGGTAATGAAATTTTCAAGGTATTCCAGTGAATACCAACCGTGAGAAAAGCTTAGGAGAAATTAGCATCAATCATTGTCGGAAACTGGATTTTGATGTTTTCTGGCAGTCTGATATAGTAGTTAGGTTTCCTTCAGGCTCGTGTACACTAACGCCACCCAGGGAGAGTTCTGGTTGCTTTTAGGATTCTGATTCATTACATTTTCCTTCCCATCATCAATATTCATATAGGGAGAAAGCAGATTCATCCGCAACTTTAACACTCAGAAGTCGAGTCACTTTTCTTAAAATGAATGTTAAGTAAGTTTTGTGCTACAAAATATGGTTATTAATTTTCTAAGTAAGAAAAATCTTAAGTGTCATGTCATTTGCTAGGCATTAGATTATACTAAACTAACTTTTATCTACTTTTAGCCAAGAGACAGAAATAATATAATGCAGGACCTGGCAGCTTAAATCTAAATGAAGAAAGTAATATATTGCTGCCTCTGCTTTCTGTGTAATAGCTTGGATTGTTATTCACAATTAAATACTTTTTGGACTATGTGAGCTTTGTTCCAGTAACCTGACAAATGTTTCAATGGCTCTGGTAACACGAATTTTAAACCACACTGCTTGTCTCCTTAACATGATTATTATACCTTCATTTCCCAAAGAATTCAGACAATGTGCTTAGATACATTTTCTTTTTTGGATACCTCAAAGTACAGTAGCAAAATTTAATATGGTTTTTAAAACCAAAATACTATTTCTTCGAAACACTTATGTTTCAAAAGTTAAAAAATTAATTAGATATTTAACAGAAGCACATTGTTTTAAACTTCAATGCAAAATGAAATTATAAAAGATTACTAATATATGTAAATAAACTTATAAAATACCTATTTTGCACATGTGACCCTAAGTAAGAAAAATAAGCAATATCTGAGAACAAGATGCTAAATATTCCAATGCCAAGGAATCAAAGGAAGATTTTTTCCTTGAATCTACATATTCAGCTTGTTTTTCTTTCTTTATAACCTCTATGGGATCATATTATTAATTTTAACCTTCATTTAAAAGGTTTTATATATATTTTTTGCCCTGGCTGGTGTGGCTCAGGGGATTGAGTGCTGGTCTGTGAACCAAAGGGTTGCCAGTTTGGTTCCCAGTCAGGGCACATGCCTGGGTTGCAGGCCACGTCCCCAGTGAGGGGTGTGCGACAGGCAACCACAATTGATGTTTTTCCCCCTCTCTTTCTCCCTCCCTTCCCCTCTAAGAATATATAAAAATCTTTTAAAAAAAAGATTTTATATTTTTATTTGCTTTTCACAAAACGTAAAAATCCATTAAACCTTATAATAAAGGAGAAAACTTTTAGATTTATATTACATTATAAATAAATTATAGACTAATGACTTCACAGAATATTTTGCCATGAAAACACTTTAATTTTTTTACTGCACCAAAATTTTTTAAATTGTCATCTTTGAAAATCCATTCAATTCTGCAGTGTATATAAGTAAGTATTTACAGAAATCCTAATGTTGAAAAAGTATTTTTCTTTAAACTTCTTATGCTCTGATCAACAAATAGCACACGCTGGCTCTGAACGTCCCACATCATCACCAAAGTAAATGCAAGCTCTTCCAGACCACGTGTCCTCACTTCATAGGGCACATTGACTCGCAGAAGCGCTTTAAGAATCAGCAAACAACTTATTTTTCTTTCCTTTCCTTGTTGTCTAAATCACAGACAATTTGGTTTCTCACCATTGGAGATAATATTTTTTATTCCAAGTGACATTTTAGTTATTTCCATTTTTTATAGTTTATCTAATTCAGTTTAAAGGTTATTTGGATTAGAGCTCCCCAAGGTTAACTTTATAGTATAGAAATTGGAGTTTCTTATCTTTCAAGGTATTTGCAGGTATGTGTATGTATGTAAACAATCAATGTTTTACAGGTGTCAAATGACTATCATCACGGCAACCCTGTAATATAAGCAAAGAAGGTATTTTATAAAGTAAATTGACCTGTAGGGGATTAAGTCACATGACTAAAGTGAATAGGATCAGAAGCCAGTTTTTGGAGACCTTTTCCTATATGAACTCAAGACATCTTACTGCTGAAGAGTCAAGCTCCATAGTAGGTGTCACTGTTTATGTGCTGTGTCCCAAGGGCAGTTTAAATGCAATGTCACAGTAATGACTAAGAAATGCTTTTTACTGTTTGTAGTTTTACCCCCTCAATGTTTCATTTCATTTTTAAAAGTGACTCAGTACTCTGTCTATAGAACTGTAGATGGATAGGAAAAGTAAAATGCTTTTAAACCTTTCCATACACATAGTGCCAGCAGACAGGGAACTTCTGGGGCCCAAGGAGCTTTGTGCACGAAGGCACCGAATGCTTGCTCTTCAAGGCATGAAGGGGTCAAGATCCAGTTTCTCAACTTCTTGCCTTTTGTTTCACCCCAGAAGTCGGTTCTCTATGCCCTCCCTCGAGTCTGCTAGCTTGCCGTATGGCTGTCCTTTTGTGACCTTTAAGCCTCCTCCTGCCCCCTCGTGCAGGGGTTTCCAACCATTACCAGTCCATGTCCTGTTAGGAACAAGGCTGCCCGGCAGGAGGCGCGTGGTGGGCAAGCAAGTGAACCACAGCCTCTCACCATCGTGGCATTTCCGCCTGAGCTCCCTCTCCTGTCGGGTCAGCAGGGGCACTAGATTCTCACAGAAACACGAACCCTCCTGTGAACTGTGCATGAGAGCAATCCAGGCTGTGTGCTCCTTATGAGAATAATGCTTGATGATCTGCAGTAGAGCTGAGGCGGTGACACTAGCACTGGGGAGGGGCCGCAAATGCAGATTATCATTGGTGGAGAGGTTTGACTGCACAGAGACCATAATAAACCAACTGCTTGCAGACTCATATCAAAACCCTATCAGTAAGTGGCAAGTGACAATTAAGCTACATCTGGTGGCAGGCTTTAAGTCAGAATCTGACACTTACTTTAGTCTGCACACAGCCTGCCCATTGTTTTATTTACCACTTCCATCCTTGCTTCTTTTCCACACTGCGTACTTGTCTTGGTCACAGTTTTGGTAAGCGCACATGCTAACCCTAGCCAAAATGAGTAAAAGTAATTGTCGCCAGAGAGCTTCTTTGAAAAGAAGGAAAGACCCAATGATGAGACAGCAGAAGACTCTAAGACTGCCAACAAAAATAAAGCTGCATTTAAAAGAAAATACCAAGAGTCCTGCCTAACGTACGGGTTCATGGCAATAGGTGATTCATATTATCCAAACCCACTTTGTATAATATGTTGTGACCAGCTATTCAAAGAAGCTATGAAACCTTCAAAACTGCTTTGCCACATGGAGACCAAGCACCCTGCATTAAGGGACAAGCCTTTGGAGTTCTTCAAAAGAAAAAAAAAACATGAACAGGAAGAACAGAAGCAATTTTTGAAGGTCACCACTTCATCCAATGTGTCTGCACTGAGAGCATCATTCTCAGTGACTGACCACATTGCTAAAGCTAAGAAGCCCTCTACTATTGGTGAAGAGTTGATCTGCCTGATGCTAAGGACATTTGTCATGAACTTTTAGGAGAGGCTGCAGTTCAAAAGGTGGCATGTGTTCCTCTTTCAGCTAGCACCATAACTAGACGAACTGATGAAATTGCAGAGGATAATGAGGCACGATTGTTAGAGAAGATTAATGAAACACCATGGTACACAATCCAGGTTGATGAGTCTACCGATGTTGACAACAAGGCAACACTGCTTGTTTTTGTGCCATATATTTTTCAGGAGGATGTGTGTGAGGATATGTTATGTGCATTTCTATTGCCAAATAACACCACAGCTAAGGAACTATTCAAGTCTTTGAATGATTATGTATCAGGAAAACTGAATTGGTCATTTTGTGTCAGTATATGCACGGATGGAGTGGCTGTCACGACTGGATGGCTTTCTTGTTTCACTACTTAGGTCAAAGAGGTCGCTTCTGAATGTGAGTCTAGGCACTGTGTCATCCACAGGGACATGCTGGATAGCCAAAAAATGTCACCTGAACTTAACAATGTTTTGCAGGATATGATTAAAATCATCAAACACATTAAAGCACATCCCCTTAACTCATGTCTGTTCCCGCAGCTCTGTGAGGAGAGGGACACAGAGCACACACACCTTCTCTTGTACACAGAAGTGAGGTGCTTTCTAAAGGTAGCTCACTGGCCAGAGTTTCTGAGTTCTGAGACCTGCTCCAGTGATTTCTTTCAGAGAAACAGCCACCACTGGCAGCACATTTCAGTGACACAGAATGGGTCACAAAACTTGCTTATTTGTGTGACATAGTCAACCTGCTCAGTGAACTCAATATGTTACTTCAGGGGAGAATGTCAGCTGTGTTCACGATGTCAAATAAAGTGGCTGCATTCAAAGCCAAACTGGAATTATGGGGGCAACAAGTGAACATTGGGATTTTTCACATGTTTCAAACATTAGTAGAGATTTTGAATGAGGCTGGGCCAGGGCTTGCTCTCTCCCAGCTGGTGCATGATCGCCTATGTAAGCTTGCAAAAGAGTTTGAGTGTTACTGCCCAACCACAAAAGATGCCCGAACTGGGAAGGAACAGATCCATGGCCCATTTGTGAGTAAGCCAGATAAATCGACTTTGTCTGTGCTAGAAGAGGGTCAACTACTTGAGACTGCAAATAATGGTGGCGTTAAAAGTATATTTGAGACAAGTTTAAATCTCCATGAGTTCTGGATTAAAGACAAGGCAGAATACCCTGAGATTGCCACAAAAGCACTGAAAAGCCTGCTTCTGTTTCCAACATCCTATCTTTGCGAAGCTGGGTTTTCTGCAGTGACAGCAACCAAAATGAGATTATGGAGTAGAATGGACATTAGCAACACACATCAGGTGTCACTGTCTCCCATCACTCCCAGATGGGACCATCTAGATGCAAGAAAACAAGGTCAGGGCTCCCACTGATTCTGCATTATGGTGAGTTGTATAACTATTTTGTTATACATTACAATGTAATAATAATGGAAATAAAGTACGCAATAAGTATAATGTGCTTCAATCATCCCGAAACCATCCCTCCCTCCGCCAGGTCTGTGGAAAAATTGTCTTCCGTGAAACTGGTCCCTGGAGCCGAAAAGGTTGGGGACCACTGCTCTGGTAGACTTTGGTCTGCTCCAAATGCCTTGGAGAAGGGAGTCTCCTCCTCCAACTGTGTACTGCCTTCTTTTCAGATCCCCTCAAAACCCCCAGCTTCCATTCTAGTGATTCCTGTCTCACTCAGATTTTCTCAAAATAACAATAAAAGAAAGGAATAGCAAACAAATTAATAGTGAAAATATAGTTTTAAAAAATATAGAGAGAATTAATAAATGAATGACCTTTTCATGTTCATGATTATCTGCAACTTGCATATGGAATGAAAGAATGGTTCCTGGGTTTTTACCTCCCAACTTTATTTAAAGTCAAAATTATATACCATTTTTTAAAATTTAATCTTTATTGTATTTTTTCCCATTACCATTTAGTCCCCTTATACTCCCCTTACCCCAGCAGTCACCACACTGTTGTCTGTGCCCATGAGTCCTTTTTCCTTTCTGTTCAATCCATCCACCTCCTAACTGCCCCCCAGAGCTGTCATCCTGCTCTCCATCTATGAATCTGTCCCCATTTTCCTCGTTAGTTCAGTTTGTTCATTTGATTCCACATATGACTGAAATCAGACAGTATTTGCCTTTTTGACTGGCTTATTTCACTTAGCATGATGTTTTCCAGGTACACCCATGCCATCGCAAATGGTAAAACTTTCTTCTTTTTTATGCCTGAGTAATATATCATTGTGTAAATGTCCCACAGTTATTTTATCCACTCATCTACTGATGGACACCTGGCTGCTTCCATATCTTGGTGATTGTAAATAACACTGCAATGAACATAAGGGTGCTTACGGATTAGTGTTTTGGGTTCCTTTGGATATATTCCCAGAAGTGGGAGTGCTGAATCAGAAGGCAGATCCATTTTCAATTTTTTGAGGTATCTCCATACTGCTTTCCAAAGTGGCTGCACCAGTCTGCATTTCCGCCAACAGTCCAAAAGTGTTCCTGTTTCTCCACATCTTTGCCCACACTTATTGTTTGTTGATTTATTGATGATGGCCATTCTGATAGGTATGAGATGGTACCTCATTGGGTTTTAATTGGCATTTCTCTGATGCTTAGTGACATTGAGCATCTTTTCATGTCTATTGGTCATCTGTATGTCCCTTTTGGAGAAGTGTCTATTCAGGTTCTTTGCCCATTTTGTGTTGTTGTGGGGTTTTGGGGTTTTGTTTGTTTGTTTGTTTGTTTGTTTTTTTGGTGTTGAGTTTTGTAAGTTCTATATAAATTTTGGATATTAACCCCTTATCTGATGTGTTGGTGAACACGTTCTTCCATTCTGTGGGTTGTCTTTTTATTTCATTGATGATTTCCTTTGCTGTGCAAAAACTTTTTGGTTTGATGTAGTGCCATTTTTTTTTCTTTTGTTTCCCTTGCCTGGGAAGATATATCTGATAAAATATTGTTACGAGCAGTGTCCAACATTTTGCTGCCTATATTTTCTTTTATGATTTTTATGGTTTTGGGTATAACATATACTGTTTGAAATAACCTTGTAATATCTTATTATTAGGGAACGGACTCAAACAATAATGATGCATTAGTTGCAAAAGTTTATTAGGAAGTAAGCGGTCATTTCAAGGAGGTAAAAAGGATTAACAGTATCTATCTGCACTAGATGGATATAATAATCCACAACCCCCAATTTTTATTTTACTTTGATTATTGCTAATTTTCATGTTTGAGCTTAGAAAAGATATGACATTCAAATAATTTAAGATTTCTTTTTATTTCTTCAAATATATTTTTGAAAAATTATTTACTGGTTCCTTAACAAGTTGGCTTTTAGTCAAGGTTATAGGTATATATCCTTTTCATTCTAACTGATGTCTTCAGACATTATAAATTTCCCACGTCTTCAGAGGGAAAGGTAAGAGGTGTTTTTTTAGCAGCCCAGCTATCAGCATTAACTGGACGATAAACCTGAGGGCTACAGACTACGTGCCTGTCTTTACCATCACACAGGTCCAGAGAACCCTGGCCAAGACCTCTAGATAAAGGAACATGACAAGCCTAGAAGGTGTTGCCATGTGAAATAAGATGGAAGAACATAAAGTAGAAAGAATGCACCTAAAAGAAGTAGTCTTGAGGGGAGAAGTCATAGAAAGTATACTATATGAGCCTTCAGTAATCAAGAATACGGTAAGCCCTTGCTGGCATTTGAAAGGGATGAAGGGTGCAAGTGACCAGGTAATCCTAAAACAAAACAAAAAGAAACCTTCTAAGAAACCATCATAAAACTGCTTTACTATGAGTAATTAAAGGAAACAAAATATAAATGAAATGTAGAGTCACTGATACCTCAGATGATATTTGGGTTATGTAAAGAACATTATGGACCTGCCATATCTATTACCCACTACCTTTAACTCAGCACAGGTCTAAGGGATGTCCAGCGCACAGCTGATGAGGCGCATGCAGACCAGGATGGCTGTGAATGTGGCACAGCACAAAATTGTAAATTTACTCAATACTTTTTCTTTTTTGCTCATCAGTTTTCACTACTGTATTTAATGTGTGGCCCAAGACAACTCTGCTTCTTCCAGTGTGGCCAGAGATGCCAAAAGGTTGGACACCCCTGGAAGACTTTTTAGCAATGCTATATATTATGTCAACATGTATGTATGAAATCAGTTTTAATCATAACACGATAGTGAAAGCTGAGTATACAATAGTACATGTGAATGGAAAAAGCAAATATGCATGTTTAGTTTATTTAACCAACGCTTTAGTAATCAGATATCATCTGATTCATATTTCAATAGTTAAGAAACCTACACAATGTTTCTCAAATACAGTTTTAATGTAGGAATTTAGCTAACACATTAGTCACCAATGGCAATTCCATAAGATTCCTCATTTCATCAAAGTGTTTCACTATTTTTGCTTAAGGTTCAGATTAAGAAAGGGAGCACTAAAAACATCTGTGGAGAGTAAAGAATAATGTTGATGATAATAATAGAGTACTACCAAACATTTCTTAGCCTTGGAAAATCTCAATATAAATTACTCAGAATAATTCTAAGTAATTATCATAAGAGAACCTATGATTGTTTGTTTTTTTAAGTCTCTGAAGAATCTTGGAAGTAGTCAAGGAATCATATACTTTTATTAATATACACTAATCTTTGATATTACTTCCAATATATGCTCGACTCATTTGACTGCTAAAATATTGTTATGATTCTCCTGTTACAAAATCTCCATAGCCAGCCCCTCAACTTGTCTCTGACCATCACAGTTTAAATTAATTGAAGCTAATTTAATGCTCTGATCTCTCAATTCTTGGTAGACAGCTGTACTCATAAATGATAATGATTTCATGTAAATATTAATGAAACAGCTCCACTTGAAACACAGAGTACGTGTTATTCATTGTTTAATAGGGATTTCTATGGCTTAGTTTATTTTTAATATGTGGTCATGACTTATAACATTAACTTATAATTTTAATTATAGGTAAAATGAATTAAGTATTTAAATCCAAATTTGTATCTTTTCAATATGATGGTAGTTCTAACTCATTTCACCTCAAATTATTTATCCATATTTAAGTAGAATTTAACTTAAGCAAAATATTTTCCACTATAAAAAGCCTTTATGTAACTTCCCTGTTTACTTTTTATGTCCTCATGCAGGTTCATTATCTCAGGTGGCACTAAACTATTGAAGACTGACATTCTGTGAAATTTTTGCATGAAACAAAGGAATTCAGAATGCAAACCCTTATTACAATCTACATTTTGTATATTAGGACATATTCTGTTTCTAGTAGCATACTTTTATTGATTTTTGCACAATTTACTTGTACAAGTTACTAATACTTCTAAGATATAAACTAAAATAAAAAGGGGAAAAATACCTCCAAGAGAACAATTTTTGGAAGAATAAAGAATTATCAATATGGTGCTACTATCTTTGTCTGCTTGGTTCCTTAACAGTTACTTTAAAAGTGTTAAAAAGTGTTTTGTTTTTTCCTCATTTTATTGACTTTTAAATTTAATACTGTTAAAATAGGTAAAAAGGAATCCAGATAAATGTCTGAAGAGATAAATTAGATCTCAGAACACAATGCTAATGAAAATCTTAGAAGTTGTACTAATGCCACACGGAAGTGAGGCGTTCTAACTTTTTGTATTTCACTGACTTGAAGGATTATAGAGATGTGGCTATGTAACTTCACTATAAGTTCTGATTAAGAAGTTCCTTTTTTTTTTTGATCTGAAATGTATTATAGCCTAAAAGCAAAAGCAAAAAAAAAAAAATCATACTTTTGTATGAAATCAGTGTTTTTAAATATAAATGTGAATTATAACATGGTTCAAACCAACTACATTGAATATATAATTAATACTTAAAATATAATTAACTAATATAAGTTGAAATGAAATATCATTTCAAAATCTAATCAATATAAAATTATTAATGAGATACTTTACATGCTTTCTTTTTATATATTCAAAATCTAGTATGCATTTTGCACATATAACACATCTCAATTCAGATGAGTCATAACTTCAAGCTCTGAATAGCCATGTTGCTAGTGGCTACTTACTGGGCAGTATAGTTCTGAAAGATGTTATTACTCTTACTTTATTACTGGGATTTAGAGGATATCTCATAAATACCCAGCAGAATAAATAAATGCCCACATAAATTTATACTCACTGTGGTATTAATTTCTTATCAAGTCCAAGTTTCTTTTATCATAGACTTTTTCCTCTATTTTTATTTCTACTAAATAACAACCATAATCTTTCTTACACAATAAGAGTTCCTACACAGAACTTTCTTATTAGTCAAACACAATATTTAATAGAGTTATGAATCACATGTTTATTGTTATTTTGCAGAAAAAGAAAATACATTTACTTTTCGTATGTAGTAAATATACTGAACTCAATCTTCCATTACTATTGTGAAAGTTGTCCATTATTGTTGTACTTAGATATTACTATTGTGTATTAGCAGAGTACTTTTGTATTTTAAAAAAGTATGTTCTCTATTAATATATTATATTAATATATTATAATTATATTAATATATAATTATTATTATATTATAATCTACATATTATAATAACAAATATGTGCCTATGTTAGAGAGTAAGCTTTTGGTCATTTCAGAAATATGCCAGCTAATTTAATAATTTCAAGTCATAAATATCACTCCAAGAAATTTCTGATGAAATCTAGTATAGGACTCAGTGGTAGAACTCAAAGTGACAATGCTTTTTAAAGTTCTAAATTTCATTGGAAAAGTAATAATCTATGTCTAATTCACATATCCAGGTCAAGTGAGGGAGGCCTATTTTAAACCCAACAGACACCCAGCAATTTGAATAATAATTATGAGTTTTAAATGTGGAAGCTCATGTTTTAAGAAGAAAGTGAAATAATGACCTATTTAAGACTGGATATACTGTCAAGAGCAATTCAGAAGCTTAAGATGTCAGCAAGGAGAGAAATTACTGTGCCTAAATGTTGCAGACACATAAAATAGTCTTAGAAAGCAGATGGAAAATACTTGCAAACAGTGACTTATTTTTCCAGTTATAAAAATAAATATATTTTAATCATTTGGGATTTGGTGGCCTTTCTTATTCATGAAAAAAAATAGCATTGCTACTTTGAATTATAGACAAAAATAATTTAAGAGGAAAAAAAGCCCATTTAAATTTAATTAACACAAATCATTGCAGTAGGTAGTCTTTAGGACTGCTCAGATTATAGAAATTACCACTTTTTAAAAAATCACAATTATACCACTTACCCAACTTTTTGCTTCTATCTTTACTCTCCTGGTAAAACCATTATGTGTTTAAAGGGAGAGAGCACAAAACATGTAAAGCTGCAGCAAAAGGTACAAGGATACAGTCCCTTCCTGGAAAGAGGATTTTGTGGCGAACCATTTCTCCCATAATGCATCCCACAGACCATATATCCACTAGAACAGGAGACAGGGAAGTGAAGAAAAGGGAGGAAAGTAAAGTTAACTAAGATAATTGATCTCTGAAGGAGAAGGAAAAAGAACATTTGATTAGAAGGTACAATTTCTGTTTTCCATCAAAAGTTGGCAAAAAAGGCAAATTGAAAACAGCTCTATAATATCACATATCTAATGTCTAGTATGAGAGCTCAAATTAATTAAAAAAAATTATTTTTGGGTGCCTTGGATAGTCACTTTAGTGCCATGAAATGGTTGCGTGGAAAAGCAGCAACTAAATCAAAAGTATCTTCATCAACCTGTAGGGGTGACTGTTTCCATTTTATACTCTACTCAGTTACATGGAATAGGGGAAAAAGAGATTTTTTTGTTTTTTTTGTACATGCAACCAAATCCAAGAAACTAGGAAATGGCTGGAACCATAATTTTAAGGCAGAAATATTCAAGTCCCTGGCTTTATGACTTAGTTTGTTTTTTTTTCCCTTCAGAAGTAATTTTTATTAATGAATACCAGTTTTCACTTCTATTTAAAATATTTCAAAAAATCATATAAGATAAATTAGCACATATTTAAAAGAGACATCTGGAAGTAAAAAAGGGGATTCAAGGTATTCAAAAATTATTATATATGTATATATATTTCACAGTTGTCATACTTGTTACCCTCACATGCTTCACCTTCTCTTCCCAATTTTCCCCTCTTCCAGCTAGCTTTTTAGTAAGGACAAAGGGAGGTTGGGGGCAAAATCATTAGGCTGAAACACTCCGTGGGGAAGGCAGGCAGGGTTAGGTGCACAGGTTAGCTGGACATGCCTGATGTGGGAGCAAGCGGGTTTTTCTGCATGATAACCCTCCTCCCATTCATAAGAGGGAGGACAGCACAACAATGGTGCTAGGTGTGGTTTCTCCACAGATCTAGAGATCAAAACAAAACAAAACAAAACAAAACAAAACAAAAACAAAAACTAAGGCAGTAACTTGCAACCCTTTCTAGTGAGGAAAAGAGGAGGGATGAGATTATTCTTCATTTTCGCAGCAAAGATCTAAAAAGTCCTAACAGGCAAATTCAGACCTCCTTAGACCTTTGTAGGTCCTCGATTTCTTGACTTTATAAATCGGTTTCCCTTTGGTTTTATTTTACTTGACTTAAAAAAAAACTCGTAAAGATTATATACAAACATCCAATTTTCCAAATGAGTGAGAGGTAATATTGCCTCGAGAAGAGGATTAGATTTGCCTGTTTCAAGTCAAAAGGTTAATAGACATTTTCCATTGCCTACCAAAGTGAATCTGACCTTCCTAGGAGCTGACTCTATCTCTTCTTCTAAACAAATGCATAGGCCTGACCAGTGTGGTTCAATTGGTTGGGCAACATCCCGCAAAGTGGAAGGCCACCAGTTCGATTCCTGGTCAGGGCACATGCCTGAGTTGTGGATTCTGTCCCTGGTTGGGTGTGTATGAGAGGCAATTGCTTGATGTTTGTCTATCACATCGGAGTTTCTCTCCCTTTCTTTTTCCCTCCCTTCCCCTCTCTTCCCCTCCCTTCCCCTCCCGTCTCCTCCATCAATAAATAAATAAAAAAAATTTTTTTTAAATAAACAAATGTACAAAAGTATTATCTTTCTTCTAATCTGGAACTACACAATTTTTTATTTTACTTTGATCGTCAGAAAATTTTCATAAAAGCACCCTATGGCACCTGCATGTAAAAATACAATAACAATTATTTTTATAGAACTTATATAAAAGGGGCTGCCAGTACTAAAGAGAATAAAGTATAAAATAAGTGTGAAGGTACTAAGTACATAGGAAAATCCTAATTTAAAACTATTTTGATTCCTAAACATAATAGATATGTTATTTTTTATGTGCTGTTTTATTTGTTAGAGATGTTCTTTTCAAAATAATATAGTGCAATGCTTTCTGAAATGTACTTATTAATCCTTCATTTTAATCAATAAAATCATATCAGAATACATTTTGAAGTGTTTTAAAGTGTTTCTGAATACTAGATTTTCTTTATGCAAGCAGTGGTATGAGATATTTCTCTCCCTAGGATTTTTAAAATTCATAAAAATTTTAAAGGCAATTGCTACTCAAAATATCATTTATAGAGCAGTTTAAAGTAGTAGAGAAACTCTCATCCTACTCGAACAATTTGGATTATTCTAAATTGAGTATTCATTGTTCATTTGTGAAGATTCCAGCTCCAGGGAATTTGTGGTGTATTTTTGTTTGTCTTTTCCTAGGGCTTAGAGCCATCTCTCTAATACATGACATAAAGCCCAATGGTTAAATGTAATAGATAGACATTTTTCTGTTTTCATACTCACTTTGAGCTGAGCTGCAACCCAAATAGCAATTTTTCTCAGTATCTACAGCATGTGTGCTTATTAGTACCCACTGACTGTTTAGCCAGGCTCCAATGACAGCTCTCTTTAGCTATAGTATATTAGTGCTCTTCTAGCAAACTTACTTCTCAGAAACATCATTCGCATTTTTAATAAGCGATTCTTCCTTAGTAGTATTAAAAAAAAAAAACCCAAACAATTCTGAATATGAAAGCTGGCAGCCCTGTTAAGAATGTTCATATACATGAAAGAGAACATTACTCTGGCTATCTGAACAGGCGCTCATTTCCTTTGCAGTCCCGTGGCTGCCATTCAGAAGCGTCCCTACCGTTCTCCTTGTAGCCCATTCCCAGGATGACCTCAGGGGCTCTGTAATAGCGCGTCACCACATAAGGAGTCATCATGAAGCTTGTGCCTGCGGTCCTGGCCAGTCCAAAGTCAAGAATTTTCAATGTACAGTCAGACTTGACTACAATGTTACTCGGTTTTAGATCCTAACAATAGAAACCAGAGAAGGAATTCAAAGCTAGTGTCAAACGGAAGGTGTGATTTCCATCTACTTGATCAACATGGTAGTCTTGCAAAAGCACTGATGGCCCTTCCCCTCACTGCCAGCCCTACATAGAGCAAATGATTACTGCCCAAAGGAGTTTACAGTAAGTTTTCAGGGCTTTTCTTAATATCTTCCTAAACTTTTTTAAACCCAGAAGAGAATCATACTGTCATTGTTAAAATTTAGGCTCGTTTTGGAAAGAGTTTTTAGAAAACAAATAATTTATTGTCATCAGTTAGCTTTCTCCTTATGACAACATAAAACTTTCAGCCATATTTCATTCCTAGACCTGACAGGAGAGCAGATCGGGGCAGTTGTCTTTACACTGTCAGAAACAAACTGTATAAATGTACTGTCTTATTTCAACTACGTATATGACCTCTGCCAGTCAAGGCGCTAGAAAACATGAGGTTTCTCGGAAGCTGACTCTCAATGAGCTAAAACAAAACGTTAAACAAAATCAACTACGGTATAGCTAAAGTTTCCTTCTATACATACGTGAACTATGTGCTAATTCTATCATTTAAAAAATGAGGAAGGACAGTATATTTAACCAAGCCCCCTACATAAAGAAAATCATCTACAGTTGGTTTCTATTCTCTAAAACATCTGACTTATCAATCTGTAGTAAGTGTTCTTACCCTGTGAATAATTCCGGCAGAATGAAGGTGCTTGATGCCACACAACATTTGGTATAGAAGGTAAGACATCCGTTCATGGTCTAATTCCATCTGAATCACCTGACACAAGTTGGCATCCATCAGTTCCATTACTAAGTAACTGGAAGGTAAATCCACAGTTTAGTTCCAGATCACCAGTGAATTGTTTCAAATAAGGCAGAATCCCCTCCTAAATCTGGAATTCTTCCTCACTTCCCAGCTCCACATCAGACCGAATGAAGAATATAAAAACTTCCAAGTTTTGCAAACATGCTACACGTCATAACTCTGCCACAGGTTGCCAGTAGAAAGAGCTTTTATTAGTGTGTGGTTCCTGTTTATATATTTCCTGCTTTAACCTTGTTCTCACTTTTCCCTAAATTTCCTGAAACTGTTTCCCAAGTGTCATGACCCTACAAATATGAAAAAAATTCAAAATAGCATCTTCCATTAAATGCAACATGCCCGTATTAAACAAGACAAGGTGCTTACATCCTCTCCTTGGTTTACCATCACTATACTTCTAAATAGATTATTCTTTTTGCACAAAGTCAAAGGCACCACAAAAATAAAAATAACTATTAAAGATAATTATTATCAGGTCCCCCTTTATTAATATTTCTCAAAGCGCATTGACTCATTCTAAAAAGCTCACGGAATCAACAATAATAAAAACACACATAATCAATAATAAATCTTTCCCAACTGAACCAAGAACGTGGAACGACAAAACGCAAAGAACCAGAAGGCCTGGCAGAAGCAGACGCATCTTTCCTGAAAGTAACAGAAACAGAACCTCTGTCTTATCACTAGATCCCTTTCATTTGCTGCCAGCTTTTACATCCCTTTGATCTCTACAATGGATTTCATCTGTTTGATTTTTGTCAATTTCCCTTGAGTTACTAGAGTGCCATGTTCTCTCTCCCTTCATGAGTCTTGCTACTTACACATCTTGGAACTCCTCCAGCGTTTTCTGGGGTGTGAAGACATTTAATAAACTAATAATCTGGAAAAGAGACAGTGGAAGGGGCAGAAGAAGGAGTGAAAGAAAAGGGGAGAGAATACATTATTTTACAAGAATATTTAGACTAGCATTTTTTCCAATTCAAAGTCACACACTAGTTCTATGATGGAAACAGAAAAGTTGGAAAAAAATTCTAGAGTTGTCTCATAAAACATAGAAAAATGTACTCAGAAGGACCTATGATCTGTCTTCAGGTTAAAATACAATTGAAAAGCTCAAATTCTTAGGCAAAAAGAAGAGTCAGGGTAGAAAAAAAATTGTGATATTGCTTTTGAGTGTGGCTTTTCTGGGTAGAATATAAGGCTGGATGTAATTAAACAAAAAAGAAATAGAGCCATGTAGGGAAAGTGAGGCAGCAGTGAAACACCCAACAAGACTTATCAAGACCATGTTTTTCCTCCAAGTGAAAAAGGTGGTGCTCTAGTTCAAGATAATTTTTGTATTGTTACATTAGTTTATTTTGCTTCTATTTCACACTCAAATATTATTTAAACTAATGTTCCAATAGTATGTGTGGGCAAGGGTATATCTTGGATGATATCAATAATGAATTTAGT
The DNA here is from genome assembly GCA_004026545.1 of Mormoops blainvillei. NCBI lineage: Eukaryota > Metazoa > Chordata > Mammalia > Chiroptera > Mormoopidae > Mormoops > Mormoops blainvillei. The sequence continues at coordinate 161,136 of PVJD01000611.1, read as the reverse complement.
AGAAAATGTAAAAAGTTATCAAAATTCTGTTCCTTAATTTTTTTTTGTTTCCAGCTCTATTTTATATATTAGATAGTAAAGAATTTTACCTTCCTGTATAAAATTTAAAGAAACCCTTTTTCATATTTTCAAATAGATTGCACACATAAATCACTCAAAATGTTCTTTCAGCTAAATATTCTGTACTAATGTGCCAACAGGAAATAAAAATTAAAAAATATATAGATAATAATCTACTCAGAGTATAGATGCAACTATTTCACAAAAAATTGGATAAGTGTAAGATTTATACATCTTTAAAACATGAATAATTTCTATACACTTCATGAGTGGTAGAGAAACATATGAACTAATAAAAATAAAGCAAAATTATTTTAAGCATCTGAGAAAAGAAGTCAATTCTGAGGAATGTTTTTAGGCCTCAAGTAGTTTTCATTTATTAAGTAATTATTAAGAAAAAATCATAATATCATCCAATATTTTCATATATATGGCAATAGTTCTAACACGTCAAAAGATCTTCTTTCCTAAAGCAGCCTTGTAGCATGGAATATGCATATAGAAATAAAATTGTTTCAAACTATCTTTAAAGCTCATTATTAAAGTATCTTGTCATTCTGTATACTTAGTTATAGCCTGTGTTGAAAAAAGTTTAAGTGGTACATCTCTCATTGGAACATATAGAGTGAGTCTGGTTTTCTACTACTTTATCAATCTTGGAACATAGTTCATTTTGATATTTGTTCAAACAAAAATATCAGAGACAAGGTGTAGGACACACATATATACAACATAATATATACAACCTGTATCAGCTGGTGAATAAATAATCTAGGTAATCCAATTTAATCTAGAAAATAATATTATAATTCTAAATAAATCAAGGTTTATTATTTTGAAAGGTAAGTTCCCCACCACTATATAATCTTATTTTCCCTTTTCCAAAGCACTTTCACCTTCTTGATTTCCTTTTGAGGGTTTATCCTCAGTTCTTTCTTTGTTCCCCTATGAACTCTAATTCCTACTACTGAGTAATTTAAAATCTTGTCTTTAGAAAGAGATCATCATAGGTATTTCCATTTTTGTCAGTTTCCAGGCAGGAATTTGATTTAGTTCTTTTATTCCAGCATCTTAAGATGTACAGATGTGAATCAATGTTTGTCATGGCCCCACAATCACACTGACTACCACTTTCTAAAATTCATTTTCTAAACTGATTTTCTTCTCTGTTATTAAAATTTTGTTTGGGATTACTTTCCTGTTTCACTTTACTTTCCACAGCATTAAGAGAGTTTTACATTCTGACTGCTTTTACTTAATATTACAAGTACTAACAGAAAGGAAGTTCATGTACTTCCTCTCTGTTAACAAGTCCTAGAAATGTATTTCCCAAAACTTATATACATACATGCATACCTATATACACACACAAAAGGTGGTAGCAGGTAGGATGACATTTACAAATTATTGTTTCAATTTGGAACTTCTTTTTATGTATCATAAATGTGACCCTCCATATCTCACATAAATGTGAGCCCCCATCAAGAACAGTGAGTATGATTCCCTCAAATTCCCAGGTAAATGGGAATTTCTTTATCATGTATGTGTTGCATTATAAGGGCTAGAAGGAGGATTAGGGAAATATAAACATATGAAAACACAAGCTATCAAAATTCCCCATACAGTTGCTTCATTGCCCATGGTATTCCTCATTCTTTGCTATCATAAAAACAGATTGCACTGGTCATGTGGGTTGTTTTTTCTTTTTTACTCTTGCCTTTATTTACCATACTGAAAGAACAAATTCCTTTAGTAGAATGACTTTTCTTAGGAATTATCCTTTCCATTATTTCCATGTTCCTCTTTAGAAGTACCATGTTCCTTCCATAGCCAAATTAAAGATGAGTACATATTTCATAAAATTTCCCTTTCTTAATGAGGCATTCCCTGTTCAACCTATTTCAAAGAGTAACCCTACTTCACCCAACACTAACCAGAATTTGTTATCTTCCTCCTTTGCTTCATTATACTTAATAGCACTTATCACTATTAGGCATTCTATTCTTTCACCTGCTTCATAGACTGGCTTTCTCCACCATTAGAATGTGAGCTCCACGTGAGCAGGAGTCTGTCTCTGTTATCTTCACTGCCCTGTTCCTAGTTAGTATCTAAAGTATCTAGATCTATATCTGGCACATTATATTCATTCAACAAGCATTTGTCAATTGACTGAAGTAAAAAGTCACTGGAGTAATATAATAGAGGAAAAGCAAAACAGTGTCATTGGGCCTGAATCTATATATTTGTATTTCAAATATCCTTCAACTAAACACTCATATATTTGCTGCTTCTAGTGTCATTGATAGATGTGCCTTATGAAAAATTTACTTATTTATAAACCTACATTGATAATTTCATATATTCTGTGTGATGTTCTTACGAAAAACTTTGTAGGGAGTTATGATAGCTATTGTTTCTACAGTTTTGATAATGATTTATAATGTATTTTATTAATACATTATATAATTTATATACAGTTTATAATTTCTAATGTAATAAAGTATATGTGCTACATCTATTTCAATATATTTACTATTAATAAGAATTAAAATAATGAATTATCTCCCCTTTACCATTACTAAAGAAAACGAAAATACAGAAAGAATTCTAGAGGCCTTTGCCTATGACCGAAGAAGCTTATGCTCTGAAGCACAGAGAGCTCTGCAATGGTTGCACCCCACTGAGTTCTGATGAGAAGGGTTCCTGATGGTCCGGCTCTGAAGTGCTTCGCAGTTCTCTCCCTGCACAGTTGCTCAGCCCTTCCAAAAACAAGTTGCCAAAGCACAGTGTGTGCACTGAATAGTTGGAGGCCACTGCCAGGCTATAGCTAAAAGAAAAAGGAGCTAAAAATCCTCACCTGTTAATAATTAAATTGAAATTATATAGATATATTGCATATTGTTCTCTAGGATTTTTTTGTGTGTGTATTTTTATTTTGGGAAAGCATGAAACTCTCAAGTTAGAGCAAAATAACCAAATATGGTTAATTTTCTAACAGGGAAATATCTGTCAAATTCATCCCTTCCATGCCATATGGTTTTTAGATGACTTTTAAGCAGAAAGCTACCATGAGGACAATGAAATTAAATTTAGCATATGGGCAGGATAAACAAACTTAAGAGACAGAAATTGCAAAATAAGGAAAGCTTTTCCTAATCAAGTTGGCATACTCATTTTCTTGCCCCGATCTCACATCCTTACACTACCCAGAGGTTTAAAAATAACAACTCACGTTTTTATGGTTCACACATTTCATGAGGACCAGTTCCCGGTAAGCTCTCTTGGCATGTGTTTGGTTCTGAAAGGGTCTGCTGAGTTTCTTAATGGCCACATTTCTGTCAAGGACAGCATCATATGCAGCACTGCAGAGAGTCAAGAACAATCCAGAATTAAAAACAAAAGAGCCCTTAGAATTTCTGCCTACAGAACTAAGAATATGGGTGGAAAAAAAAAATACTACATTAGAATCTTACTCAGATATCCTCTCTTCAGGTCGCAGGTCAACAAGGCTGTGAATAAAAATATGATCAATATACAAACATTCTACTTGCAAGGTATAAATAAAAAAGAAAGAAAAAGAATCTTGGCAAGAATACAGCACATAATTGCATCAGTGAGTGAGGACAGGAGAAGGAGTTCTCAGCTTTCTCACTGGCTATGCGTCTGTATGCAAGTTGTTTCATCTCTCTGGGCTCGAATTTCTCATCTAGTGCTGTGTGAGAGTTAGGTTTTCTCTAGCTCCATCACTCTTTGGTTATTGTAAGCGGACATTCATTCTTGCCCCATTCAAAGGTACCAGTTGTTAAGGTCAGATGTTAATTGCCATGAAAGCACAAGTTAGTCGATATTCAGAGTTCACCCATTAACAATAACAAGGCTCAAAAAGGGAAAATAACCAGAGGGGATTTTAGAAGCATAAGTAATATTTATTATTTAAATACAGACATCGAAATGAATGCCACTTAGTATTTGAGAATGAGCATTTACCGCGCTTCAAAAAAACAATCAATACATGGTACTGTTCCTTCCATAGTCCAAATACATGAGTCTGGGACCAAATGAGAAAGTGAGTTTCTTCTCGCTGGTATACCTAGTGACCTACTCATAAAAATGTGTTGTTGTTTTTTCCATCCCTGCCACTCTGAGTTGTGCTAAATTGTCTGAATTGCCAGGAAGGGTTGTGTTAGTTTCCAGGAATGACACAGCAACTGGTGTCCCCTACAATTAATGTATCGAATTGGAAGTGACAATACTGTTCAGGGTTAATGCCACTAAATTAAAAGACAAAGAAAAAGGATTCCTGTATTGTAAGATAATGATACACTCATAGGATAATGTTGGACAAGGTCTTGGAGTCCTGTGATCTATGTGTCCATTCAATACTTACATCTCCCCAAAATGTCTCCATCAAGAGTCTGCCCAGGGTCTGCTTGAGCATCTCCACAAACCTGAACCCCTTTAACACTAGGGCAGCTCCTTCTGTTGTTGGATAGCTTTGGGAGTTAGAAATGTCCCCATTCTGATAAGCAGAGCTGTCTTTCTGTGGGATGTACTGATTACTGCCAGCCCTGCCTTCTTGGGCAACTCAAAATAAGATAATCTCTTTTCATTATGATAGACTCATAATGTTTGAAATCCATTAAAAGACTGAGCACAATGTCTGGCCTCTAAGTACTGAGTAATGTTTAGCTTTTCTTATTTTTCTCCTGTCTTTTTTTTTTTTCCTTCTTAAGCTAAATAACACCACAACCATTTGTCAGAATGTGATTTCAAGCCCCATCACCATTTGGTCAGTTTCCTCTAAATATATTCCAGTCCGACAGGACCACTGCACTAAATAAACTTTGGTACTCTAGGCATGGAGGGTCAGTTTAGATTAGGATAAGGCTATCAACTCCCTTATTCTTTCACTGGCCCATCCATTTCTGTTGACACAGTTAATACTAGTAAATCTATCCTGGCTCCATTGATAACTACATATCACATACTATTGACTCACATTGAGCATATGTGAAATCAAAATGCTGTCTTTTTAAAAATCTGTATGCTATTAAACTCTGTATGTCAGCACTGGTCCTTCTGTTCTTATTTGTTCTTGTTAAGTTATTGCTGGCTGCGCATGTAAAGGGGTCACATGGACCTGCAGTTTACACGTAGTGCAGAAGGACAATAGTGGGTTTGGAAACACAGAAATCATAATTCTTAAAAGTTAAGAAATTGTACCAGCAGTAAATCAATCAGAACGGACACCTTAAAGAAAAAAAAACTAAAATTTAACCCAAAAACAATTTAGTTGAAATCATTAAAATATGTAAAGAAAGAATAGCAATCAGTCATAAAAGTGCATAAAAAGGAGTTAGAATGGCAAATTCTGATACTGCCTGGCCAAATAAGAAGGGACCTCCCAGGCACCTGCAGGGGTCCCATCTGCCAGCAGATGTTTACATCCTTATTGTGATGGGCAGAGACTGCAGCCAGTTAGCATTCTGATCAGTGTCTCCTCCGGCTGATTCTGTCCTCTGAAGTCAACATTCTGCTTATCAGCCTCTCTTTCAGAACATAGCATACAAGAATATTGACCATATTTGGTCAGTTTGACTGTTACATTTCTCATAATTTAATAAATTGGCATCTGGTTTTATATGTGAGTCTTTTGTGAAGTTTTGCAATGTGAGTTTGAGTCCCTGAGATACTGACCAGATCATGCAAGATGGTGGGCCAGCCCTAGACTTCACGTAGGATAACTGAGAAAATGCCATTCTCTGTCTTTCTTGGCAGGTACAACACTGGCCAGTTTCTCCCAGAGATGTGGTGGCACTCTCCCTCCCTGTTACCTCTTCCTTAAAGCAACTGTAGGTATGAATCTCATCATGCTTCTTGTCTGATATGAAGCTGAGGACAACCTACTTGCACTTTCTGGCTTTCCCCACATTTATAATAGAAGTAATAACAATGCAGTGTATGTGCAGTGCCTCACCCAGAATGAGCACTCGATAAATAATGACTATTGCTAGTTTTAAAGATCAATGTCCTTGCTAGAGTCATTGGGCAATGCAGGGCAAGATAAAGTATAAATTCCTACAGTATGTGTTATAACTGGACCTGTATCTACTCATCAGCATTTCAATCTGTCTATTAATTACAAATCTGTATAACAATACCATTATCTTGACCAATTTTCACAAGTTTGCCCCATGACATAAAAGTCTGAGATAAAACCTTGTTAAAATCTAGATATATTGTAGCCATACAATCCTATTACTTACTACTTTAATAAGCAATCCAGTATGATTTGTTTTTAAGGAATTCTCTGTTCCCATGACCACTGCACCCATTCTTAATGGCTCACAGAGCATCTTTTCTAACCTACAGTAGGACCAATGTCAAGTTCAACAAGTGTCTCTTACCATCTCTTTCTTTCCTCTGAAAAAATAAGACTGTTTCCCTGTCTACAGTTGTGTGGAATGCTGTGGTTTGGCTCATTGAACTTCCACTTGACCCCCCTGTATCATGGTTTCCTTCATTGAAGAGCCTTGAGAGTTAAGGGTGTAACTCCCAGATATTTTTAAAGCTAGAGCTTTGGATTCTAGTAAAGTCTTGCCACGCAGATACAACAATGAGAGGTTTGTAAGGCAAAGGTGAGGGTGGTCATCTTCTAACACTGCTTGGTTGGTAAGCAAGGTCTCATGGAGATGCGAGATGCTTCTAAAGCAATGATTCACGTCATTCTCCTTCACGTCTTCCAGGGTGAGAAAAGTTGAGGCAGCTGCTGCGGTGGACTCCAGGCTCCAGTGTGTGGTCACCAGCATTAAGGAGCAATGATGGCAGCAGTGATGAATGCATAGTTCCAGTCCTATGATTCCTGAATCTTAGTCACACCCTGTGTTCCGGAAGCTTGATGGTTGTAGGATACTCTCAGAGGTGGAAGTTTCCCTGGTAATTCCAGTCTGGAGTGTCTGGGAGTCATTCCGGGAAGCCCAGGCTGGAGCTCACCTCTATACACCCTCCAATGATATTGCAAGCACCCAATTTACCGTATTAAATCTCTACTTAAAATGCCTCTGTCTCCTGCCATGAACCCTGGCTGACACTACAATCTTTCCCATTTTCTGTAATTTCTGAGTGATTACTGGCAGCAGTTTAGCAAATACATCTACAAACTGACATCATTGGTGCTGCATAGTAAGAAATTAATGACTGAAAGTTTTTTGTTACTCCGAGGTCATCTATTTTAAAGGGTCTTAGTCCACAGAATCTTTCTTTTTTCTTTCATTAGTTTCTCATACTTTTATCTTCATGCAAGTAGAAAAGATTTTTCTAGCAATTTTGCTCAAAATATTCCAGCAATTTTTTACCTGCTGTACTAACAGCTTCACTTCTACCAGGTTTGTTGATAAAAGTAAGATACAGCCTTCTGTTGTTACACTCCTGTCCTTAATGCAGCTTCATGATGCTATAAAGCTGTTTTTCTCCTTCAATATATTTATATAAATACACACACAAACATCTCGGCAGAAAAGTCTTATTCTCAACATATTTATCATCATTTTCCTTTTCACAATTGCAGACAACCTCTTATACAAACATTTTTCTTCCTAAATCATAATCGCTTATTTGATAATTTTTTGCTCCCCTTACCTTTCACATTTAAAAATGTTCTTGATCATATTAACATGTTTGTGAACAAAAAACAAACCAAAGAGAAAGAAAAAAAAAAAACAAAATCCCTAGGCATCATGAGAACCTTATCTCTTAAAAACAAACAAACAAACAAAAACGTATTATTGGAGCATCTGAAACACCATGAACCATACCCTGGCCAGCCTGCTTCTGTCCTGGGATACACTCTAAACCCTGCATCACTTTTTCCCATATTCCCATGTTCTCACCTTGACCTTTTCCAAAGGCTTGGACCTTAGTTAGAAGCTGTCAGAAAATCTCCACCCAGTGCACTCAAATATCCCATTTTCATGCCCAAACATTACAACCCTTTGAGATGCTATTGCGGTACCAATTTCTCCACTAACAACCATGTGGGTGAACCTGCCAAATTCAGCTCTGCCTCAGGCTTTGGGGATTGTTTCCCCTTCTGCCGGGAATGCTCTTTTCACGTTGTCACTCGCCAGGCTCCATCCTGTGACTCAGATTTCAGCCCAAACATCCCCATTAGCAGAGGCCCTCCCTATCCACCCCATCACAGCTCAACAGTCAATTTATTTTTATTTGTTATTTTAGCCTTTGAAGAGATTGGCTGTATCAGTTTGATTACCTTTCGTTAGGGATGCTTTTGATTGCAAGTAATAGAATGCTAACTAATAGTGACTTAAATATTATACAGGCAGTAGTTATAACAGAAAGTCTAGAAGTAGGCATATCCAGGTTTCAGGGACACATTACAAGTTTTGTGGGCCCTAGGCCCTTTGGGTTTCTAATTCTCTGCAAATTTGCTCTTAGCACATTGGAGTGAAAGCCTATAGAATGATATTAAGTGCAAAGGGAAGTGTAGGCATTGTGATGCACGGCTAAGATTCCCTTTCAGGAATAAAGAATTTATCATCTCAGTTGGCAGACACCCCCTCAGTTCTTAGCCCCCTTCAGGTCCAGCCTCTGCCCTCTATAGGTAGGTTTCATTCAGAGATGGTTGAACATGCAATTATAAAAACCTGGCTACCTCACCCCAGCTCTGGACAGCTTGTCAGGCTCCTTCTATCTTCAGAACTCCCAGGAGGGTCGGCTTGGGCTACTACTGAGAATACATTGCAGTTAAGCTTGCCTCTGCTTTCTTTTCCTTCCACTTCACGAAGTTAACTCCAATAACACTCCCTAATAAATCTCCCCCATGCAATCACCATCTCCGAATGTATTTTCTGGGGGAATACAGCATCTGACAAGCAGTAATTCATGGTCAAATACAGCAATAAACCATGGAGCTCACCTGGATCTTTCTCTAAGCAAAAGGCAGGTAGCAAAACTCAGTTCAACATCGAGAAAAGTCATTTCACCTTTGCAACAAACTAACCTAAATGACCAAGCTCAGTTACAGAGATTCTGATTAAAACCATTTTCCATTTGATGAACAACACAGTTGAAGTAGGACAGCATACGGGGCTCAGAAGCCAAGTCCTCAAAAACAGCAGCCATATGCCATACATTTTGAAATTGAACTAGCACTTTGGAGCTGTTTAGCAAAACTAGTGACAGGGGGGCTCACACAAAAACGTACCTCCCTGATGAAGAACATGGAACAATGCTAAACAAACTCATCACCACAGAAATTAGAGCGAGATACAAAATTAATATCCAGAAATCAGGTGCATCTTTATACACCAGTAAACAAACTATCATATATCATATTTTAATTTCATTTATGTCAAAGTTTGTTTTAATACAAAATCTCATTTTCCTATCAACATTTCAGTCCTCACACGAAATCTGAGTTCCAGAAAGACCGGCCATCTTCTCCATGGGGCTTGAGCACTCCTGGCGTACTGCACCCCTCCCTGCCCACACTGCACCCTGAAGCACAAAGGCTCTGGTGTGAACATGGGCTGGGTTTTTTCCCTACTAAAATTGTATTAGCACTTTACATAACAATAATGTGACTGTATTTTCTTCCACCAGTAAATATTTTCCTAATATCAAATCATTTACCAGATTCATTTTAAAATTTAGATGAATTAGAATTAAATTCATCCACACTGTTTTAAAATTTTTATTTATTGATTTTTAGAGAGAGGGAGAAAAAAACTGATTTGTTCTTCCACCCATTCATGATTTCATTGGCTGCTTCTTGCATGTGCCCGACCAGAGATCAAACCCGCAACCTTGGTGCACGGAGTCAATATTCTAACTAACTGAGATACCCAGCCCGGGCCTACTCTTCCTCACCGTTCGCTGAAGCCTGGGCAAACCCCAAATGGGAAAAGTTGATATAACTGTTGACACTAGGTCAAAAGAGAACTATGCATAAGTCATACTGATTTTATCATAGTGTTATTCAAGTAATCCTAGACACTAGGATTGGTTTTCTTTTATGTGCTGAAATTAATTCAGGCTGCAAAACACTGGATTTCTAAGCTTTATGCATGCAATAATCTTATAAGATAGGCACTCGTATTATCCCCATTGCTCAGGTGAAAAAAACAAAGCTTAACAACCAGTATTTATTAGTTCTAAGCAGTGAAGAACTGTTTCTATAGTTCTGAATACTTCATATATGCTCACTTGATCCTCACTAAAACCATATGAAATGAGTATTATATTAATCTTGTTATAGTTATTTTAACTGTTCTTGCAATTTCTCCACAAGTTTGAAATTATGTTGAAATAAAAGGTAAAACATTTTTGTTATAAATATATGGGAATACAACACACATTTGAAAAATTAAGATGTAACTGATATCATATAACTGTAACATTGTGAGATCTTTTAATTTTCCTTTAGCTTTTTGAAACCTATTAGAATTTTTTACATTTTCTTTATCCCTATTAGTAAAGCAAAACTACACATATTTGCAAGCCATCACACTAAGATTGCAGCCTTTCTGATTCTAATCAACAAATACTTAAGTAATATTTAATTAGATAATTGAGAGAGTGATAATAGAAAAATCACCTCATGATAATAACTACAATTTGCATTTATTTTCCGGACAGATAGTAACATTAACTTGCTGTATTTTTATAGAAATTCAGTGAACTAAAGCTAAGGAAACTGAGGCAGAGAATGGTTAAATAACTCACAAAACAGTACATAAGTGATCTGAGGATCAAATTTTTCTCCTATTAAAGTTTTACTCTTTGTGTTTATAAAAGAAACAAAATTAAGCTTCCGGAAAATTCTAAAAACCACAAGCACAGAAAAATTATGAAATTGTTTTTGATAAGTAATTTATTTGAGAAATGTGGTAAAACCAGATAAATGGATATTAAATTCTGCAGGTGTGTGCTGTACTGTGTTAGTTTTAAACAAAATATAATTGCTCAGACAGGTTTAGTCTACAGTATTCTTCTCATACAACCTATGTCCTATTTCTCCCATTTTAAGCTGCGATAGAAAATTGGCACTTTGAGACTACACAATGGGATTTCTTTGCACAACTATTAAAAAATACCGCACCAATCAAATACAAGTATTGATTTTACTCCTGAATGCATACCCACCTTTTGTGCTTTTCGCTTCTTCCTGTTGGTGTCATTAACAACCTGCTTACTGACCCCAAATGTATTTCCTGACCCGCTGGTTTTAACAGCCCTCCCACTACATCCTGCTCCTGTGGTTTCATGTGCACTCAGCTTAGGAACACAAGGCACCCAACACTAATAGGCACCGAAATGGAAAAAAAGATTTACTTATATTCTCTTTTGTGATGCACCCTGAGTTTAGAGAAGGGTCAGAATGTCCAAGATTCTCTTTAACAGTAAACATTTCTTCTCTTTCTGTGTCATTGGTAAAAATGAAAGCATCGAGTATAAATGTATGTGTGTTGTGTGTTGTGTGTACGTGTGCATTTCTATTAATCATCTTATTCTGGGATACCACACTAATATATGTGTGAAACCATTCTACCACTTCTGTTTTGTCTCCTCTGGTATTATAAAAATAATACCCCTGTCTTTTGGTTAAGCACTATAAGGAAATGGAATTCTATTGTGGCATTTCTTCTTAATTTGAACTAACACTCATTTTTGAAAATCAAGTTCTTTTAGGATTATTGCATGGTTATCACTTTACCGAGTCAACAAAATTCACTGATCTTCTACCATATCTTTATTTTTACTTATTGGATATTTTTATTTCAATAAAGTAAAAGTCTTTGTAGAAGAAGGTTAAATTTAAATGTTCATAGATCATGTCATATGTTAAAAAATAAAGCAAAGGTTTGCTAATGTTTCTTGTAACAGTTACAAAAAATACAAGCTCTAATACTTAAAGAACTGTAACATATTGGGGAATACAAGATAGAGAAAAAATATAAACTAAAAATATGTCCAATAGGAGAGAAAAATACTGAATGATAATGGAAAGGCCTAATTTTAAGGCCATATGTAAGATAGAAAAGAGGATAATTGCTAGAGGTGATGAAATGGAGTGAGGTATAGATGCAAGTGTAGGGATTAGTTTACATGAGATAAAACACTGCATAACAACATGGGGAAGGTAGAGTGAATGGGTTCAGAAGTCACTGCATAGGTAGACAGGATGGAGGAGGGGAGCTTGCGAATGTTCATTTCTGTTGGCTTTTTGTCTTGCCGTGAAATAGAAAGCAAGATCCTTAGCTGAGAGAAAGAATGGGAGAGAAGAGTTAAGAGTTTTGAGGGAAGAGTGAAAGAATAAAACTGTTGCCTGGAATGGCAGAAATGTAAATGGACTAGAGATCCTGGACAGTAACCAATTCCCCTTAATCTTGTTGGTCTAAATTTAGGCATGAGCAGTCAAACCAACAAAATGTTTTCTCTCCAAACCACGTTCATCAATCTTAGTTCTGAGGAGTTAGATGTAACCAGAATTTGAGTTCTGCCAGGAAGGAAGAGAGAAGATAGTTGAGAGCTTATACCAGGGATAGATTATAATAGGAGACAGAATGTGTAAACCATGTAAGGAGGAAAACGAGCACACGAGGGTGGTGAGGAACAGGGCAACGATGACAGGATATAGATTGTAGGTCCTTGTAGAGTTGAAGAATTATTGAAAATGGCTACTGATACCAAATCAAATGTATCACTCCTTCTAGAAATAAAAATTTCAATTGAGAGTTAATTTAGTCACATTTTCATAATTGAAAACACATACATACAAATCTGGTGGGTATTTTTGCTTGTTTTTATTATTGAGCTAACAGGCATACAGAAAGCTTAAGAGTCAAGGAGAAATATGGAAAATAATAAACATTATCACTGTAAAATGTGGCATTGCGCTTGAAAATTTAATAAAACTCAAATGCATGTCAAGACTAATATATTAGTTTTAAAAAGCAACTTACAGAAACACCCGCTTAGCTAAGGATTTATCTTACCATCCATACTAGTCACTGTATTTTTAAAATAAAACTGTAATTCTTCTCCAGTTTATATCATAAACTATAGCTTGTTGCAGTTTCAAAGTAGAAAATGAGATAAAAAAGAGGCCCTACAAGTTTATGAACAAATTATTGGCAGGATGTTGTTGCAAAAAATGCAATTAGTCAATGTTTCAGCATAAATCTTGTTTAAAGGTCAATAACTAATGTAAAATGTTAATGTTAAAAAGTGTTCTGTTTGCCACTAAATGTTTTTAAGTTATGCTCTTTATATGAGACAATATAAATAGCATTTTACATAAATGCTGACACTGACTATCAAAATACCACATTTAAATTATGAAATAAGACTGAAATACTAACTTAGGAAACACAGTCAACAATACTTGATAAGAGTAATGAAATAAATTAAAGTGCGTCAGAGCAGCAAGGAATTACCAAATATAAACCCAATGGAATACCAGCCTAGAGCTTAGCCTCATTGGTTACCTCATTTTTCTTCTGCCTCTAGTTACAAGGTAAGATACTATTCTAGCCCATCAAGGTCTCAAATAATGAATTAATAAGCAACTTAAGTAACCCTTCATACTTCAATAAAACTTGAATACAATTCTCCTATAATTTTATTGCTGATCCATGTTGAGTCAAAATATTGACTATTATAGTAATTATTCTTGCAATGATTTTATACTGCCCTTTATTGACTATTGAAAAGATAACCCAAGCAGAACACATTATTTTTGTACTGGGAAATGTACCTAAAGATGTATATTTATATATTGAAGATTCATAGCTTATATGACCTTTTTTACCACTTTAATTTTTTCAATATATTTTATTGGTTGTGCTATTACAGTTGTCCCATTTTTCTTCTCCCTTTTATTCCCCTCCACCCTGCACCCCCTTCCCACCAGCAGTTCCCCACTTAGTTCATGTTCATGCATCGTACATGTAAGTTCTTTGGCTTCTCCCTTTCCTATACTATTCTTAACCTCCCCCTGTCTATTCTGTGCCTACCATTCATGCTTCTTATTCCCTGTACCTTTTCCCCCATTCTCTACCCTCCCTGTCCATGCTGCTAACCCTCCATGTGATCTCCATTTCTGTGATTCTGTTCCTGTTCTAGTTTGCTTAGTTTGTTTTTGTTATTATTTTTTTACATTCAGTTGTTAATAGTTGTGAGATTGTTGTCATTTTACTGTTCATAGTTTTGATCTTTTCTTTTTCTTAGATAAGTTCCTTTAACTTTTCATATAATAAGGGCTTGGTGGTGATGAACTCCTTTAGCTTGACCTTATCTGGGAAGCACTTTCTCTGCCCTTCCATTCCAAATGATAGCTTTGCTGGATGGAGTAATCCTGGATGTAGGTCCTTGGCTTTCAGACTCTGAATACTGCTTTCCAGCCCCTTCTTGCCTGTAAGGTTTCTTTTGAGAAATCAGCTGATAGTCTTATGGGAACTCCTTTGTAGGGAACTCTCCTTTTCTTTTGCTGTTTTTAAGATTCTCTCCTTATCTTTAACCTTGGGTAATGTAATTGTGATGTACCTTGGTGTGTGCTTCCTTGGGTCCAACTTCTTTGGCACTCTCTGAGCTTCCCAGACTTCCTGGAAGTCTGTTTCCTTTGCCAGGTTGAGGAAGTTCTCCATTACTTTTTCAAATAAAGTTTCAATGTCTTATTCTTCCTCTTCTCTTTCTAGCACCCCTATGATTCAGATGATGGAATGTTTAAAGTTGTCCCAGGGGCTCCTCAGCCTCTCCTCATTTTTTTGAATTCTTGTTTCTTCAGTATATTCTGGTTGAATGTTTATTTCTTCTTTCTGCTCCAAGTCATTGATTTGAGTCCCAATTTCCTTCTCTTCACTGTTGGTTCCCTGTATAGTTTTCTTTATTTCACTTTGCATAGCCTTCACTTTTTCCTCCATTTTGCAACTGTACTCAACCATTTCTGTGAGCATCCTGAATACCAGTGTTTTGAACTCTGCATTTGTTGGGTTGGCTATCTCATCATTGTTTAGCTCTGTTTTTGGAGCTTTGATCTGTTCTTTCCTTTGGGCCATATTTTTTTTGTCTTGGCATGCCTATTACATTTTGAGGTATGGAGCCTTAGGTATTCACCAGTGCGGGGCAACCCGCATCACTGCCTTGTGGCCCTGTGTGTGGGGGAAGCATCTAAGATGCAACAATGCCGCTTGCTTGGTTCTTGGCCTGCATTCAGTCACTTCCCCTGCTACCCACAAGCAAACTGGTACCCTCTGATGCTGATTCATGGGTGGGTGGCTCTGTGTACATTCTAGGACCTTGTGAGTCTCTCAAATGAACTCTCCTGTGAGGCTGGCAGTCTTTCCCACTGCCTCAAACCCCACAGGTTTTTACCGGTAGAGGTTTTGAGGGTTTTTTTTTTCCTGCATTGGAACCCTGGGTTGCATTGTCTCTCTCACTTCCCAGTTGTTCCTCTCAGTTTATCTGCATGCATATGTGGGACTGCCCAGTCCACCAGCCACTGCCTTGTCCACCCAGGTTGGGCAGCGGCAGGCTTGCCTTGCGTCCTCTCCACCCTGGTTGCCCTTCTCCCCACATCCTAACAATCAGACTTCTACACAGTTTGATTTTCTGGCAGTTCTTGTTATTTTTTGTTTTTAAATTTGTTGTTTTCCTTCTTTTGGTTGTGTGAGGAGACAAACTATATTTACCTATGCCTCCATCTTGACTGGAAGTCTGACCTTTGAAACTATATATTGACACCCTGGCTGTGTGACTCAGTGGCTTGAACGCTGGCCTGTTTCTCTCATATACATCAATTTTTCTCTCTCTCTTTCTCCCTCCCTTCCCCTCTTTCTAAAAAATAAATAAAATCTTTAAAAAGATAAAAATAATAATAAAAAGAAACTGTAGATTGACTATGATAATCATAAAAAATGTATTTTCAAGACAATGAGGTCAAACTCATTTATCATGTAGTTTAGCAAAAATGTGCCCTACCATTTCTGATCTTAATCTCAGCTTGGATTCCTTTAATTTACAAATAACTTAAGGTTTAAAAGAGCAAGTTCCAGTGTTTAAAGTTCACTTTTCTAGGGTTAAGACCACTGTCTCTTCATACTCCAGCTTCCTTTTTATCAACTGCCCCTTATATCGGGTAGAATTGGAATGGCTACAAACATTTTGGATTTTGACTAAGGAGAAATTAAGTTAGGAATATATTTATTTGGGTTCTGTGGGGCAGTATATGCCTCACATTTATGAATTTAAGTTACTGCATTTATGTATTAAGTACACATTTATGTATTTAAGTAACTTTTCCTGGTATAGGTATGATTTCCAAGAATATTGCTAACGCTGGGTCCATTCACCCCGTGCCCAATCTCATGGAAGTGGCAGGGCCAGAAGTTGTACCACAATTAGAATATTGCCTGACACTTGAAGTATGTAGGTATATAGGCAGGGGTAAAAAACAAAAAGTTTTGAAATACTATAAGATAGTATATGAACACAGAAGGTAGTCTATGAACAACATTTTCAACTAGTACAGCCTGTATATTAAAGAAACTAAAAAGAGTTTTCCCTAATTTGAGAATTCTAAATGAGGTCTGTCTGGGAAAAGTCTAGCCATTTTTAATATAACAAGAATGATTTATGCAACATCAATGTAACCTGGCAGCCAAGGAGAGTGGACAGGAATGCGCATGCGTGAACAATGATGACTTCACTGTACTAGTCAGTGGGGTCACTAGACACTGCTGAGTGAGCCTGTGTACTGTGTGGCTATCGCATTCAAAATGACTGAGTGAGTGGAGCAACGAATCTGCATCAAATTCTGCATTAAGGTTGAACATTCCTCCATGGAAACTATTGAGATGATTCAGAAAGCCACAGCTGTGGGCAAACTGGTGATTGACAGCTACATCAGGAAAACTCACTCATTCATGCATCATGTCTGTGCAGAGTTTTTTGGCAAAACATAAAATTACCCAGCTGACTCAGTCCCCCTACAGTCCACATTGGTGCCCTGCAACTCTTGGCTTTTTCGAAAACAAAAATCACCTTTGAAAGGAAGAGATTTCAGACCATTGATGAGATTCAGGAAACTACAACAGGGCTGTTGATGGCAATTGGGGGAACTGTGTGAGGTCCTATGGTGCCTAGTCTGAAGGGGACTGAGGGCATCATTGTTATATGTACAATGTGTCTTGTATTTTGTCCTTCTTCAATAAATATCTTTATTTTTCATATTACATGGCTGGATACCTTCTGGTCAGACCTCATATATATATGGCATTATCAGTAAGAAATTGTGAAGCTGAAAAATATTTTCTAAACTATCAGTAATAAAATATATATTTCAACCAACTATTATAGGAGAGAGACTGGATTTTATTCTGTTTTCTCTACAGGTAATGATATTACAAAGTAATTGTCACATGAAGGCATATTTGAAGAGTATGCAGCCAAAAATGTAGTAAAAAGAAGTACAATATCAGTTAATTAATAAAAATACTATTTTTATGGATTTTATGATTCTGTGGTATTTGTCAGCTTTTTTCAATTTGCAATTTCTTGTAAATTTTTTCAAACAATTGACTTATTTTTTTTTTATTAAGGCTTTACTTTTATTAGAGAAGTTTTAGGTTCACAGCAAAATTGAGGATAAGGTACAGAGACCTCCTACATACCCCTCTCTCCCTCCCCCTTACACACACACATAGCCTCCACCATTATCAATACCCCCTACTGGAGTGGTACAGGTATGACCCTGAGGCAGGAAACGGCATAGAAAGAACTCAGACTACGCTGCTGTTGCTGGCCAGCGTCTCACGTCCTGGTTACCAGAAAACACCTTTTGGCAATTAGGCAGGATGAATAGTACACCAAGGCAGGAAGGAGGGAAGCCGTTGAAATTCTATGTATCATCTCCACTATCTGGGAAAGAAAATCTTTGTGCTTTCATCCCAAGGCCTGAAAGGTCAAGACCAGACAGGGCTCACAGTGCCCAAAGGAAGAAGCTTGTTAACACTTTTGGGCATTCACACCTGCCCCCACACCCGAAAGCTGGCACCACCTTTACCTGTCAATCAATATGTAACCTGCTCACCCCCATCCTGCCAACTATATAAGTCCTCAGAACAAAGGACCGGGGGCACACTTGCCACCCCGACCTTTGGCCACCCTTACTTTTGCCACCCTTATCTTGCTTTGCCCTGAACCCACGCCTTTCACCCCGCCCCCTCCACAGCACGACCTATTCTCTTCCATGCAAAGCAGGGTGTTACTGTGCAAGCATGGCACCACCAGGAAACCCTGCTTGCACAATAACAGGTTTGCTGATAGTAATTCTTTACAGCATTGGAAGAAAAACCAGGTCTCTCCTATTAACAAACCTGCATTGACACATCATTCTCTCCCCAAATCTGTAGTTTGTATTATCATCCATTGTTAGTGTTGTATGTTATATGGGTTGGATGGGGCCCTCATAAATTGGATTAGTGCTATTATAAAAGAGACCCCAGAGAGAGGTCCCCCTCTCTTTCTTCCATGTGAGGTTATAGCTGGAAAGCACTGTCTATGAACCAGAAAGCAGACCTTCACCAGACACCAAATCTACTGAAACCTTGACTTTGAATATCCCAGCCTCCAAAACTGTGCGAAATAAATTTCAGTTTTTCACAAGATACCCAGTCCATTGTGCATTTTAATAGAAGCCCAAATAGACTAAGACATGTCTATAGTTTTATGTTTAAAGAAGAGTTTGAACTTTAAGAAACTCTATGTGTGGGTATTAACATATACTAATCCATCATACCTGACCAGAATTTTAGGTTCAGGCTTTGGCTCTAGAGCCAGACAGCTTCACTGTGGTTCTGCATGAGAGTCAGTCTTTCCTGACACTGTGTGAACAGTTGAGGAGATATTGTATTCCAACTCTGAACAGATTTTCTGCTGAGAGGCATACTTTAAAATAATGTTTCTAATGTAATGAACAGCTACATAAACTTAGAATGAGAAGAAAAGTTAAAAGTTCATTTAATTCAACATTCTAGCCTTCCACCAAATAGGGAAATTTTATGTAAAATACATCATCTTAAAGAGATATTCATCCAGCTAGCTTTTGCTTAAAAACAATCAGTTTCTACACCTTTGCAAGGAAGACAACCCATAAATGAATAGCACTGACCCTGATAAAGTTCTTTGTTAAACTGAACCAGAATCTAACCCCTACTAATGATATGTATTATTCTCTGGAGCCAAACTGAGGAAGTTAACTCATTTGTGGACATAGATAGTTGTGTTCAATATTTGAAGATTTTATGTCCCCAAAGAGTCAACCTCTCTCCAAATTGTGTCCCTAGCTCTAGATTCAATAACCTTTGTTTCCTATGAATAACTAAGTGTAGTTATTCATGTAACTAAGTAGAAAAGCTTTGTCAGATTTTAGATTTAAATGTCCAACTTGAACTTCAGTTAATGGCAACTAATCATCAAATCTTGCAAATGACAAAAGTCTCCACCCCAGTCCCTCTATCCCACTACCACACACACACACACACACACACACACACACACACACACAAGTAGTGGCTGCTAGAGACTCGAGAGTAGGCTCCCGAGCGCTGCTTTCTACCAGGTGCACAATAAATACTTAACGAAGTGGTAAAACCACCGTTCTCAACAGCAGCAATTTTCGAAAGGGAGGAAAAAGCGTATTGTGTATTTCTATATAGCAAATGGTCTACATATAAAGACTATGAATTTTTAGCTAGAAAGATTGTAATTATTGAACCAATAAGGAAATGGAGGCTATGGAAAATAATTTTATTTAGATATAAAGAAATTGAGGCTAAGGGAAAAAATTAACTTACCCAAAGTCTCACAGCTTATTTGTGACCCAGCTTCTATAAGACCTTGTCCCATGTTCTAAAGAGTTCAGTCACACTAAAACATACAAGTCAAGCTCAGTATGGTTAATTACCAAGATTTACATGAAGAAATTCTGAAACCATCTTACGAAAAGGACATTGTTCATGGAAATGATTCTAGTATCTTACAAAAATTTAAAAAATTATAGTCCCCTGGTGAATTTGAGACACTTGACTATTGAACAAGATACTAACAGGTACAGCACATGTCTCAGGTGTAGTGACACAAAATAATCAAACCCCCGAACTGTTGTATCCTGAGACAATTGTGTCATAAAGTCCATATCTTTGTCGGAGGTAGAAGGAATCCTGTGTTCAATTTAAATATTATTCACAGTTACACTTTCTAGCCAAAAGAAGTTTAAAACACCATTCTCTTCTTGTGATGGCAAAGAACACCAGCAACAGCATACGAGAAAGAGAAATTAATATCGAGTCACAAACAGAAAGGCAAGCCATTCTTACAGTAACAAGAGCACAGGCCCA
Organism: Mormoops blainvillei; assembly: GCA_004026545.1. Lineage (NCBI taxonomy): Eukaryota > Metazoa > Chordata > Mammalia > Chiroptera > Mormoopidae > Mormoops > Mormoops blainvillei. The sequence goes on along the minus strand of PVJD01000611.1, from coordinate 140,659 downwards.
GACATTTATAAAGCTGATCAGATAAAACAAAGCTTTGTAGAATTTACCCAATGTTTTGATATAATAGTGATGTAACAAAAAATAGATAAACATAATTCACACTTAGAAAGACAAAAAGAGATGTCAACTCTCAGGAAAGATGGTGTAGGTGTAGGTGGGAGCTGAGCCCAATTGCTCGTGCACCCAAACGGGACACCTAGCCAATCTCCCGAAGAACAGAGTCAACAGCCAACAGAATCCCAGCTGATATGAAATTTGGAAGCCAAAGTGTGCAGAGAAGGCTTAAAAATAGGTGATAAGGAGATTTTGTAGGCCAACAGGAAGGCCCCTAGGCCTGGCCCCAGAGACCAAGGCTGCACAGGAGAATTGGAGGAGAGCCGAGTCAGTGATAGCAACATAGAGGTTCCCGCCCCTCCCAGAGTGGGGAAGTCCCAGATCCGGGTCAGAAGAGACCTGGATGGTAAAGTCACAGTGGGGATAAAAAGGCAGTAAGTGACACACAGCCAGCAGCATACGCTGGCTGGGATGGTAGTCGCCGGCTGGGACAGCAGCAGAGAAATTGGAGTCGGGTGACTCCTGGAGCTGGGAGAAGAGATGGGCCACAACTGGCTATGACCCAGATACACTGGATTGGTCAAAGAGTTGGACTGTGTAGAAAACTGAGCACTTGTTAGGAGTGGCAGGAGGCATCTAAGGGGCCTTTTTCTCAAAAGTGGAACTTACTCCCTGTGCAGGGACCTCTCTCATGCACAGTGGTCAGGTGAGTGAAGAGGGAGGAGTGTAGTCATGATTTGCTCCCACTCGGGGAGCCTCACGGATTGATCGAAGTGGGACAGCACAGGTTTGGAGAGGCAGTGGCACCAAGAGAGACTTCTTTCAATAGGGGAACTGAGCTGCCCTGCTGGGGCTTTGCACGCCCGCAGCAGCCAGTCCAACGAAGAGGGAGGAGAGTGGGTATGAATTGCTCCTGCTCAGTGCACCTCATGAACGGATCAAAGGGGTGCAAAATGAGGTGGATTTTAGGAACCAGCCTGGTGCAAATGTGCAAAATGGACAGTGAAGACTACACAGTGCTCCGAGGGCATGGGCTGGAAACTGGGCACCTGTGATTATTATAGCCCAGGCTGAGGCACCATCCACGCAGAACCACAGGAAAGGAAGAAATTGGAGCCCAGTCCCTCTGCCTTCAGGATCTGGGCAGACCTGCAAAACAGGCTTGGTAGGTGTAAAATCAGCCAGGGGCTTTTTTTTTTCTCCCATTAGTAACACAATAAGACCTGCAGTTCTGTGAAAACCTGACACAGATCCAGAAAGATGTCAGAAGGTGAACCCGTACCACAGAATTTCACCCTTCAAAGACAGATGGCAAATTGGAGCATCAGGAACCACAGAAACAAACAAAAAGAACATGGGAAGACAAAGGAAGAACCCACAACCAAAAGGAATGGAAGATTCCCTAGTAAAAGGCTAAATGAAAAGGGGGCAAGCAAATTAGCAGAAATTGAGTTCAAAACAATGGTTATAAGGATGCTCAAGAAACTCACTGACAATACAAGGAACTGAGGGGGAACTACAAAGTATAAAAAAGGAAACAGAGACTATAAAGGAGAACCAGGAAGAAATTAAAAATAAAACATCAGAAATAAAAAATACACTAGAAGGAATTACAATCAGACTGGATGAAGCAGAGGACCAAATTAACAAGCTGGAGAACAAGGTAGTAAAAAGTACCCAGGTGGAGCAGCAGCACAAAAAAAAACCCCTAAAAAGTATGAAGATAGCTCAAGGGGGCAGCAAGACAACATGAAATGCAATAACATTCAAAACACAGGAATATCAGAAGGAGAAGGAAAGGGGTAAGGTAGAAAACCTGTTTGAAAAAATAATGACAGAAAACTTCCCTAACCTGGATATGGGAAAAGACACACAAGTTCAGGAAGCACACAGGGTCCCAAACAAGATAAACCCAAAGAGGCCTACTCTAAGACACATCACAATTAAAATGCCAAATTAAAAAGAAAAAGAATGTTAAATGCACCAGGTGAGAAACAGCAGGTAACATACAAGGTAGCCCCAATAAGGCTAGCCGCTAACTTCTCCACAGAAACACTACAAGCCAGAAAGGAATAGCAAGAAATACTCCAAGTAATGAAAAGCAAAGGTCTGCAACCAAGACTACTCTATCCAGTAACACTCTCAATTAAAATGAAAGGAGAAATAAGGAGTTTCCCAGACAAAAGAAGGCTAAAAGAATACACCCCCACCAAACCAGCACTGCAAGATATGCTAAAGAGACTGCTTTAGAAGAGGAAGAAAAAGAGTGAGAGAGAGAGGAATACAGATACACAGGGTGTAAAATGAATATGTACCTATCAATAATAATTTTAAATGTAAGTGTATTAAATGCTCCAATCAAAAGACATAAGGGAGCTGAATGGATAAGAAAACATGACCCACACATATGCTGCCTACAAGAGATCCACCTCAGAAAAAAATACCTACACAGACCAAAAGTGAAGAGTCGGAAAAAAATATTCCAAGCAAATAGACAGGAAAAGTAAAGCCGGGGTAGTAATAGTTTTATCAGACAAAATACACTTCAAAACAAAGGCCATAATAAGAAGCACTGAAGGACACTTCATTACACTCAAAGAATCCATCAAGAAGACATTAATATTGTAAACTTATATGCACCCAACATAGGAGTACCCAAATATACAAGGAAAATCCTGTGGGACTTCAAGAATGATATAAATAGTAACACACTTATAGTAGGGAAATTTAACATCCCACTGTCAACAATGGATAGATCTTCCAAATAAAATATCAAGAATGATATTGTGGCAATAAACAATTGTGGCCCTAGATCAAATGGACTTAACTGACATATATAGAACCTTTCACAACAAAGAAGCAAAATATACATCCTTTTCAAATGCACAAGGAACATTTTCAAAGAGAGACCACATGATAGGAGACAAAACAAGCCTCAACTAATTTAAGAAAATTGAAATCATATCAAGCATTTTCTCAGACCACAAGGGTCTTAAACTAGGAGCCAACCTCAGGAAAAAAACTCAAAAACATTCAAATTCATGGAGATTGAATAGTACACTATTAAACAATGAATTGATGAATAATGAGGTAAAGGAAGAAATCAAAAACGTTTCTGGAAACAAATTAAAATGAATACATAACAGTCTAAAACCTATGGGACACAGAGAAAGCAGTGTTGAGAGAGAAGTTCATAGCAATACAGGCCTACCTAAAAAAGACAGAAATATTTCAAATGAACAACCTAACCCTACATCTATAAGAACTGGAGGAACAACAACAAACAAAGCCCAGAGTAAGTAAAAGGAAGGAAATAATCAAGATCAGAGCAGAATTGAATGACATAGAGACTAAAAGAACAACTCAAAGGATCAATAAATCCAGAAGCCGGTTCTTTGAAAAGATAAGCAAAATCAACAACTGTTAAGCAGACTCATTAAGAAAAAAAGAGAAAGGATCCAAATAAATAAAATAAGAAATGAAAGAGGAGAGATTACAACTGATACCACAGAAACACAAGAAATTACTATGAAAAACTATATGCCAAGAAATTTGAAAACCTGGGTGAAATGGAGAAATTCCTAGAAATATATAATACTCCAAAACTGAATGAAGAAGCAGAAAGCCTTAACAGACTGGTAACACCTGGTGAAATTGAAGCAGTAATAAAAAAATCTCCCGACACACGAAAGTCCTGGGTCAGACAGTTTCACAGGAGAATTTTACAAAAACATTTAAGGAAGAACTAACCCCTATCCTTTTCAGACTATTCCAAAAATCCAAGAAGAGGGAAACTCCCAAACTCTTTTTATAAAGGCAGCATCATCCTAATCCCAAAAACAGATAAAGACATGGCAAGGAAAGAAAACTACAGGCCAATATCACAGAGAAACATAGACACCAAAATCCTCAACAAAATATTGGTAAACTTCATCCAGCAATACATTAAAAAGATCATCCACCATGATCAAGTGGGATTCATCCCTGGGATGCAAGAATGGTACAATATACACAAATCAATTAATGTAATACATCACATAAACAAAAGGAAAGACAAAAATCACATGATCATATCAACAGATGTAGAAAAAGCATTTGATAAGGTAGGGTACCCATTTATGATAAAAACACTCAAAAAATTGGGAGTAGAGGGAGCATATCTCAACATAATAAAGGCCATATATGAAAAATGTAATCCAACATCATTCTCAATGTGCAAAACCTAAAAGCTTTCCCACTAAGATCAGGAACAAGACAAGGATGTCCACTTTCACCACTTATATTCAACACAGTATTGGAAGTCCTAGCCATAGTGATCAGACAAGAAAAAGAAATAAAAGGCATCCAAACTGGAAAGGAGGAAGTAAAGCTGTCATTGTTCACAGATGACATGATAGTGTATATAGAAAATGCTATAGATTCCACCAAAAAACTACTCAAACTACTAGGTGAATTTAGCAAAACGGTGGGGTATAAAGTCAATATGCAGAAATTGAATGCATTTTTGTACACCAACAATGAAATATCAGAAACATAAATCAGGAAAAAAATCCCATTTGATATAGCAGCAATAAATAAATAAATAAAGTACTAAATAAAGTACTTAGGAATAAATCTAATGGAGGAGGTAAAAGACCTTTATTTGGAGAACTATGTAACATTGAAAAAAGAAATTAAGGAAGATACAAACAAATAGAAGCATATACTATGTTCATGGATTGGAAGAACATTATCAAAATGCCATACTACCCAAAGCAATTTATAGATTCAATGCAATCCTTATTAAAATACCAGTGACATGTATCACAGATATAGAACAAACATTTCAAAAGTATATATGGAACCATAAATGACCCCAAATACCCTTAGCAATTTTGAGAAAGAACAACAAAGTAGGAGGGTTCACAATACCTGATATCAAACTATATTATAAGGTCACTATAATCAAAACAATCTGGTACTGGCATAAGATCAGACACATAGATCAATGGAACAGAATAGAGAGCCCAGAGCAAACTATGTCCCTATGGTCAATTAATATTTGACAAATGGGACAAAAGCATAAAATGAAGAAAAAATAGCCTCTTCAACAAATGGTGTTGGGAGATATGGACAGCTACATGCAAAAAAAGAAAAAAAGAAAGAAAGAAAGAAAGAAAGAAAGAAAGAAAGAAAGAAAGAAAGAAAGAAAGAAAGAAAGAAAGAAAGAAAGAAAGAAAGAAAGAAACTCAACCACTAAATTACACACACAAAAATAAACTCGAATAAAAGACTTAAACATAAGTTGTGACACCATAAAAGTCCTAGAAGAGAACATAGGCAGGAAAATCTCAGATATTCCATGCAGTAATATTTTCACCAATATGTCCCCTAGAGCAAGGGACATAAAAGAAAGAATAAACAAATGGGACTTCATCAAAATAAGAAGCTTCTGCATGGCTAAAGTAAACATCAACAAAATGAAAAGGGAGCCAATCATATGGGAAAATACATTTGCCAATGATACCTTGGACAAGGGTTTGATCTCCAAAATATATAAAGAACTCACATGACTCCATTTTAGGAAGACAAATAATCCAATTTAAAAATGGGCAAAGGACTTGAACAGACAGTTCTCTGAGGAGGACATACAGAGGACCCAGAGACATATGAAAGGATGCTTAGCATCACCAGCCATCAGAGATGCAAATTAAAACCACAATGAGATACCACTTCACACCAGTCAGAATGGCTATCATTAACAAATCAACAAACAATAAGTGCTGGGGAGGTTGTGGAGAAAAGGGAACCTTAGTACACTGTCGGTGGGAATGCAGACTAGTGCAACCACTGTGGAAAACAGTTTGGAATTTCCTCAAAAACTAAAAATGAAACTGCCTTTTGACCCCGCAATGCCACTGCTGGGATTATATCCGAAGAATCCTGAAACACTAATTCAAAATAACTTATGCACCCCAATGTTCAGAGCAGCACAATTTATAATAGCTAAGAATTGGAAGTAACCTAAGTGCCCATGGGCAAATAAGTGGATTGAACACTATGGTACACTTACACAATGGAATACTACACAGCAGAAAGAGAGAAGGAAACCCTACCCTTAGCGACAGCATGGATGGAACTGGAGAACATTATGCTAAGTGAAACAAGCCAGGTGGTGAAAGACAAATACCATATGATCACACCTATAAGTAGAACCTAATAAACAAACAAGCAAACAAAATATAACCAGAGACATTGAAATAAAAAACAAACTGACAGTAATCAGAGGGGAAGAATGAGGGGGATAACAGGGGAAAGAAGAGGAAAGGTTATCAAGGAACATGTATAAAGGACGCATGGACAAAGCCAAAGTGGGATAGGATTGAGGGTGGGAAATGGGGGTGGGTGGGGTGGGGGAGAGTGGTGGGGGAAAATGGAGACAACTGTACTTGAACAACCATAAAAAAAACTTGTGAACACTCACAAAAAAGAAACATCAAAACCAGGCCAGGGTAGAAAATAAGCTTTTATGCAGATCAAAGCATGTTCCCCAGTTCCTTGGTAGGTCTGTGTGTATGGGCATGCACACGTTTGTGAGTATGTATTGGTTCAGCCTGGGGAGGAATAAGGAGAACCAGAATTTACTGAGTATCCAAAATGTGTTACACACCACATTTTGCATTGTAGTTACACAGTTTAATCTGTACACAACCTCACATAATCCTGTGATGAAGGTCTTATTTGATTCATTTTGCAAATAAGGAAGGGGAAGCTCTGGGAGGCTTCAGGTCACACCTCTAAATAGAAGCAGTCTAGGCTGAAATCTATGTTGAATTAGAGTTCATGATCATACTTCTAATCCTAACCATTACACATAAACTTGTCTAAAATCCTCCAGACATAGTAATATAACTGTATCTTACACACTTACAAGACATCATCCTTCCAAGAGTCTCATCCACATATCAAAAATAACAGAAAGCCTAAGAAAGGTAAATGAGGTGACTGTGTATTAATTCTCCAGGCTGCATAATAAGTTACCCCAAACTTAATGGCTTAAAGTAACAAATATTATTTCAGAGATTTTGTGGATCAGGAAACTATGCATAGTGTAGCTGTATCGTCTGCTTAGGGTCTCACAGATACATTCAAGGTCTAGTCATGTTGAAGGAGCTTTTGGGAGTAGAAGGTTCTCGTCTGAGTTCACATGGTTGTTATAAGAACTCAGTCTCTGTGGTTGTAAGAAGGTCTCTATTTCCTTGCTACCTGTCAGCCAGGGGCTCCTATCAGCTCCTAGATGCTACCTCTAGGTCATAAGCTCATGGCACACTTGCTTCTCCAAAACCAACAGGAGAATCTCTCACTGAGTGTCATAAGATATAGTCTTATAACATAGCCTAATCGAGGAAGTGACTATATCCCATCACCCTTGCCATGCTTAAAGACTGTAAGTAAGTCACAGGTTCCATCTGCACCCAAGAGGAAGGGCTTATACAAGTGTTTGACTCATTGGGGTTACTTAAGGCGATATCTACCACATACCTTGGAATAGATCAGATGCTTTTGTCCCCCCTCAAAAAATTCATACCACCATATTAGGAAGTGGGGTCTTTGGGAGGTACTTAGAATTAGATGAGATCATGTGGTTGAAATGCTCACAAATGGGGTTAGTGTCTTTACAAGAATTCTGAGAGAGATCGCTTCCTCTTTCACCAATTGATGACATGGTGAAAAGATAGTCAATTATGAACTTGAAAACACGCTCTCAGGCAGACACAGAACCTGACTGTGCTGGCAGTCTTAGACTTCTAGCTTCCAAAACTGAGAAATCAATTTCTGTTGCTTATAAGCCACTAAGTTTATTGTATTCTGTTATAGCAGTCCGAGCTGAACAAGGTAGACTTCAAGCCAAAAAGTTCTAATAGTGAATTTAGTCATCAGATATCCTTGCTTATCAATACATTTTCACTTCATTATAAATCAATTGCAATTTCTGACATGGAAAAAGAGCAAAAGAAAGTTATCCATCTGGTTTTTAATTGTTCCATGTAGAGAAAAACAAAATTACGAAGGTATTACACAAAGATCACCAAGGAAATAATGTAAATTTCATCCTTTTAATGATCCAGGTAATCCAGCTAGATTTTTGTCTTTGCTACTTTGTTTTAGGGCTCCAAATTAGGTCACTCTCCTAAAGCATCGACAGATAGAACCAAAGAGTGATACAAACTGCCCAGCCTGGCAACGCAGCTGCTTCCAGAGAGTCAGTATCCCATCCTGCCCTTTTGGTGCCCAGGCATAGCTCTATCCTAAAATAATACTCCTGGAAACGTATTTTCTCCTTCCACTTTTTTTAAACAAAAATTTAAGAGATTCCAACACATACAACCAAAAGAAACTAACATATAAATTATCTGTTATTATTTTTACAGTTATTTCATTGTATAGCATTGTTTATTCAAAATTACTTGTAGAATTTTTATTTCCCTGGGAGATAAAAAATATTGCTTGTTTCTTCATATTTTTAGAGAAACCCCATTTTGTTTGTCATAGCTATAGAGGATAAAGGACAAGAATTAACTACCTACTATACACCAAAAGATGGGCACTTTTTATGCTCCTCTGTTGCCACTGTAAATGGGATCAGAGATGGTAAGTAACCTACCTCAGATTACTCAGCCGGTGTATATGATAATGGCATTGTGTCAACCCAGGCAGATTTTAAATCCAGTTTCTTTGTTGTTTGCTTACTAACCTATAAGCTGTCACTCAAAAAGACAGAGCCTTCATATGGGTGATGAAATGAACTCAATTATGCTAAATAAATGTGTGAACTTGAAGGGAACAATATTTAAAAGTTCTTCACCAAAGTTTAAAGAAAATGCAGAGTAAACATGTAATGAATATAACCAGCCCACAGATGTAGATTTTTGTCCACACAGTGTTAAAATAATTGAATTAGTTATGAAAATTTCAGTATTAGATTTCACACACACACACATATATACACAGACATACACACACATATGTGTATAGCACATATACATATATCCTATTTCTCTAGAAAGATCTGAAGATTTAACAACAGTCTCCAGATTTTCTTCCTAGCAATAGCCAGAGCTACTCACTTTAGGGAAATTATTAAAGGGCAGTGTTTATTCAGGACTCACTCTCTCCACAGGTAAAAAGAAATTAAAAGTCAATTAAGAAAGTGTGTTGAGGTTTTGCCATCCACACTCTATATACCCAGGCATCCTTTGTATCAATAACTTTGATGAGAGGCAGATCAGCTGGTCCCCCAGTGACCTGGGAATAATGAAGAGTCAAGCCTCCTCTCATTCGGAGAGACTGGGACACTTTTGGCCATATGGACTCTGGATACACTCAGGATGCAGCCCATTTCTTAATGCATTTCTTAATGCCATTTCTAAAGCAAGGCCTCCTGACAGAAACATCTACTGTGAAGGTTACATGTTTGTCTCTATCGCACCATTTACCAAGTTGTACAAACAGCAAAAACAGAGAAGATACAGTCCTTAAAGAAAGCTGACATTTTTTCCTGGCAAAATACTCTTATGCATATACCAGCCATACCAAAAGAAGGCTGTTAAAATATAAAGCAGCATTTTAATGAGCACATTATGACTAGAAGAAATATGAAATTAGTTCATGGTCCTGAAAACTTTGTGTTTCAAATATCAAATACTCTTATTTTCCATAGTTCTCAATGAGTAAATTATAATACAGTGTATTTTTCAAAGCAGTGCTTCAGAAAACATATGGTCATTGGAGTTAAACTATAGAAGCCTAAAAATTTTATCCTTACCAATATCTAACCATGTGATCTTAGTGTGCGGGGGGAGGGGCAATTTAACCTCTCTAAACCTCAGTTTTCTCATTTATAAAATACAGGTAATAATAATTATTCATCAGACTATTGTGATGGTTAAATGAGAGTAAGTACATATGAGGTCTGTCCAGAAGGTATCTAGCCATGTGGCATGAAAAATAGACATTTATTGAAGAAGATACAAGATACCAGAAACATTGTACATAGGACAATGATGCCTCAGTCTCCTTCAAAGTAGGCGCCTTGGGACCTCACACAGTTCTCCCAGTCACAATCAGCTTACCTGTTACATTTTCATGAATCTCATTGATAGTCTGAAATCTCTTCCCTTTCAAAGGTTATTTTAGTTTTGGGAAAAGCCAGAAGTCGCAGGGTGGCAAATCTGGACTGTAGTGGGGCTGAATAACCTGAGTGATTTGATGTTTTGCCAAAAAACTGTTCACAGATGTGAAACATAAGGGAGCGAGTTGTCCTGATAAAGTTGCCAGTCACCAGTTGCCCATAGTTGCAGCCTTCTGAATCATCAGAATAGTTTCCAGCAGAAGGCTGTTCAAGCTTAACACAAAATTTGATGCAGATTTATTGCTCTACTTGCTCAGTAACTTTGAATGTGACAGCCACACAGTACACATGCTCACTCATTGACATCTACTGCCCCCACTGACTAGTACAGTGAAGTCGTCATTGTTCACACATGCACATTCCAGTCCATTCTCCTTGGCTGCCAGGTTATACTGATGTCACACAAACCATTCTCATTATATTAACAATGGCTGGATTTTTTCTGGGCAGACCTTGTCTAACCTCTGAAATTCATCATTTCTTCTGGTTACTGCAAATACCTTTTTGCATGGACATGGTAACACTGGCTTTTATAGCATAGCCCTGAAAGGGGCAAAGGGGCCATAGGTTACTGACCCAGTTACTGCAGTAAATAACAACATTGTCTCTGATCTAGAAACTTCATGTTTGCTTTCAGGACAAAACAAAAGAATATGAACATTAAAAACTTATAATGAGCTATAAAAGAAGCAAAGATCTTTGAACATCTCTAGATAAGCTGTATGCTATGGACCTGGTAACTGAGTTGATGTTTTTATTCCCTGCCTGTTACTGTATTTATGATTAGGCACTTTGACCAATGAGTTTCATCCTCCTCAAAATGCAATGAAACAGAGAAGTGGCAATTGTACAGGAACTGCTCTGTGACTAATGCTCTATGTAACATATGTCCTACTTTTCAGTTCCTTCTCATATGTAGTTACATGGTCAAAGGACTTCTTTGTCCATTCAAATCCCCACCTCTACTTGAGAGTAAAGCAACATTAGCAAAGAAATGTCACACAATATATCAAACATGGTCCATTGTAAACAAAAGGGGGAAAAAAGCATTTTTCTTCCCTTTCAATGGAGAATTATTGCCTCTTTTCAAAGCTAATCCGATTAGTATCCTCCTGCTTCCTCAGAAATTGTTCTTAAGCACATTTGTTTAAGCATATTTGTTTCTGGTGTCTTTAGTCTCTGTTTTTCTCTAGGTATCTCTCAGTTGCCTGCTTTGTCTACCTCCTCTCTTCTTTCTGTGTATCAGTCATCTGTCTCTGGCTATTTCTATCTCTCTGTTTCCGTATCTCTGTCTCTATCCTCCTCTCGCACTCTCTCTCCCCCTCCCTCCCTCCCTCTCCCTTCTCCTTCTCTCCCTCTTTCTCTCCACACACCTAACCTCCAGTATGCAGCATTTCCTTTCTGATTACGTACACACACTTTCCTGTTTTTTAAAAATACTTTTTTTCCTATATCTGTGAGGTTGCAAGCACTTAACACCCAAGAGCTCTCCATTGCAAGATAGCTTTACAGAAAAGGAGTCCACGTAAGAATTGAGAAGGTAAAGCTGAAAACGTCAGGGGTAAATCTTAAAGCCGGAAAGATCAAAACACAGTGGCAAGTGCCAAATCAAATAAGACAAAACTGGAAGAGTCCTTGCCGTCTTTGGTATTTGGCATTTGGTTACCAGTAATGCTCTGTGCACAGGGTGGTGTGCACATAAATGGATGCCAGTGAGTTGGGTAGTGAACAGGAGATAAAAAAGAGAAAACAGAGCATTTAATAGCAATAAATATTTATTAAGTGCCTACAATGTATGGGGTGAGCACTAAGCTTTAGAACTACAATTGGGAGCAAGCCTGACAGACTCTCCCTGAAGGGAGCTTATACTCTGGTAGGAAATAAGACAATTAAAGAGACAATGTAAAAATAGTGTGATGATGACTTGACAAAGAAAACACGGAGATGTGGAAGCATGCCAGAGGGGCACTGGCCCTGGACTCACGTGGGTGATAGACAGTGCGATGGGGAAAAGACTGCAAATTCTAGTCCTCCTCCTCCTCTTCACAAGTAGTTATATGGTCACACAGCTAGCCAGTAGAATGTGAACAGAAGGGGAATGCACCACTCTGGGGCCTGCCCAGAAAAAGTTCCTCCCGCCACGCTTTTATCCCCTTCTGCTGTTCGGAGACCTTAGATGACACAAGGTGAAAATGGCAGAGGCTTCATCAGCCTGGCTCCTTAGATCCCAAACAGAGCAGACACCTTCCCTCATCCACTTACCTATCCCTCCTGCACCTGATAAACGAGAAATAAACGTCTGTTGAGTTTGAAACCCTATCATTTTTTTAATCACCAGAATTATTCTAACTAACGTACATGGGTTAAAAGATAAAAAAGGAGTTAGCCCAAGAAAAACAGTGGCATTTATGTGTTTATATGCCCATTTATCAACTAGATAAATGGCAGGATGTTTGACTCTGTCTATTCAATTGCATGTCCCTATGACATAGCACAAAGCCTAACAAATATTTATTGAATAAAAATGAACTCATAAGCTGCTCCAGAGATGAATTTATACTTTTTATTTTGTATTTTATCTCTATTTCATGTTTACAAACAATGGCTCTAGACAGCAACCATCATTCGCAATTTCTTCATTTTATTAAGTCTAGTCATTTTTCTCTTAATCCAGTAATTCTTCTCATGTGTATAGCACTGATAAATATATGTCCAATATTTAGCTGTGTCAGTGGCATTCATGTCTGTTTCTCCAATCTCATGACCCTAACACATTCTGTGTGGATGCCATTAATACTAATTTATAGTGGCTATGTTACCTCTATTACATTCAGACATAAAAATATGGGAGACTATTTTTTAGTAAATTTAGATCAAATCTTTGGATTGTACTTTTTAATGATTCTTTTAGAACTTGTCATTTGTGCTATTTACAGTTATCAAATCAAATTTAAATTGGTATAGCATTTAATAAACTATTTGAAAAGTCATTAGTGATATTACTAGCTCATTCTTTAGCTAAAGGCATAATTATTAGACAAAGTTAAATTAATTATTGCATTAAAACAGTTGCATTTGTATCTATTTCATAGAGGTTTATTCTATTTTCTCTTTTAAGTTATTATTTGCTGTAGTAGTCCTGAAATTAGGGGGTAATATTATTTACTACATTACATATATATGTAGTAAGTACATATATATACATATTATTCATTTACTACATTATATAATTTAGTAAATAAATAGTATGAATATATATGCATGCAGATATATACATCATAGTATTGGCAGATTTAATAATAAAATAATTCAACATTTCAGGTTTCCATCAAGATTTTTGAAGCCTTGAGACTATAAGGATGACTAAGTCAGAGTCCTTGTCCCAGGGAGATCATTATCTAGCAGAAGACACTAACTTAAATAGCAACAAAAATATGAACAACGCCAAAAGATATATAACATGATATGTCAATACAGATGAGAGAACAATTACTTTTGTTAAACAGTAGGGAAGGTAACTTAAGGTCTCACAAATGTGATGACCCTATACCTGAGACTTAAAATAATACTGTAATAACTATGTAGGGTGCCAGGTGGGTGCCTGAATATCAGAGGGATTGCTTTGTCAAGTATAGCCGCTATGCTGTACACCTGACACTGATACAAAATAATATTTAATGTGAATTTTAATTGAAAAAATAAAATTAAAAATATACTACTTAAAAAAGAAAGCTGACAATTGTATCCTAGTGACTGAGTGATTTATTTATATATAAATTTTAATTAAAAAATACATGGTGAGGAGCAAGTTTGGGTAGATCATAAAATTATATTGGGCATATTGACTGTGAGATATCTGTGGAGTGATCTGAGCGATGTAATGTACATAAGTGAGTCCATGGACTTAGAGGTAAGGGATAAGCTTCCAGTTATGGATTATGTAATGCACAGCATGGTGACTCGAGAGTTCATAGCACTGTATTCCATATTTGAATGTTTCTAACAGAGTTTATCCTAAAAGTTGTCATCACAAAAAAAAATTGTTTAAATATGTATGGTGATGGGTGTTAACTACGCTTGTTGTGGTGATCATTTACAATACATTACAAATGTCGAGTCATTATGATGTACACCTGAAACTAATCTGTTATATGCCAATTTTAGCTTGATCAAAATGTGTATTTAAAGTAAATCACTGAAATATATTTATACGTCAATAAAAAAAAAAAAGGTATAGCCAGAACAGTGCAGATGTGGGAGACATTAGGCACTAAACAGTGAAAGGAGATGAAAAGCAAAAGGAGGCAGGGCGCTTTGCAAATATAAATATTTGAGGAGTAGAGAAAGAGAAAAATAACTAATGAAAAGGACAGATGATGGTTGGTCATAGACAGTTCAACAACTGTCTTGGAAAAACTGATAGTTCCCAGGGGCTGGGGATGGAATCCGGAGCACAGGTAGCCAGCCTCTGGGAGCTCCACCGGGAGGAGCCGATTCGGCAGAGAGAAGTAGATGACAGAGTTAGGGGGTGGAAGGGGAAATTGAGAGCTCACATGCCTGAGGCCATCTGTTTTCTCCAGGAAGTAGGAGGTAAAACCTTCTGCAGAGAACAGGGCTGGTGAAGTGGAACTGGGAGCTTGCCATCAAAGTTGTAAAAAAGATTGTAATAGCCACCATGGGAAACAGGACAGGGAGTTGATGAGACACGTAAGTAAAAGGATTGCTGAGCAGCGACAAGGGCCCAGCTGAAGATGAAGCTCGTAAGCTTATAATGGAGGAAATCAGCATGATTATGTGATTTCTCCAGCTGGGCTCAGCCTTCCAGCAGGAGCAGAGAAAACAGTCAGTTGGGCTAATTCGAATGAGGGTTTTGAAAATAGGGGGCTGCAGAGGACAAAGAGGTAAAAAAAATGAGGTTATCTGAGATTGTCTTTGCAATTATTTTCATGGTTCCAAGCTAAATAGGAAAAAAGTTAATCCTGCAGGAGACTGACAGGCTCAAAGAACAAGGAAGCCTTGAATCACTCACGTCCATAAAGAGAAACAGGGAGAGAAAGGACACAGGAAAAAGGACAAGGTTACAGGGACAACAATTTGGCTTATATTTTCATTTGCTGCCTGATCCTTTCCACTTTCTTATGTGCTTTAACACCTCCGTGCCAGAGAATTAACACCCTAAATTTACTAGATTTTCTCTATGCTAGCTATCCTCCAATTTATACTTTTACTTCTTAAATTGAGTCTCTCTTCTTGGTCACCTGAAATTAAACTGCATTCATTATCAGCTGCTAGCGCCTCTGGTGTGAGTGTGTGAGTCGGGAAAAGGAGGGGCCCCCAGGGCACACTGCTGGGCGGGTGAGGACAGGTTGGAGCCCAGACCCCACACGCTCACTCCCGCATCCACGTGCCCTTGTGCCGGGGGCATACCTTCCCCAACCATATCTCCCAGTCCTGGGTGAACCCAAAGAAAAATTTTTGAAAGCGTATTTGGTGTTGTAGCTGCCTGGGTTAGGAGTAAAATATTGATTTTTATGAAGAGATGTATTAAAATCTCCTGTGGAAAACGTTTTTAATGATAAAAATAAAGGGGAATATAAATGAGGAAGAGCATAGCTGAGAGAATTCGAAAGTACATATCTTTAAAGAAAAGAAACACCGTGCCAAGCAAATGAAATGGCTAAAGTCCCCCAACCAGATGGTGATTTTGACTCCCCCATCATACAGAGATTAAAATGGACATGTAAAATGAATCTCACTTGACAAAGGTCAAATATTTTAAATAGATTTAACAAATCCTGGAATAGAGAATGGAACAAGGGAATGAGAGGGCTGTCAATCAAACTTCCAAACCAAAGGATGTCTTCCTTTGTCCTCAGCTCTCACATTGAAATTCATGATTAGCAAGACAGCTGAGACTCTATAAACAAAATATGATGCTGTAACAGGACGGAAGCATGACTCTATAGACAGAAAGGCCAAGTAACTTCCCTCTGAGATTTATAAAACACTGCTCTAAGTCATGCTTTTGTTTTTAGGTACAATATTTATGACACCTACTTGCTTTCTTCTTTTGTTTTATTTATTCATTTTTAAGCTACCTTGTCTACAGGTAGAATAGATAGGTCTCTTACAGCAGTAAATGAAAATCATTTCTGGAATCTGGGAAACATCAATTGCCATCTGTTTTTCTTTGTTGTTGTTTTTAGCATAATTTAATTTAATTGAAGAAATTGCCTCCGCTCTGTAAGGAATGTTGGCTTTTCCAAAATGTACTGAATAGTTAGGGATTGAGTCTTTAGTTATTTATATACTTGGGTTATAGGTTATTTTTTTTAAATATAACCACAGATGCATTTTAAGCTTAACAATTCGGACCTAAGCATCTGGCAAATAATACACCTACCATAACCTATTTTTGCAATGAAAATATCTATTTATGCCCTAGAAGACAGGTCCTAAAAGAAATATGTCACTTAATAATTTAATCTTTGGGATTTAAGTAGAAATTGAAAAAAATAATGTGTTACTAATTATTTCTCCTGGCGAAGACATTAGATTTTATATCAATAAATTATTTACAGAGAAGTCTCATCTCATGTACAAGTGAATAAATATCTATGGAAATTTAAATGACTGTTTTTCCCCTCTGCCATGAAAAATGCTTCTGGGCTACAAACTCTTGCTGTCAATTTTTACTACGGAGATGTAAATGGATTACAAATTTACTGAAGAATGGCAGAATTCAGAGTGAACGTCCATAATACCTTCCAAGATTAAATATACTTTTGAGGATTATGTAATCCAACCTATTCAGCATCAGTTATTACAATGAAAATTACATATTTATAAATATGATCACATATATACTTTATGGTTATAGTAATATGCCCTAACAAGGATTAAAAACTGCTTTTTCCTATAAGCATATTGCCATCAAACTTCTATCCATGGTTTCTCAAAATACATTTCCTCTGTGAAGGAAAACAAGTGATATTTACAAGTCTTACTCGTCAATCAAAAAATATGGTAAATATGTATTTGGGGCCTGTGTTATTCAAAGGAGTCAAGAGGAACAGTAAAATGTCGAAGAATTCAGTGTCTTCTTCTATCCTATTTCACTGAACCATTACTACCTCAAACCTCTCAGCAATATAAAAGACAATGTTTTGAAGCTCAATGCTCCTTATCTCAAGGAGGTTGCAATTAAGTGTCTAAATTGTAATATTAATGGAAAATAAAGGGATACATAATGTGCTGATATTCCAGATGTGGGTCAGAGGGTAATCATTTCTACTAGTCAGGGGCTAAATGGAAATGTGTGATTAAAGATGCGTCATTTAGCATAATGGCTCATTAGAACTCTAAGAAGCGAGTGTGCCATAGGCTCAGGAGAGAGGTTTCCAGGAACAAAATAAAATCATCATTCTGGACCCAAGTCTCTTTTGTGTTACCCAGGACATCGGTGCTTTGAGGAACCTCCTGGATGATTTTACCCATCTCATTCCATACCATCAGCCTCACAGCCATAACACATTTCTATCCAAATTCTGTGCTTAAAGATGATTAGCTGGGTCTGTGTAGCCATGTTGTAAATTTGAAAACTAATGTTTAAAACTTAATTATTGTAAATTATCTTGGTTAACTGAAGCTCAGATTGAAAAATAGGAATGAAAAGGTTAAGATGCTTCTTTGCCAGACTTACTTAGGGAGTATTAATAAAGTCTTTTTTTTAAATCCCATGTTCTCAATGATAATATTCATATAAGATGTCCAATCCGATGATTAAGCAATGGTTAAAATCAGGCATCTTCATGGGCTAAATACATGTTAACCTTTTGCAATTTTCCAATGACAGAAAAGAGCAACATTAAGTCCACCTTCTCTGAACCTACTAAAAGTCATGATAATATGAGATTTATAAGACAATGTCACATATCTAGTTTGTTTTATACTTGTTGAGTTCTGTAAGATATTGATATTATCTGCATTTTACAGATGAGTAAACTGAGTTCTGAGAGATTAAAAGTTAAATAATATCACTGATAAAGCACAATAGCAAATTTAATTATTTTGAGGTATAGGTATACTTATAGCTATAATGACTGAACATGATCACATAAGGTATCTTAAAGTATCTTAATTAAATCAATGTTCTTTAAATGTACAGATAATTTACAGAATTCAGAGAATTTATTTAATTCCCCTCCTAATCTTAATCATCGACAAATAGATATTTAATACATTTTCATCGCGTACCTTAACATGGTCAAGATTGTCTCCTTTGTTCTAGTATATGTTTAAAGATATTCTGTAACCTTTGCCATTCATTTTATAAATGGGTGCTATTAGTTCAAGGGTGATTAAATCAGCGTGTAGATGGAGTAGCTCAAATATTTCATCATTAAGATAAGAAAATCTGCTAAAAGCATCAGTGAGTCAATAGCCTTTTTTTTTAATAAAATAGACACATTAAAAGGGGGCAACTTTCAATAAACCATTTTCTTTTCCATCGCATATGCAGGCTATTATTTATTATTTGAAAATGATTCCACAAATAGTGATTGCTCTACTAATGTTTCTTGATTTGGCATTATTACTAGTAATTTTTTTGAGCATTTGAACAAATTCAGAGGTTTATTTTGTTGGTTTGTTTGGCTTTTGGTTCTGTTATTTTCTTACATTTGTTTTTCTTTTGATGAGAGCTCTGGCCTACCCACTATAATTGTAACTATTACTATTAAGTTGAAGTAAAAAAAAAAAATGCAAATTGTGTTCTACAGTTAAAACAACAAAAACAAAAGAAACCACAAAGAAAATCCCTTTTCTTTCTATACCCATACTATCAAAGGCATGGGGGGCCTAGCTCTTCAGTCAACAACTGTGACTCCTTTAGAAGTGGTTTTCACCATTTCCCCAATATAATCAGTACCCTTGAAGAGACTCTACCCTGAGGGATACGGCAACCACCATTCCCCCAAATCCCTTACATGTTAGGTGTATACTAAGTCACATCTATTTCTGTTCATCGCCTTAAATTCTATTTGGGAGTAAATGAGGTTTAAACACATATGTATCTGTACATATGTACCAAGATATTATAGCTTCAGTAGCAGATCTGGTCCCAGGAAAGGCCCACTAGATAAAATACTATAACAAACTTAGTTTCCTGCCCCACAGTATTATTTATGGAATGTTTTCAATCCCTATCCTACTTCTGTATAGATCTCTCTCTCTCTCTCTCTCTCTCTCTGCCCCTCTCTCTGTCATTTTTTAATTTAACAATTAAAGGAAAAAAGGTCAGTGCCTCTGACTAAATAGCTAGGTATTGCATATTTTAAAAACTCTTGTGGCCCCTGACTGGTGTGGCTCAGTTGTTTGGGCATCACACTACAAAGTGAAAGATTGCTGGCTCAATTCCCACCCAGGGCACATGCCTCATGTTGCAGACCCAGTCTCCGGCTAGGGCACGAGTGAGAGGCAACTGATTGCCATTTCTCTCACACATTGATGTTTCTTTCCCTCTCTTTCTCCCTCCCTTCTCCTCTCTCTAAAAATAAATAAATAAATAACATTAAAAAATTCTTGTGGTATACTGGTTGACAATCGCTACTATAGACCACTAATTAAAGGACAGTCACCAAAAATAATTTTTCAACTTTTTGTCAAAAACAAAACAATATATGCCCTATCTACATTATATATGTTATATTGCATATATTATATATTCAATTAAGATGGACTAATCCATTGGATTAATATGAGTATATAATACATATGCATATATAATATAGTACATATGCATATATAATATAAATAGGATGTCTCCTTATGTTCTTTTTTTGTTCTGGAACTGGTAGTAGAAACAATGCTAATGAAACATTCTCCTGATGTTTGGAAAAATATTCTGAAACGATTTGTTCATCTGGCTCCTATGCACCATTGTTAAATAACTCATGGATTGCAATTCTCCACCTACAAAACTACAGAGGACATCTCTGCTCACACAGAGAAGCAGAATACAAGCATACCTCATTTTACTGTGCTTCGGAGAAGTTCCATTTTTTTACAAATTGAAGGTTTGTGTAGCCCTATGTTAAACTAGTCTGTTGGTGCCATTTTTGCTATAGCATTTACTCACTTTATGTCTCTGCATCACATTTTGGTAATTCTCAAAATATTTCAAACTTTTCATTTATTATATTTGTCATGGTGATCTATGATCAGTGATCTTTGATTTTACTATTGTGTTTTACGGGACCATGAACTGCACCCATATAAGATAGCAAACTTAATATCGTAAGTCTTCTGACTGCTCCACTGACCAGCCATTTCCACACCTCTCTCTCTCTCTGCTCAGGCCTCTATATTCCCTGAGATCCAATGATATTGAAATGAGGCCAATTAATAACCCTACAATGCCTCTAAATGTTCAAGTGAAAGTAAGAGTCATATGTCTCACACATAACTCAAAAGCTAAAAATGATTAAGCTTAGTAAGGTAAAAGCCAAGAGAAACCAACAGGTAGGCCTTGTGTGCCAAACCTCCCAGTTGCAAATGAATGAAAACAAAAAGTTCTTGAAGGAAATTAAAAGTGCTATGCCAGTGAACACAAATGATGAGAGAGTAAAATATCTTTATTACTGATCAGAAGAGGTTTTAGTTGTCTGGATCGAAGATCAAACCAGCCACAACATTCCCTTAAGCCAAAGCTGTATTAAAAATTTTACTCAAGGATATTTATTTATTGAAATATATTTTCAGATATTTTCCCAGAAGTGAAATTTCTGGGTCATGAGGCAGTTCCATTTTTATTTATTTGACGTAACTCCATTCTGCTTTCCACAGTGGCTGCACCAATCTGCATTCCCACCAACAGTGCAATTCAAAACACTAATTTGAAAGAACATAGCACCCCTATGTTCACTGCAGTGTTATTTACAATCACCAAGATATAGAAGTGGTCCAAGTGTCCAACAGTAGATAAATGGATAAAACAACTGGGGCATTTACACAATGGAATACTACTCAGCAGTAAAAAAGAAGAAAAATTTTTACGGTCCTTTGCAACAGGATGGATGTACGTGGAATACACTATGCTAGGTGAAATAAGCCAGTCAGAAAAAAACAAAACCATATGATTTCACCCTTACATGGAACCTAACAAACAAACTGAACTAACAAGTGAAATAGAGATAAACACATAAAAAGACAGCAGGCTGACAGCTCTGGGGTAGGGGGATTAGCGGGTGGAAGAATCAAGCAAAAAGGAAAAAGGATTCATGGACATGGACAACAGTATGGTGATTGCAGGGAAGAGAGGGTTATAAGAAGGATAATTGTAATAGAAAAAATACAATAAAAATTTTTAAAATAAATATATTTTCTGTTGCTATGCCCAAGACCTAAGATGATTCCATTCTGTACAAATGGAGACACAGAGGTCAAAAATGTCCTATAAAACGTAATACAAATTCTTAATGGTAGATCTTCAAATATTTCTCGGACAACTGTTAACTTTTAAGCTCTGAAAATTTCTGCTCTGAATCTATTTCTGAATCATTAAAGGGCTATCAGCTTCATTTCACTGGCAGCTCTCATTTTCTGTGGGAGTTTTAATTAAAGGAAGATGAAACAATCCCAGTAAGTATTTGAGCATCTTAACTGAGAATCTTAAGAAGCTTTTTTGATGTTCTACAATTTTCCATTCAAAAAGACATTCAGTAATCACTTTGTTTTCTCCCTCTCCCATCTGCCTCCCTGTATAAGAATTTTTGGTTTTATTTTATTTTCTATTTCATTTTGAAAGTTTTTCATGAGTGCAATGATCTCCTAAATGGGGGTTCCTGCTCTCCAAGTGGTACACAAACCACCTAATAGAATGCGGAAGTAAATATAAACATATATTCTAATATAGAAAAGAAATTAAACCTTACTCTACTTAATACTGTATACATGTTAACACTGGTCCCTCTCATGCACAATTTATCCCCCTGGCAGAGGGGTCACATGTTACCTAAGATTAAAGACGTGACTTCAAAAGGAAGTGGGCTCCTGGCCAGGTGGCACAGTTGGTTGGAGCATCAAACCATCGATGTTTCTCCCCCACAGAGATGTTTCTGTTTTCTCTTCTCTTCTCTTCT
Source organism: Mormoops blainvillei (assembly GCA_004026545.1). NCBI lineage: Eukaryota > Metazoa > Chordata > Mammalia > Chiroptera > Mormoopidae > Mormoops > Mormoops blainvillei. The sequence continues at coordinate 118,294 of PVJD01000611.1, read as the reverse complement.
CTTCTCTTCTCTTCTCTTCTCTTCTCTTCTCTTCTCTTCTCTTCTCTTCTCTTCTCTTCTCTTTTTTCTTCTCTTCTCTCCCCCTCCTTTTCCTCTCTCTCTAAAATCAATAAACATATCTTCGGGCAAGGATTTAAAAAAAGAGAGAGTGAGAATTTCACAGTCTAGGGATAGTTGACAAAGGCACCCTGAACTTTTTCTTGTGAAAACATTATAGTTCAGTGTGCCTGATTTTATGAGATTTACAGCAATTATCTTAATAGTGGAATCTTTACTATACTATGTGTATTAATATTGCTTCCTCAACAACAAACTTAGCTGCTTAAACAACACGAATTTATTATCTTATAGTCCAACAGGTCAGAAGTCCTACATGGATATCAGTAGGCTAACATCAAGGTGCCAGAAAGCTGAGTGCCTTTCTGAAGTTGTTAGAGAAGAATCTGTTTCCTTGCTCATTTGGGTTTGTCGGTAGATTTCAATTCCTCGTGGTTGTATGACTGAAGTCTCCACTTTCTTGCTGGTTGTCAGTTGAGGGCCAGTCCATCTTCCAAAAGCTACCCCATTCTTTGGCTTATGACCCTTTCCTTCATCTACAAAGCCAGCAACAATAAGGCAAATCCCTGTCATGTTTTAAATCTCATTTCTCCTCTCCCATTGCATTTCTCTGACACACTCTTTTGCCTTTCTTTCCCAGTTTTAAGGACTCATGTGATTAGTTTTGTCTCACCTGCATATTCTAATATAACCTCCCCATTTTAATACCCTTAACCTTAATCACAACTGCAAAATCCCTTTTACCATGTATGATAACACAGTCAAGGATTTTGGAGTTTAGGGTCTGGGCACCATAAGTTTTGGGGCAACCATTATTCTGCCTACTAAACAATGGAATTGTTTTGTGCCACAAAGAGGTTCACCTCACACCCGCACCATAATAAATAAATAAACAAACAAATAAGGAAATAAATTGCTTTGCCTTTATTATCTTCAAAATAAAAGATTTGGCCCATTGTTAAAAACATTAAAATAGCCTACCTTTCAAATTGCAAGAACAACTGACCGGCATTAGAAAAGATTAAAATATACTAGGTAAATTTGTGTAAAAGACTTGGTATATTTTATAAATGAGGTTTAAATGCTAGTAAATGATTTAATAAGAACCCCAATCCTGTACTTCTGCAGTTTGCATCAACTAAGCATTTAGAGTAAACTTAAAACCAGTTTTCAAAATGAAGTGAACCTTTAAAACTTACATCCACACAAATATCTGTACGTGGATGTTTAAAGCAGCTTTATTCATAATTGCAAAAATCTTGGAAGCAACCAAGAGGTCCTAAAGTAAATGAATGGATAAGTGAACTATGGCACACCCAGACAATGGAATATTTGTCAATTCTAAAAAGAAATAAGCTATCAAGTCATGAAAAGACTTGGAGGAACTTTAAGTGCATATTACTAAGTACGAGAAGCCAATCTGAAAAAGCCATATACTGTTTGATTCCATCTAACTGAATTTCTGGAAAAGGCAAAACTTGGAAACAGTAAAAAGATCAATGGTTGCAAGAGGCTGGAACACAGAGGATTTTTAGAACAGTGGAAATACTCTGTATGATACCGTAAAAATGAAAACATGCCATTTTATGTTTGTTCAAACCCATATAATATACAACACCAGAAGTGAATCCCAATGAAAATTGGGTGGGCTTTGGTGATTATGATGTGTCAATGTGGGTTCATCAATTGTAATAAATGTACCACTGTAGTGGGGATGTTAATAAGGCAGGAATCCATGCATGGAAAATCTCTGAACCTGCCTCTAGATTTGTTGTGAACCCAAAAATTCTCAAAAAACTAAGTCTTCACTTCATCCTTTAAAAGCGTTTTTAAATGAACATTACTAATATAGCAGTAGTTTATATAACAAATAAAAATATTGACATAAGTAAATATCTTTTATAAATATCAATATATGTATTTATAATGCATGTCCTAAATTTTTACTTAAAAGTGTGAGCCATCAAATTGAAAATTATTGTACTAATAATTTCATACTAAATACATTCAATTGTAACAGTAGTTAACAACTATCTAAAAGAAATGCTTATCAACCCGATAACAGCTAAATTAGGACCTGATTTGTCATCTTTTCAACTGGTCACTCAAAAATGTCATAAAAGAATGGTTACCAAGGATCACAGAATCTTTCCCTTTGGAAGCATTCAGCAAATATTTTTAAAATACCACTTTTTTGATAGGTAACTGAATGGCGAACATTGAACTTTAAAAGTCACAGGAACATTTGTGAGTTCATGTATACTTCTTTGGAATGTAGGGGATTTTATTTGCTAGTTATCTTAACACATATCTCCTCATTTCTTGTTGTGAAAACATTCAAATAAAATTTTCTAAATTGCACTAGTGACAGCTAGTAAACCTCTCGTTCCCTGGGGAGTTTTATGGCTGTTCTGTAATGAATGTTATTTGAAAGCAGAAAAAGTAGTCACAGGTAGTTTTACATATTGTTAGCAAATGGGTAACAAATTACAAATATTGCCTAGAGCTTTATTTTTCTTCAAATGCATGTATTTTTCCCTCCCAGTCATGTAATTTATTTATGGGTTTTTTGTTTCTGTATGTGTGCGTGCACATGTGGCTAGTTGACACAGTGTGTTCCCTTTAAAAATATAAGTTAAATCTATTCCACTTACCAAACTATTCCCTGAGCCCCAGAGCCAATAGGCTTTAGATTCTGGTAGCGCTTGAGAACTGTGAAGGTTGAGTCTCCTACTTCCACACTGTAGAATTGGTTGTCAACTTTGCTTTTGCTCATGTTGTAATGTTTGGCAATATATGACACATCCACTTGTTTATCAAATCCCTGTGAAAAAAAAACAACAAAAACATGAGACAAGCGAATGACCAAAATGATGAGCTACAGAGAAACCTGTTCTTTTAATGATTACTAATACTTAGTCATCTATCACATAGAAAAATGATGCATTCATCCATGTAAGATTACCTGGAGTAAAAGAGCTTAGAAAAGCAAGGACAAAATTTTTTCAATATTAAAACTATTTATAATAAAATAATCTTAGATTAAATCTGCATAACCTTTCCTGAAATGTTTCATTAAAAACTGTTTAATTATTTTGGAGCCAACATCTACTGAACATATACTGTTCCCAGAGACTATGCTAGATGCTTCAGAGGCAAACCCTGATCAGCCGTTATAACAGCCATATGAGGAAGGATAAACGAATGCATCTACAAGGACTGTCAGGAAAAAGGCCAGCCACTGTTAATATAACGAGAACAGTTTGCGTGGCATCGATGTAACCTGGCAGCCAAGGAGAGTGGTTTGGAATGTGCATGCATGAACAATGTTGACTTCACTGTACTGGTCAGTGATGGTGGTAGGCACTGCTGAGTGAGCATGTGTGCTGTGTGGTCACTGCATTCAAAATGACTGAGCTAGTAGAGCAACAAATCTGCATCAAGTTTCTCATTGAGTTTGAACATTCCTCTGCAGAAACTATTCTGATTCAGAAGGCTGCAGCTATGGGCCACTAGTGATTGGCAGCTTCATCACAATACACTTGCTCATGCATCACATCTTATGCAGAGTTCTTTGGTGAAGCATCAAATCACCCAGGTGACTCAGCTCCTCTACAGCCCAGATTTGGTAGCTGTGACGTCTGGCTTTTCTCAAAACTAAAATCACCTTTGAATTGGAAGAGATTTCAGACCATTAGTGAGATTCAGGAAAATATGATGGCGCAGATGATGGCAATTGGGAGAACTGTGATGGGTCCCAAGGTGCCTACTTTGAAGGCACTGAGGTATCATTGTCCTATGAACAATCTTTCTCTTGTATTTTCTTCAATAAATGTCTCTATTTTTCATACCACATGGCTGGATACCTTCTGGACAGACCTCTTACATTACTTTCTCAGGAAAGTGGTGCAAAATAAAGTGTAGTTTTAATTTTTCAATTAGGTAAATTTTGATTAAATAGTATTGACTTCATTTATTCTCAATAATATCAAAGATGTTATTATTCTGCATTAAACACTAAACAATTTTAGTCCAGATTAAGATGTTCTAAAATACTACATGACAACTCTTTATTCTTTGCAAGCCTAGATATTAAATATATCAATTGTTTTAATCTTTATCTTTAAGAGAAGTTCTTCTATCAATTATATTTACCAATTGAAGAATCTGTCCTTGAAAGTTTAAATCATGATTTTTGGATGTATATAATGTAAATATCCATTATCCATGATTTTTGTTTACCCAGAAGTGACCTTATATTATACTCTATGATATTAAATACTATGGATTCTATAGCTAGAAGAGACCTTACAGAATATTGCTCAACCTTAAGGCAAAAATGCCTGCCCCATGTTCATCACTTCTCCTTCTTAGTGATTTCATTCAGGTTTTGAGCACTCACATGTTTTGTGGGCTCCTCTCCAGTCCCAGAAATTGAAAGCTGAATGGTCTAAACCATTAGAGGAGGCATAGCCCTTAGCAGGCATTTTGGGAGATTTGTGCATGTTTTTACGTGCTGCACGATAGATGTGGCTTAAATTTAGGTGGCTTAGTGAAAAATACTGGTTGTTCTGCAATGAGTGGGATATTTACCTCATCTGGAAACTTGTTGGAAATGCAAGTGTTCACTCCAACTTCAGACCTATTGAATTAGTAACTCTGTGGGGCAGGGACCAACAATCTGCTTTAATAAGCCCTCTGAGTATTCTGATGCATGTTGAGAGCCACTCACTGGAGGGGCTTATCCCTCAAGGCTGTAAAGCAGATCATACGGCTATGCCTGAGATATTTGGAAAGTAAAACACTTATTAAGCAGCAGAAATAATATTTCTGCATCTTCCTCAGAGGACACATTGTATCTCTATGGACTGCTAGATTTATTAGTCATGCATGGCACACACAAACTGGAAACCAGTGTCCTAGTTAGGACAAGGATTACCCTACACCTAAGTGCTATCATAGGATAAATCATTGCATCCTAGCAATTGCCCACACTCCTGAGAAGTCCCCTTGGTTTTTTCTAGTGCATATCTACACTGCATAGGACTATTTATATACTGGGAAAGCTATACATCGACTTGGTTGTAATTTGGTAAAATGGTTAATCAATCACAGATTTTATACCAGTAGCAAAACTTTTAGCAACAGGAGAATCCCCAGTCAAAAAGACACAAAAGCTATTCAAATGGAATGCCTAGTGCTTTGACATATTTTCTAATTACTCAGTAATCTTTTATTTTCATTTCAGAGTACATAATTTCTCACAACAGGATTGAAAATCATCATTACCATATTTGTGAATTTGCACAAAATTTCCTTTCAAGTATCCTCTTTGTATTTAATTCTGAATTAAACTTTAAATAAAATCTAAAGGAAGTGCCTAAAATAATTGGGAAGAGGCTATTTTACTTATCAGAAATAAGACAAGCTATAACAGGATTGGGAATTTTCTTGGATGGCAAATACATTGTTGAAGAACTTCCTCCAGGTCTCATGTGTGCCCTAAGCCTGTAAGTTCAAACTGAGGTTTTCAAATCTCAGAACATATTTAATACAGTATATTTTATCCCCAATTTCCATGCACTCTTCCTTATCATGACTATAAAGTTCAAACAAATTTTTCTCTAAGTACCTATGAAAATATGCCATTAAGTACACTACAAAAACATATTATCAATGCTAAAAAAATTTCTCCAGGTATATGTTTTAGAATATCTTTAGCTCAGGTCACACAACTTATGATCTGAACCCAAGAAGAGAAGAACCAAAGAGCGCTGATGATTAGAACCCAAAAACAGAAAACAAAAAATTGAGAAAGCCAATAGTTTAAGACAGAGAATCTGAAGTTTTAATATGGATCAGAACTACCTGAGGAGCTTGTAAAAGAGACTACTGAGCTCCATTGCAAAGTTTCTGATTCAATAGAACAGTGGTAGGGCTAAGAGTTTGCATTTCTAATAAGCTCCACACTTCCAGAACAGCTATTTTATGTTATCTAAATTTTATTTTTCAATTACAGTTTACACGCTATACTATTTTGTATTAGTTTCAGGTGTACAGCACTGTGGCTAGGCAATCATATACTTTACAAGGTAATTCCCCCAATAGTTCCAGCACTGTCCTGGCACCATACGTAGTTACTACAATATAATTTATGATATTTCCTATGCTGTACTTTACATCCCCATGATTATTTTGTAACTACCAATTTGTACTTGTTAACCCCTTCACCTTTTTTCACCCAGTCCTCTATCTCCCCACCCCCTCTGGCAACTATCATTCTCCAAACCACTATTTTAGAAAACAGGGGAGATAAGAGATGTCACCATTAAAGAGGGCTATTTGGAGAGGCAAAAACTGGAAGTAATGCAGGTCAAACCAAGTAAACAAAGGACGTGGAAGTTAAACAAAGGACGTGTTATTAGGATGACTCTCCTTGGTATCAGCACCTGTGTAAGCAGGCCAGATGTCACATTCCTAGGGATATGTTTTCCTATCTCACAGGTGCAATACAGTGCCTGACCAATGTTCTCTCAAGTAGCTCATGACAATAAACATTGCCTCATCTCTTTATATTAAATTCATACTAAAACATTTGGGAAGAATGTCTGAAATTCACAGGTATTCATAGATGCTCATCAAAATGGAAAGTCTTTTTCCAGAGAACAAATTAATATGTTGATTAAGTGAATTACAAAGAAGGAATATCATATTTAAAAATTATAAATCACCACAGTGGTAACTTTTGAAGATCAATATGGTACAAAATAACAATAAGTTTAGAACAGTCTATTCCACTGATCAAAATATTTTTTAGAATAGTTTATTCCACTGATCAGAAAATAACTAATCTCTCCACTGAATATTAACCTTGTATTTAAATGACTCAACAATTATTTCTATGTGGATATAATAGAATTTTCTTTGCAAAAATTCAAAGCAAACTCATTTCCTCTCCATCTCCCATCTGCTAAAAAATTTTAAATCTAAATTAAAAGAAGGTTTTCTTGCCACTGTCATTTGGTAGGCAGAGAAGTCTCAATGTAATCTGTCGTGTGAAAAGGCTGCATTTTATGTAGACTTGTAAGAAAGGGCCTTGTTCAATGAGTCCCCTTCATCAGTTCAGTTATTAGCTTTAGCTATGAAGTTTTGCAAAGAAAAATCCCCCATGTTACTAGTCTTATCCTACAGGTGTCCAAAGCTTTGATTGCATTTTTCTCAAATTTAATAACCTATATTCCAGAAGTACTCCCTCCCCATTTTCATTTATGCATCACTGTCCTATGTTACTGCTAGTTAATTTCTGAGGAGAAAACATTGAGATTTAAGGATTTTTAGAGGTTAAGCTTCCTTGGCTTCTTCTGAACGATATAGTTGCAAATGGCGCCATGCCTGGGTTAGTTCTATCCTTAACAGCAATGAAGCCTTGAAGTAGTCATTTTATTCTTTCATTCATTTATTATGTATGAGTATATTCTGTGTGGGTCCAAAAAAGGATTTGTGCAATTCACCATAAAAGATACAGGAATATTAAAATCATCGAATCCAGTTTTAAGAACAAATGTCAAATAAAGCAGAGGCTCGGAGATGACAGTTTTACTAGAAGACTTAAGTCATGAATAGCTGTTGCCTGGAGCACACAACTTAGCACCATGCTTCCTGAAGCCAAAGGGAAAAATAATGGCAACACAACAAAACCACAGCAAGGGGCAAGTTTTGATTCATTAATCTCATAAATTTATCATACCAGTTCATAGGAAAGGTAAAATTTCTCCAGCATTTAATTTCAGGAAAAATATATTCAGTAGTTCTTTCTATAATTAATAAACCTGGAATCAAACAACAGGCAGTAGATACAATATTTTTTAATTGAAGACACAGAAAGAAAGGTGAACCAGTATTAATTGCTTACTTACTAAAGGTGAACTTTGCATTCTGTTGTATACTATATTTAACACTAACAACAGCTGAGAAAAATGGCATACAGAGTCATTAATTGGCTCACAGTCTTAGAACTATTAATTAGTAGTCTGAGTTACTATGAACTGAAGTTCGTCCAACTCCAAGACATGCTCTTTTCTTTTCTTTTTTACTAAACCACTCATTAGTTTAGCTAAAATAATTTAGAACAGTCGATTTCTTATGACAAGTTGAGCTATGGGAATAGAGCTTAGAAAATCAAAAGAAATTAATAAATACCATGCCCACCTTTTATTTATTCCTTGTTTCAGTCTAGAGTTTGAATTTAACTAAACATTAAACAATTCAGGGCTGAAGCAGGCAATTTTGTGTTGGTAATGAAGTACTGGGTTTTCAGGAAGGCACAGGAATTTAAAGAGACCTACATTCATTTATTCGTTAAACATTTATTGAACACTTACTGTATGCCAGGCACCATTAAAGGTGTTATGGTATTACACTGATCAGTCTCAGTAGGACAGCCAAAATGAATTAGCTCAAAATGAATCTCCAGAAAATTAACTGGCCAATCTGTGTCCTTTTAGTTTTGTCTTATGGATATAGAAAAGCCTCTGCTTAAAGTGATGATTCTGCTTTTGGCACAAACGATATTGAGCTAGCCGTTCTCATAGTTATGACTAGCTTATTGAGTTGCTCCCTGGTTCTACTCCAAGATTGTTACACAAAGTTCACAGAAACAATGCCTGCTATTCTGTTTGTTATGTGTTCAAAAGCATGTGTTCAATCTGTCTTAAATCTGAGTCACATTGTTTACATATTAGTTTTTTAAAGGGGGAGATTTGAGGGAATACTTAATGACATTTAGGGCCAGGCTTTGCTCTGTCAAGAGCGTATTTTCTCCACTGTTTCTTGAAGTGCTGCTCCCTAAGGCAGGTTGGAGCCTGGCATCTATGTAGCTTTTATACTGGATGGGCCCGGAGATGGTTATTCTATGGCATCAATGACTTATAACAAATCAATAATGCCGTAAAATTCTGTTTAATCATCATTGCCAATTAAGTGAAAAAGCACCAAAGAGTAATCAATATTAGAGCAGACGTGGCTCTGCCTGGCTGTTCTTCACACGTGAAGGAAGAAACTAGTGCTGCTTGCATGCCTGCTAAGCACTGGGCTGATATTAGGACCAGACGCCGTGCGAGGAGGTTCATAAGTCGTTTTCTGTAAGAATTAGTGTTCCCAGGTGCAACTGGGAAATCCTAGACTGAGAGTTTTATCAAAGGGCAAAAACTCAGCTTTATCTAAGAATCCTGATTGTGAAGTCTTGGGCAAGCTTTTTACAACCTTAGCTCCAGTGTCCTTTATTTACAGAATAAAGGTAATCTGCTTCCTTTCATCAGTGAGAACGTTACATGAGACAATCTACGTAAAGTTCTTAGCATAGTATAAGCTTATAGAAAACTCTCAACAAAACTTATTATTATAACTGTAATTATCATTATTATTGAGAATTTAGATAACATTTAAAGACACATAGCTAATTGGCAGTTTTAGATTGTTTTTAACCAAATTTGACCTAAGCCATAATGTTATCCTATAGCATTATGATTCTGCAGTAAAATCAGCATGCAACCTGTGGGGTTCAGCATGGTCAGGTAATAAGATATTTCTTTTCTGTGTCTTCTTTGGGAGACAAAGACACAATGGGAGAGGCAATGGATATTGCCTTTGTGGATACCCTTGATGGATATCCATGTGCTCTACTATTCTTCCTGGCCTCCCTTGCAGTCGTGTTGGGGCCATGTAACTACTGCTGGCAAGTGGATGACTGCTGAAGTGGCTGGAGTCACCAACATGCTCCCACAACCCACCACTTTTCACACACTGATATTTTAGCTGGCATATCACAAGAGGGCAAGGGCCTAAATTCCTGAGTAACATGATGTCAGAAGCCAAAATTCCTGACTCACTGGACAGACAAGGACCCTTGGTAACCTGTACTAAACTTTGTATGAAAGGAAATAAATTTTTGCTTGAGTAAGTCACTGAGATTTGAGGCCTATCTATTGCTGTGGTATGTTTTTCATTCAGCAAATATTTATTTTGGTCTCACAATGCACCAAGCAACACTCTAGGCACTGAGAACATAGAACTTCTGCCTCCATGGAGCTTAATGCTAAATTTTCCCTTCCAGCATTGAACTTGGAATGCTGGTTTCATTATCACAATGATCTAAGTTACTGTCACAATGATCTAAGCTAAACACATGAAATTCTTCATCTTTTGAGCCACATATTCCTAATTTTTCTACAATAAAGAAAAAAAGAAGTACAAACTATCAATAATAAATGATATTATATAATCAAGGCAGTTCAAAATTTCCAGACAATAGTAATTAAAAAAAAAAAAACCTTTACAGGGTGGATGTAAGAGGTTGTGTTTCATCATAAAGATAGTGAAAAGTCATTTAAGAATCAAAAGGTTTAAAGTTAGTTATCTGGATTTCACTGACTTATCTCTAAAATATATCTTTGTACTTTTAGAAGAGAAAATTAAGAGTTTGCCAAGTGCTACATTTAAGAATATAAAACACTAACACCCTGTTTTCACTCATACAATAAAGAATATTATTTTTAAGTCCTATATGATCACATTATTATCATTCTTTCATTGTACAATTATAAAAAGATCTAATTAGTTTTTAACTTTAGTAGTTCTACATTCTCCAAAGTCTTGGTTTTCATGTCTTTGAATACACACTTTTTTAGCTGCCTTGTACTTTTTTGGTATAAGTTAGAGATGTATAGAGCATGTAACCAAATATATATTCACCTTTAGAGAAGATGAACAAAAGAAATGTTGAATGACACAGTCTAGATTAGAGCTGATTTTGGAACCTAGAACCAAAATGGATATTATTCCTCTTAATTTACTGAAAAATTCAGCCCTTGTTTATCTCATACCACAGCCTCAGATAATTCCTATGCAGAAAAGCAAAATTATCACTTAATATATTTTGCCAAGCCTCACATCAGAAGAATAATAGTTCATTTAAAGAATTAGTTGATTGCTTAAGAACAATATATAGATCAAAATGAAATCTACAGTTTGATGCTTTTCTTATACACTGAAAATCACAGATAATTCTGGGATATTTTACAGCACAACTATTTTGAAAGATATAAGCAATAACTTTACTGAGTCTGATTAATACCTCAACCATTACTAATAATATTAAGCTACATTAATATTTGGGTTAAGCCCATTCAACAAGAAGTCAAGTCCAACCTTTTGTGCTTCAAGCAAACCAAACACATACAATCAAGCAATAAGAAAAGTTCATTATTACAAAACTAAATCTTGGGACCTTTACATTATTTGTTAGCTAATCTTTAGTAATATAACTGATTCTACTCATCAATTGAATTACTTAATACATTTTTAGAGAAAAAACAACCCAAGGAATAGGACATAAATGAACACTAAATTTACTCTCGCAATTTGCTATAGCCATCCTCACATGTAGGTGTATGGTGAAAAAAGTATTGCCTAATAAAAGTATTGTTAAGCAACATGAAACACTTATTAATAAAAATAGGTAGGTTTGTTATTTTCCTAATAGTATATATATATATGATCATATATATGATAATATCTATAAATGATAGTATATATATATAAATGATTCATTTCATGATTCATGATGTGCTGTGTTTCTACAATAGTGTGCTGTGTCTTTAATAATTTACTCACAGACAGTCCATGCACTAAAGGATGTATATTGGGATTTTAGAAAATGAATGCAAAGTTAAATGAAATATATCAAAGTAGTCGTAGAAGAAAGTCAGAGTTGAGCTCCCTTATATAAAACATGAGAGGAAACCCCTTAAAAAGAGAGCTAAAAAATTCTTTCCCTGTTACATGAAAAAGTAAAATAGTAAAGAAAAGTTTTATCAGTTTATATTTCAAAACCATATATGGCCATTCATTTAAAAAACACCAAGACCTTCAAATATACTAATGATCAGTCTAGTGATTCCCTTAAACCATGTTTATATGAAGTCAGCATCTGAATTTAGTGTTTTGGGGTGGCAGACAATCTCTCCAAAAATCTAAAAGGTATAAACAAGCCCCTGGCCAGGTAGCCCTATAGCATTATCCCAATATGCCAAGGTTGCAGGCTCTATCTCTGATCAGGGCACATACGCGAATCAACCAATGAATGCATAAATAAGCGGGACAACAAATAGATCTCTCTCTTTCTCTCTCTCTCTCTCTCTTTCTCCCTCCCCCCCAACCCCGCCCCCTCATCAATCAATAAAAAGTGTGTTATGGTAGGGAAAAAGGGCAGGGAAGTTGAGCTGGCAGTGTAGGATAAAAAGAGGTAAATTTAAATAGGAGGCTCAGGAAAATCTCCCTTAAAAATGACATTTGAGCAAAGCATGACATGGTCTCACATGTATTTTTCAAATATCGCTCTTACTGTTTTGAGAATAAACTATTTGGGGGTGAGCTAAACTGGAAGTTCTTGCAATAATCCAGACAAGAGGTAATGGTCTCTTAAACCAGACTGGTACTGGGGTAAGAAGGGGTGAGATTCCAGATATATTTGAATGCAGAGCTAACAGAATTTGCTGACAGATTGGTTGTGAAGTGTTGCCCAAAAATGACTCCAAAGATTTTGTTCTAAGCAACTGGAAAGATGGATTTAGCATATACTGAATTAGAGCAGAGAAATTTTAGAGGAAAGATCAAGGGCTTGGTTTGAGATGTGCATAGTTTGATATACCTCTTAGACATCTAAGTAGAGACGTAGAACAGGCAATTGAATCTACAAGCCTGACTTTAGGGAAAGGTTCAGGTTGAACATATAGCTGCAGAAGTATTCAAGATTTTGATAATAATTAAAACACTGGGACTCAATGGGAGCTCCAGAAGAGTAACCGTAAATTTATTTAAAATGTTTAGAATTAAACATTTTAAATGAAATTACCTGTTTAACAAACATATATTCCAACACTATTCTCAGTGCTCTGCAAGTACCAACTCATTTAATTCTCATAACTATAGAAGATAGGTAGTATTATTTCCCCCTTTTTCCACATAAGGAAACCGAAGCACAGAGAGGCTAACATGCTCACGGTTACCACTAAATGGCTAATAAGTGGAAGATCTACAATTTCTAGCCAAGATGTCTTGCCCAGATCCAGAGTTCTTGTAAGAGAAAAGAAGTTATCTAAAGGCCTTGAGGCTTCAGTCACTACATCTGGAGGTCTGGGAGATCAGGCAAACCAATAAATCTTATTCATAGCAGGTATCACATTTTACTTTTTCATAGCAATTCTAACTATGCTCAGAGGGAGTAAATATAGCAATGTTTTGTTTCCCTTTATATTTTTGTATATTTTCTATAATAATCAAATATTAATAGAATCATAAAAGATTGCATTAAAATAATAGAAGCTGCAGAGTTATCCCTTTTAAACCTTGTTTCAGTGGACACACACCATTTTCCATTTACAACATAGTTAAATGAGAAGATACAATGAAAATCGTTACAGAAAAACTGATGTGAAGCTCTCTGCTTGGGGTGTAAATAGAGTTACCATAAATTTTATTTTCCAAAAACCTTTCCTGAAAATAGAAGGGAGCACTATTAGTTGTACTTTGACGAAAGGCTTAGGTTAAGACTTCCCTAAATATATCTGTAATAAGCATCAACACCTCAGGTACCCTCTTTCTTAAGAACAGAGTTGATATGAATACAAGAGAACAGACCCTTACTTGGTCCATTCACACTACCAATCACTGTTGCCACCTTCTTACTGTTCATTATAGGTGAAATTTATTTACTAACTTTATTATTTATTTGTCATCATTGTTGTTTAGATTTTATCACTGATCTGCACATTGCTGCAGGTGGGTATTGGAGCTACGCTACTTGAGGTTTATCAGCCCTTACGGTGAGGAATGACAGAGACTTCAGCTTTTTTGACAATTAAAACTTCATATCAAAGGTTTGGAAAGAAATACTAAAAATGTTAAGTATAAGTGAAACCTAGTAAGAAATCACTTTACACAGTGATTAAATACTATGCTTATAATCATTTAAAAAAATTCTCTTCATTCCTATCCTAACTTAAATGAACTTGGGAGAAAAAACATCTAAGTATCCACTCTACTTCCTAAGCTACTTTTAATGTTACATAAATACTAAATTTGGTATGGAACATGTGCAGGATGGAATGGTAAAATGGAAATTCAAGGGAATATACTGTACCTTGTTTTACCTGTAAGGAACACACACCTGACAAAAGGCAATTTTCACATCCAAGGTTGGTTCACTGCAGTAGTACAGTAAATGGAGGCTCATAAATACCTATAGAGAAAAAGGAGGGGCATGAATTTCCAAGTCACCTAATTATTCGTTGTTTAATAGTATAAATTTTAATATTGTTTCCGTTATACACAAGGTATCATGCACAACATATTTCAGCAGAATCCTTATTCAGATGACTACTAGAAACTTTCCACAAATTGTAAATATTAAATAATAAAATAAGGTAAAAATGACCTATCTTATATAATGATTGACATCATCCCAATCATAAAGAACAGAACTAAGAATTTGGGTATATCTAATGAATTAAAGTTAAGTATATACTATTACACAGCAATTTAAGTTGTAGGCTTCTAATTTTAAAAATTCTCAAACATTTTCAAGAGGTTATAGCAGGATGTTTATTGCAAAAAAAGACTATTAATTAAAATGTAATTTATAATAAAATTATATTCAGGAATTGGAATAATTGAATTAGAGCTTATGATAATATACATTGCTTTATTTAATAACCATGTAACCATAGACAAAAGAAAATAGGGCAGTATATTAACATCTGTTTAATCTTGGTGGTAAGTATAAATATTTCAATTATACCTGGCTTGTGTGGCTCAGTGGATTGAGCGCAAGCCTGTGAACCAAAGGGTTGCTGGTTCAATTCCCAGTCAGGGCACATGCCTGGGTTGCGGGCCAGCTCCCCAGTTGGGGGTGCGTGAGAGGCAACCACACACTGATGTTACTCTCCCTCTCTTTCTTCCTCCTTTCCCCTCTTTCAATAAATAAATAAATATTTTATTTATATTTATAATATTTCGGTTATATTATTTTCTGTATGTTTGAAATATTTTACATTTCTGTAAAGTTTTATGGAGAGAATAAAAATTATCTAATGGTATAAATGCTAAATTGGGCACTGGGTTATTGGGAATGATGAGGCAGCATCAGAGAAACCACCTTAAATCTTATTTAGTTCTGTTAAATTTGTTGAATGTTTATTGTGTGCAAGACACAACTCTGAGATAAAAGGATTTTAAAACCACATTGACACAAGACTTGTTTCTGGCAATATCAAATATCAGATATCCTGAAAACCACTCTCAAGGCAAAACTCCTCAAAAAGTTAGATGAAATATACAAAACAGCTTTTAAAGCACATAGCCGAGCTGCCCCAAAAAAGCAAGAAAATTTCTGAAGTGTTGAAAACAATGTGAAAGGATCCATGTAGAGAAGTAAATGAGCTAAAGCTGCTCATTGTCCCCAGGCCATCTGCTGTTGTCTGAAGGGTAGAACTTTAGTTTTTAAATGGCAGCATGCAGATAGGAAATAAGGCTTAGCACCTATCTATGGTGGAAGTCCCATGGGAGGCACCTGGAAAAAATTTCTGATAGGAAGTTTTAAACAAACTTCTGAAGCAAGCAAAACAACCCCAGAAGGTCTGAATTATATAAAAAAAAAAAGTTTTATGTTGGAACTTGTGCAGATTTTTTTCATTTAAGGAAGAATGAGAAGACAACAATATGTAAGACATTCCTGAAGGATGAGGTGTGCATTTGTTTGTGAGAGGTAAGAGGGGATGGCTCTACTACAGACCAAGGTCTACTCTAAAGTTCTACTAAGTAAAGTTTTAGGGGGTTGATGCAGAGGTAGACCATCAATTAAAGGAATAGCCCAGAAACACACATACACATATGGAAACCTGATTATGTTATATTATGTTAATATAGTCACTTTAACCTAATTGCATTAAAGATATCTGGGGATAAAGCGAACTATGCATTAAATCCTGCTGAGACAATTGGTCATCAATATGGGAAACGGAGGGAGAAAACACATCCCTGTTGGGAAACAATTCTCTATGGGCCTCTCACATTCCCCGATGACTTGCAAACATCAAAAGCATTGGATGCCTTTATTCCTCCAGACTATCTTCTTAAAGAATATTATACAACAAACAGCCTTAGAAGAGAAAGATAATATCTCCCTCTGAAGCAAAGGCCAGCTTTTATTACTTTCCAGTATAATACAGGTAATGGGTCCCTCTGGGCAAAGGTAAAGCATGCTTACTACCCATTACAAAAGACTTGGATTCCCTTAGGTTGGGGTTCATCTTCTACAACATAACTGTATGTGCATTGGTCACTTGACCTTCTTTGAAGCATCCTGTGGGAACTGGGGCCTGAGAAATTGTCATTAATGCTGATGTTCTATCTGTTGCTATCGATGTAACACCCAGGAATTCTGTCTTCTGCCAGTAGCCATGAAACCGTGGCAGGCTAATTTGCAAGTACTGTCACATCTCAGACTCTTCAGAGTTCTTGGCAATTGCTACCTCTTACTGTACACAAAAACAATTCCAGATGGATTAAAATTTGTAGGAAAGACCAAACTTTAAATATCATAGAAGGAAATGTAGCTGGATATTTGAGAAATACATCATAAATAATATATAAATATCTTAAATTACACAGAAAATTATTAATAAAATGGACTATTTAAAATGTATCATTTCTGTTAATGAAAAATCTGATACAGAAAAAAGTAGGCCACAAATTTAGAAAAGATATTTGAAATATATATAACCAAAGGAAGATTTATCCAGAATCTATAAAAAACTGCTAAAAGATGAGAAGAAAAAGACAAAGAATAGGCGAGAAAAAAATAAAAGAGTGGGTAAAAATATGGAAGACATTTTGTAGAAAAAGAAACATTTGTGTGTAAATTAAAACTGCACTAAGCTATTTTTATACTCATCAAATTGTTAAAAACTGAAAACTATGATAACATTCAATATTTTCAAAGAGATGGATCAGGATGGAACAACCCAATTTAGAGGGAAAATGGCATTATACAGTGAAGTCCATAGCCTACCACCTAACAATTCCACTTTTGTACATATTCCCAAAGAAACTCTTGTGTTTTACTATCAAGATATATATATAAAAGGGTGTTCATTAGAATACTTTTATATCACAAAATAAATAAATAATAAAAATTGAAACTGGAAAAATATTCACAGAGAGAACAATGAATAAACAAACCATGGTATATTCATTTAGTGGAATACCATATAGCAACAAAATGGTGGAGTAAAGAAACGAGTATCAACAGGACAAAATTTCTTGAACACATTAAGCAAATGAAAAGAACTTATGTTAATTTAAATTATGAAAGTTCCAAAATATGCACAAATGATTTATTCTTTAGGAATACTTTTTTTTACTAAGATAAACTATAAAGAAAAGCAGAAGAATAAAAAACTGCAAAATTCAAGAGATTGGATGGCTCTCCTGGGGATGGAAACAATGCCACTGGGAAGGGGCATACAGGGGTTTTCAAAGGTATCCTTTATTTTATTTTATTTTACTTTATTTTATTTATTTTTATCGTTGACTTACAGATGTCCCCATTTCCCCACCTTTGCCCACCTCCACCTAGGCCCTTCCCCCGCTTCCCCCTGGTCATCACCACACTGTTGTCTGTGTCTATTTACGCATGCATTTTTTTGTCTAACGCCTTTACCTTCTTTTATTCAGTCCATTCTACCTCCCTCCCCTCTGACAGCTGTCAGTCTGTTTCAAGTATCCATGCCTCTGTTTGTATTTTGTTTTTCAGTTTTATTGTTCATTAGATTCCACATATAAGTGAGTTCATATGTCTTTTACCTACTGGTTTATTTCACTTAGCATAACAATCTCCAGGTCCATCTATGCTGTTACAAAAGGTAAGAGTTCCTTCTTTTTCATGGCTGCATAACATTCCATTGTGTGAATACACTACAGTTTTTTTTATCCACTCATCTACTGACCGTCTCAGAAGTATTCTTTATGTCTATTTCTTCTAGCTGGGTGGTGAAGCCATACATGTTTGTTTCATTATTATTCTTTAAGTCCTACATTTATTAATTGTATGGTACTTAATATGTCTGAAATGTTTCATAATAAAGTTCAAGTGACACAAGTAAATTGTATTCTGCTGGGCATTATTGTGTATGTACAGATGTCTGGTACAAATACATTCAAATTAGCCAATAACAGAAATGATCTTCAGAAGGAATTCTGAGGATTGTAACACAGAACAATAGATCTGTTTGATGAAACCAATAAACTACTGCATAAAGAAATTCTGGATCTTCTCTACTTCTACAATTTCTGTTATATGAGAAAAATTCTCCCATAGGATAAAATTCCAAAAGCATTAAGTAAAAAGTAAGACAACAATGAAAGAAATAATTTACCCCCCAATTTGTAATTCATGAGATTTTATTGCATTTCCATAAGATTTAT
This sequence comes from Mormoops blainvillei, assembly GCA_004026545.1. Taxonomy (NCBI): domain Eukaryota; kingdom Metazoa; phylum Chordata; class Mammalia; order Chiroptera; family Mormoopidae; genus Mormoops; species Mormoops blainvillei. Next base: position 99,697 of record PVJD01000611.1, on the reverse strand, counting down.
GTATAATTTTTTACCTCTACTTATTATTTTTATTTTTCTTGTTGTTCAAGTATAGTTGTCTCCATTTTCCACCTACCACTCTCCCCTGCCCCACTCACTCCCACCTCCCACCCTCAATCCTACCCCCCGTTTTGGTTTTGTCCATGAGTAATTTATACATGTTCCTTGATGAACCTTGCCCAATTATGCCCCTCTCCTCTCCCCTCTGGTTACTTTCTGTTCTTTATTTCCATGTCTCTGGTTCTATTTTGCTTGCTTGTTTGTTTGATTTTTGATTAGGTTCCACTTATAGGTGAGATCATAGAGTATTTGTTTACCGCCTGGCTTCTTTCACTTAGAATAATGTTCTCCATATCTATACGTGCTGTTGCAAAGGGTAGGAGTTCCTTCTTTCTTTCTGTTGAATAATAGTCCATTGTATAAAGGTACCATATTTCTTATTTAACATTTTTGAAATTTACTTTCAATGCAGGTATAATTTACATGCAGCAGCAATGGACAGTTTTTAAATATACAGTTTTAACAAATGCATAGATCCATGTAACTCACATTCCAGTGGAGATAAAGAATAGTCTGGAAACATCTTAGTTGCCCACCCCTCACGCAAAAATGTTCTAACTTTGTTTCATTATTGGATTACTTTTCCTTGTCCTAGAGCATATGTAAGTGAAGTTATTCAGTATGTACGCTTAGTATTCACCCATGTTGGCATAAGTATCTGTAGCTATTCCTTTGTGTGTTGTGTATCTATGTGTGGTGTGATAGTTATTCCCTTTTATTGCTGAGTACACAAAGTATCACAATTTGTCCATTCTGCCTTTGGACATTTGAGGTGTTTCTATTTTTAGATGTTGATAATGCTGCATGAACATTTATATACAGGTATTTTTGCACATACATGTTTTCATTTCTCTTGGGAAATATACCTAGAAAAGGAATTGTTACACCATGGGATAGGAACATGTTTAAGTTATGAAAAACTGCCACACACAGTCATTGTCTACCTCCTGTAGCAATAAATGGACATCCAGTTGTTTCACATCCTTGCTGACATTTGATGTTATCAGCTTTCTAAATTTTAGGCATTCCAGTAGGTGTTTATCAATATTTTATGGTTTTATTTTTTATTTTAGATGATTAATGATGTTGAGGACCTTTTTCCTGTGATTATTGGCCATTTAGTTATCTTCATTGGCGAAGTCCCTTTTTGGGTATTTTGCCCATTTCATGGTAGAATGTGGGGAGAAAAGGGGTTGTCTTCTTATCACAAATTGTAGATTTTTGTTATCTTTATTTAAGATAAAGTTTTCTGTCAGATATACACATTTTTCAATATAAATATTTTCTCCCAGCCTGTAGCGTGCATATTCAGCTTATTAATGTTGGATTTTAGCAAATAATATTTAATTTTTATGAAATTTATTTTATCATTTAGTTTCCTCTATTAGTAGTACCTTCTTGCTTTTGTTTGCACAAAGTTCATAAAGATATTCTACCACATTTACTTCATGAAGCTTTACATTATTAATTTTACTTTTAGGTCTGTGATAACTCCCTAATTAACTTTAATCCATGGTGTGATGTATATGTTGAGGTTCATTTTTTTCCTCATGCTTAGCCAGTCACTCAAGCATCCTTGATGAAAAGATTTTCCTTTCCATGCAGAGTTGCCTTGCTGCTTTGCTCAAAACATCAATTAACTGTATGAGCGTGGCACTTTTTGCAGGACTGTAGTCTATTCCACTGATCTGTTGTCTCTCCCTATCCCAATACCATCATGTCTTGATACTGTAGCATCATAATGAGTCTTGAAATTAGGTAAGTTCTCCAATTTTTCTTCTTCTTTTTTATTTGGGGGACTTCTCTAGGTCTTTGCATTTACACATTAATTAATTAATTTATCTTTTTGCTATTACTATATTTTATTGATGTGTAATCTACATATTATGCACATTTCTCACATATACAATTTGATGAATTTTAGCAAAATGAACACTGCCATGCAACCAGCACCCAATTCAAGAAGTAGAATGGTGCCCACTCCCCCAGAAATTTGCTTCCTGCCCCCCCAATTATTGGAATGACATTGGTTAATAAATTTATATAAGTGTCAGATATACAATTCAATTAAACATTCGCATGAATTTTAAAATCAGCATGACATCTAAAAAACCTACTGGAATTTTTCTTTTTTTATTGTTGTTCAATTACAGTTGTCATATTTCCCCCATTGTTCTCCCCTGCCCTGCCCAACTCCTCCCCACCTTTAATCATCCCCTGTTGTCCATGTCCATGGGTCCTTTATACATTTTCCTTGATTTGACCCTTCCCCTTTTTTTCCCTGTTATCCCCCGACCCCTCCTTGCATTTCAGCTATAGATCACGTTGGAAAAAAGATATCTTAATTATACCAAGTGTATTTATGCACAAAACTAGCAAATTGTCGACTTATTTTAGTACTCTCTAATATATTTGGAATGATTTTGTAGTTTATAGTACTTAGACTTTATGTTTTTTAAGTTTATTCTTTAGCATTTATATTTTTGATATTATTATAAATGGCATAATTATAATTTTCATTTCCTAAATGCTCATTTAATTTTAAAAAGGCAATTTTTATAAATGATCTTGTATTTTACAACATTGCTAAATTCATTTATTTTTTAATCAGAATCTTTCACATTTTTTCTTTTTTTATTTACTCTTTATTGTATTTTTCCGTTACTATTTAATCCCCTTATAACCCCACTGCCTGAGCAATCACCACTGTTGTCCATGTCTATAAGTCCTTTTCCCTTTTGCTCAATCCCTTTACCCCCTCACCTCTCCCCGCCTTGAGTTGTCATCCTGCTCTTTATGAGTTTGTCCCCATTTTCCTTGTTATTTCAGTTTCTTTATTAGATTCCACATATGAGTGAAATCATATAGTATTTGAATGAGTGGCTTATTTCACTTAGCATAACGCTCTCCAGGTATATCCATACTGTTACAAAGGGTAAAATTTTCTTCTTTTTTATGACCAAGTAGTATTCCACTGGGTAAATGTCCCATAGTCTGTTATCCACTCAACAACTGATGAACACTTGGGCTGCTTCCATTATTTTGGTGATTGTAAATAATGCTGCAATGAACATAGGGGTGCTTATGTTCTTTTGAATTAGTGTTTTGAGTTCCTTTGGATATATTCCCACACGTGGGATGGCTGGGTCACAGATCCATTTTTAGTTTTTTGAGGTATCTCCATACTGCTTTCCACAGTGGCTACACCAATCTGCCTTCTCATCAACAGCATGAAAGAGTCCCCCTTTCTTTACATCCTTGCCAACACTTGTTGCTTGTTGATTTATTGATGATAGCCATTCTGACAGGTGTGAGATCATATCTCATTGTGGTTTTAATTTGCATTTCTCTGATGATTAATGAGTTTGAGCATCTTTTTATATGTTTATTGGCCATCTGTATATTCTCTTTTAAAAAAGTGTCTATTCACATTTTTTGCCCATTTTTTAATTGGGTTGTTTTTTGATGTTGAATTTTGTAAGTTCTTTATAAATTTTGGATACTAACCCCTTACCAGATGCATTGGTGAATATGTTCTGTGGGTTGACTTTTTATTTTGTTGATGTTTTTCTTTGCTATGCAAAACCATTTTTAGTTTGGTATAGTCCCATTTGTTTATTTTTTCTTTTGTTTCTCTTGCCTGGGGAGATATATCTGATAAAGTATTGCTATGAGAAATGTCTGAGATTTTGCTGCCTATGTTTTCTTCTAGGATTTTTATAGTTTCAGCTCTAATATTTAAGTTTTTGATCCATTTTGAATTTATTTTTGTATGTGGTTCAAGAAGGTGGTCTGGTTTCATTTTTTCTGCATGTATCTGTCTAATTTTCCCAACATCATTTATTGAATAAACTATATTTAGCCACTGTATGTGCTTGCATCCTCTGTTGAATATTAATATGTGTTTGTTTTTTTGCCAGTACCATGCTGCTTCAATTACTATGGCCTTATAGTATATTTTCATATTAGGTAGCATGATTCCTCCAACTTTGCACTTCTTTCTAGGGATCACTGTTGCTACAAGGAGCCTTTTGAGCTTCCATATAAATTTTTGAAATATTTGTTCTAGTTCTGTGAAGTACATTATTGGAATCTTGATAGGAATTGTATTGAATCTATAGATTGCTTTGAGCGGTACAGACATTTTAATGATGTTAATTCTTCCTATCCATGAACATGGTAAATGCTTCCACTTATTTGTATCTTCTTCAATTTCTTTCTTCAGTGTCTTGTAATTTTTGTGTCCAGGTCTTTTACATCCTTGGTTAGGTTTATTCCTAGGTATTTTACCTTTTTGAAGCAAATGTGAATGGGATTGTTTTCTTGATTTTCCTTTCTGTTAGTTCATTATTGGCATATAAAAATACAACTGATTTCTGGATATTAATTTTGTATCCTGCTACTTTGCTGAGTTCATTTATCAGTTCTACTAGTTTCTTGGTAGAATCTTTGGGGTTTTCTAGGTACAGTATCATATCCCCTGCAAATAATGACAGTTTTTCTTCTTCCTTTCCTATTTGGATGCCTTTTATTTCTTCTTCTTGTCGGATTGCTGTGGCTCGGACTGCCAGTACCATGTTGAATAGGAGAGGTAAAAGCAGACATTCCTGTCTTGTTCTCACTCTTAAGGGAAACACTTGTAGTTTTTGCTCATTGAGTATGATACCAGCAATGGATTTGTCATATATGGCCTTTATTATATTTAGGCATGTTTCTTCTAATCCCACTTTGCTGAGATTTTGATCATAAATGGAGGATGGACTGTGGGAGTTCAACCCCCTTAGTATGTGTACCTGTGACACCAAGAGCAGAGTTCCAAACTCGGAACTTGGCACGAACATGAACATTGAAGGGGAACCAGTGTTCCCTCCCTCTTGGTTGTCCTAGTAAACATTATCTGACCATTTTCTCACCCCTCTCCTCCCATACCCTGGGAACAGATGCAATTGTTACCAATCCTATGCACCCTTAGTAACCAGCCTCAATAAAAACCCTGGAAACCTGGGAAGGGGAGTGTCCTCCTTGGAGGGGGCACTCTCCTTCTCTTCCCAGGTTTTCAGTGCTGCAAAGCACCCACAGGACAGGAAATGGACAATGGACTTTATCAAATGCTTTTTCTGCATCTATCGATATGATCATGTAGTTTTTATCCTTCATGGTGAATCACATTTATTGATTTGTGAATGTTGTACACCCCTTGCATTCCTGAAATAAATCCCACTTGATCATGGTGTATGATCTTTTTGATGCACTGCTGTATTCAGTTTGCTAATATTTCTGAGGGTTTTATCATCTCTGTTCATAAGCAATATTGGCCTATAATTTTCTTTCCTTGTAGTGTCTTTATCTGGTATTGGAATTAGGGTAATTCTGGTCTCATAAAATGATTTTGGGAGCTTTTTCTCCTCTTGAATTTTTGAAATAGTTTGAGAAGGAGAGGTGTTAGTTGTTCTTGGAATGTTTGGTATTATTTACCTATAAAATAATCTGGGCCAGAGCTTTAGTTTTCTGGGAGTTTTTTGATTACTGTTTCAATTTCACTAGATGTAATCTGTCTATTCAGATTCCCTGATTATTCCTGATTTGGTTTTACAAGATTGTATGTTTCTAGGAATTTATTCATTTCATCCAGGTTTTCTAGTTTGTTGGCATATAGTTGTTCATAATGTGTTCTTATATTCCTTTGTATTTCTTTAGTATCAGTTGTTATTTCTTCTGTTTCATTTCTGATGTTATTTATTTGGGCCCTTTTTCTTTTGTCTTTATTTTTCTGGTGAAAGGTTTGTCAATCTTGTTTATCTTTTCAAAGAACCAGCTCTAGGATTCATTCATCTGTATTGCTTTTTAGATTCCATTTCATTTATTTTTATGCTGATATATATTATTTCCTCCCTTCTACTCACTGGGTTTTTTTGTTGATCTTTTTGAAATTCCTTTAAGTGTGAAGTTAGATTGTTTATCAGAGCTTTTACTCATTTTTTGAGATAGGTCTGTAATACCATGAATTTTCCTCTTAGGATTACTTTCCCAGTGTCTCACATATTTTGGATTATAGTGTCCTCATTTTCATTTGTTATCTTTTGAATTCTTCCTTGATCTCATTAACTCATTCATTGTTTAATATCATGTTATTTAGCTTCCACGTCTTTGTATGTTCTTCAGTGTTCTTGTGATTGAATTCTAGTTTTATAGCATTGTGGTCAGAGAAGATGCTCGATATGATTTCAGTCTTCCTAAATTTATTGAGACTTGTTTTTTGTCCTAACATATAGTCTATCCTAGAAACCATTCCAGGTGTTCTTGGAAAGTATGTGTATTCTGCTACTTTGGAGTGAAATGCTCTGAAGAAATCAATTAAATCCATTTGATCTATTGTGTTATTTAAAGCCACTGTCTCCTTGTTGATTTTCTATCTGGAAATCTAACCATTGAAGTCAATGGGGTGGAAAATTCCTGACTATGACTGTATTTCTGTTGATCTCTCCCTTTATTCCCACCAATATTTGCTTCACATATTTAGGTGCTCCTATGTTGTGTGAGTACATGTTTACTAGGGTTATATCCTCTTGCTGGGTTTTTCCCTTTATTATTATATAGTGTCCTTCTCTGTCTCTTACTATAGCATTGATTTTAAAATCTATTTTACTAGATATAAGTATTGCTACCCCAGTTTTTTTCCTTTTCATTTGCATGAAATATCTTTTTCCATCCCTTTACTTTTAGTTTGGTATTCCCTTCAATCTGAGGTGTGTCCTTGGAGGCAGCATAGATATGGGCCTTGTTTTCTTATCTGTACAGCTACCCTATGTCATTTGGTTGGAGCATTTAAGCCATTTACATTTAAGGTGATTATTGATAGACACCTATGTAGTGCCATTTTATTGTTAGACTATTTTCCTCTTTTTTTTTTTTTTTTGTCTTTCCCTTTTCTTCTTTTACTTCCTAAAGAGAGCCCTTTAACATTTGTCACAATACCGGTTTGGTTTAACAAACTCCTTTAGCTTTTTCTTGTCTTGGAACCTCCTTATTTCTCATCAATTTTAAATGATAGCCTTGCTTGGTAAAGTACCCTTGGTGGAAGGTCCTTGCTTTTTATCACCTTGAATACTTCATGCCAATCCCTTCTGGCCTGAAATGTTCCTATTAACAAATCAGATGACAGTCCAATTGGTGCTCACTTGTATGTAACTACCTGCCTTTCTCTTGCAACTTTTAGGATTCTCTCCCTGTCTTTAAGCCTTGTCACTTTAATTATTATGTATTTGGGTGTAGGTCTCTTTCTGTCCAAATTTTTTGGGACTCTCTGAGCTTCCTGGACATGTATGTCTTTTTCCTTCACCGGAGTAAGGAAGTTTTCTGTCATTATTTCTTCCTCAATAGTTTCTCAATCCCTTGCTCACTCTCTTCTCCTTCTGGTATTCCCATGATGCTGATGTTACACTTCATGTTGTCCAAAATGTTTCTTAAGCTCGCCTCATTTTTTTTTTAATTCTTTTTTCTCTTTACTGCTCTGCCTAGGTATTTTTTTCTACCTTGTCTTCCAAATCACTGATTCAGCCCTCTGCTTCATCTAACCTAGTATTTATTCCTTCCAGTGTATTATTTATCAGACATTGCATTCTTTATTTCTGACTGGTCCCTTTTTATGGTTTCTATGTCTTTTTTAATGCTGTTGAGTATCCTTATAATCATTACTCTAAACTCTGTATCTCATAAATTGCTTGCCTCCATTTCTAGTTCTTCTTCTGAACAATTCTCTTGTTCTTTCACTTGAGGCCTCTTTCTTTGTCTTCCCATTTTAGCTGCTTCTTTGTATTTTCCACCTTAGTTGTTAAACTACTCATTTGTTATGCTGATCCGTTGTTAAACTAATCAATCTGTGATCAGCAGCTCAGCTTTAGCTCTACAGGATCCCATAGAGTAATTCTCACAGGCAGAGTTATTACTTTTCTTCAGGCTGATGCTACTGGGAGAGGAGCGCTCTGCCTGAAAAAGATGGCTTCTGCAGTATGGGGGATGACTCAGCACAAAGATCGTGGTGGCTGCTCCTTCAGTTCTCACCTCAGAGTCACCAACCTCAGACTCTCCTCAAGCATCTCCAGTGCACTCTTCCCTCCCTCCCCTGGAGCCCAGGGTAAGCGACTGCAAATGGTATTTTGTGTGTTGGCCCTTTAAGAGGCTCTCTGCATCTCTAGCCACTGCACCCTGGCAGACAGAAACCCTGCTGCTTTTCATGGCTAGATGTTATCAGGGTTCCTTCCCAGTTCCGATGCTGTACCTCGTGGAGCCCAGTTTGGGGTCTAGACCCCACACTTCTCAGGAAGAGCCCCCTGGCCACTGAAATATCCTTCCATATCTTCAGGTGCCACCCATGGGATCCCAGCCGGCCCTCTTGTGCCTCCTCCACACCCCCTACCAGTCTTATTGTAGTGAAGTGGTATCTTTTCTATCTGTCTTTGGTTATAGATCTTCTCTCCAACTAGTGTTCAGTTGGTTATCCAGGATGGTTTCTCTACAATTTAGTTGTAATTTCAGACTGGTCCCAGGAGGAGATTAATGTAGTTTCTACTCACTTGCCTGCCATCTTTGTTCTCCACAACTCCAGGAGAAGGGATTTTTATGGAGTGATCAGATAAAGGCCTTTCTGAATTGATGATACTTGGCTGTATGAGAACCATGCACATAGGGTAAGAACAAATAGCTCCAGGGAGAAGAAACCACATGAGCAGTAGCCCTGAGGCAAGATGTCTCTCTTTAAGATAAAAGGCTGTGCCTTCAGAAGAAGGCCTGAATCAATGCAAAATTGAGTTGCTTATACAGCATTCCTTGATGCTGAGGGGTTTTCTCTTCTTGGCCATTTTCTTGCTAAATTCATTTATTAAATCTAGTAAATATTTGGTGGACACACAAAATGTCTGCAAGTGAAGAGGCTTTTTACTTTTTTCTTTCCAATCTGCTATTTCATGCCTAATTGCCCTACCTCCAGTACAATCTTGAATAGAAATAATGAGATAATGATTATGTTTGCTGATGATCTCAGATATATTTACATATTTACATTTAAAGTAATCATTGATGTCATTGAGTTTGTCTACCGTTGTACATTTGTTCTGTATTTTACTCTTATATTCTTTTTTCCATTTATCTTCCTTCAAGACTTGTTTGAAAGAACTGAGTAGCTTTTTGTTTTCTATTTTATTTGACCTAATATTCCCTTACTTATACTTATTTTCTTCTTCTTTTCCACTAGTTCTAGAGTTTATAATCGGCATTTTTTAAATTTTAAGTAACCTAGCTTTAAATAATATTATTCCACTTCACAAATAATTTTAAAAACTTGCAATAGTCATATTTCAATTTTCCCCTCTAGTCCTTTGAGCTATTGTTGTCACATATTTTACTTACACATATTTTATAAACTCTATAACACATTGCTCTTATTTTTGCTTTAAATAGACAATTTTATGTTAAAGAAATTACAAAGTATTTTATATTTACTCACATATTTTCAGTTATAGCCCTTTCACACTTTTCTTTGTTTATTTTAAGCATTTATGTTTTTGATGTTATTATAAATTGTATTATAATTTCCATTTTCCAAATATAAATGGTGTTATAATTTTATTTCCATTTTCCAAATTGCTCATTTTCAGCATTTAAAATGTGTTGTCCCATTGTTGTTTCAATATCTTGTAGCATGCATTAAAGGGGAAATGTTCTCCCTGCCACTCTTCAATCTTTTCTTCAGTCTTCTCATAGCACTTTGTTCATGCTTTCAGTATGAATATCTTATAATATTGTGACTTTTCATTCATATATCTGTTCCATGTTGCATTACTGCCTTCTCAGGAAAGTTACTATGTTTTACTCATGTTCTCAACCCCAGGGTCCAGGGTCGTTCTTTGTATATCGTTAATGTTGAGCAAATGTTTATTGAATAAAAGGAGGATCAAATTTTAAAAATTTCTTTCCTTCTGTAGCACAAATCTAAGTATTTTCATTATCTCCTCATACTGAATCCTGTCAATTTTCAATAAATTCGATGCTAACAAATTAAGAATGAGCAGGTTGCAGTAGTGGAAGAATAACAAAGTCCAGCACGATGACCTCAGAAGGGCTGCCCAGCAGGACTGTCTTCATTTTCTACTGCTGAACTGGACATGTGGGAAATAATAACATCGAGCCCACCACCTGAAAGGAACAATGTATTTTAATTTTTAATGAATGAATAATCTTGCTATGAAAAACAAGCACACTGACTTCCCCTGGTTTATATTATAAAGACTTCAAATGTAGCACCATAACTGAGCCACTCAGTCACTGCAGAACCTTTTTATTCCACAAAGGGAAACACAAAAAAATGTTCAGTATGATAATCTCAGTGAATTACAGAAAACTAGTTTAGTAATTATATTTCTTGACAGCATGGCAGAGAGCATTTGGCACCACTGCATAAAAACAACATAAATGGTAGGATATTACCTCAATATCAGTCTAAAGTGAAATTAGTGACAATATCTTGGTGCAATATAGGACCCATGAGTAGCTTGAAATGAGAGAGGATAATAATTGGGGAGAATAGTGCTTTCAATTACTGGTTGTTCTTCTGGGAAAAGCCCCATGTGTGCATTCCTTGCTGTGCACTGTGCTGAGTTTCTTCTCATTACACGCCTATATGAGTTCGTGGTTGCTCTGAGCAAAGCTGTAGGCTGAGCTGTACGAAAGAAATACACTGAGAATTTATTAGGTTGAATTGGTAGAGAGCAGCTGCTATGAAAGAATAAAACTATGATGTATTTTAATAGCATAGATCAATACTTAGATTCCTTTATATGTGGGATGTGCCAACTAAACCACAGGAGGTTTGAGAACCTTCACAGATCCAAAATTTCAAATTGTTCTGGGCAACTCCAGGCTCCCACAGTTTGTCACTGAAATGCAATCTGTGCAAGGGAAAACCAAATGATCTATTGATAACCCCACCCCCCAAAAAAAATTATGGTTCAGTAGTTTCTAAGCTAAATTGGTATTTAACAAACTAATTATCTATAAATTATTTTTGTATTTATTACAAGTGATTCTCTTAACAACCAGCAAGTGTACATACAGCATTCATTGTTGATTACAAAAACACCGTCTTCTCTAGGCTCAAAAAGATTCTCCTAAGTGCAAACAAAAAAAAGAAAGAAAAGAAAAGAAAATACACCAAAACTAGTAAATATATTTTCAAGTGCTGATATAGAAAATAAAATTAAATTTAATTTCCTATTAAGAACTGTGTAATGCTCACTTTAAGATACTGTTAATATTAGGACTTCCAGCCAAGACTGGCATAGGCAGACATGGCTTGACAAAACCATATCAAAATTACATCTAAAATACAGAACAACCACCATGAAGAACAGGAAGAAATCAAGCTGAATGGAAGTGTGACAACTACGGAATTGAAAAAACCACATCCACTCAGACTGGTAGGAGCGGTGTAGATGCAGAACAGGCTGGTCCCAGACCCACATGTGGTGGATAAAAATTTGGGAGGGATACCTTGGTAGACAGGAGCCCCAGCCCCACAGGAGGTCCCCCAGCCCATGGTTCCAGTGCCTGGAAGATAAGTCCCCCAAACTTCTGCCTGCAAAACTCAGCAGATATTGAGTCGGTGGAAGAAACTCCTACAGTCCCAAGCATTTCCTCTTAAAGAACCCATACACAGATTCACCTACTCAGACTTACTCCCTCTGAGCTCCAGTAGCAGGGTAGCAGCTTGAAAGGTACCAGTGACATACAGGGAGAAACTGAAGTGCCTAGCATCAAGGCATTTTCCCTTTTCTGAAACCTCCTCTCACAAGCCACAGAACCCACAGGCTGTTACTGTATCCGAGACTCCATCAGCCTGGCTAATACTCTCTGCCCCACCTTGAAAATCCCCAGATATTCTGCCCAACCCAACTTACGGGTTCACCCAAGCTGCTTTTCCGCATAAATGGCTGGTCTTGGCTCATGCTTCACAACTTCCTAAGCCATTTCAAACAAACAATAGCCAGCCTCAGTGAGTTCCCAGCCCCCCACCCTCTTGCTAAGTGGCCCCAGGCCCAGCACTAGCAGCAGCCAGCCTCAATTCACAGCTTGGCTTTACCTGGGAATCTCCAAGCCCAACACAATTAACAACCATCTCAGAGTACTTTATAGCTCAGGCAGGGTGGCCCCAGGTAAAACACAGGTGGGGGCTGACCTTGGCCTGTACTACCCAGGAAACCTCAGGGCCTGTGCACCCAGTGGACAGCTAGAGACCATGTCAGAGTACCACTACCTTGCCCCTGCACAGCTGATCATCCACAGAGGATGGAGGTTGGTGGTCAGTGGTCACAGCCAGCCCTTGTGGCTGACTGGCCTGGGTAAATCTCTCCCACTAACCTGCCAACAGCACTCAGAGTTCAATTATAAGAGGAGAGTGTACTCAGCTCACATGAAGGGTGCACCCCTAGTACCCAGCATGAGTGATAGGGGAGGTGGTGCCACTGGATCCTACAGGATACCTACTATATGAGGTCACACTACCAGGACAGGGAGCCATAGCAGCTCTTCCTAATGCATAGAAACAAACAGAAGGAGGCTGGCAAAACAAGGAGACAAAGAAACACGGCCCAAATGAAAGAACAGATCAAAACTCCAGAAAAAGAGCTAAACGAAATGGAGATGAGCAATCTATCAGATGCTGAGTTCAGAACATTGGTTATAAGGATGCTCAGGGAACTTAGTGAGGACCTTAATAGCATAAAAAAGATCCAGTCAGAAACAAAGGATACACTAATTGAAATAAAAAACAATTTGCAGGGAAACAACAGTAGAGTGGTTGAAGCCAAGTATCAAATCAATGATTTTGAATATAAGGAAGCAAAAAACAACCAATCAGAACAACAAAAAGAAAAAGGATCAAAAAAAAAAAAAAAGGATGGTATAAGCAGCCTCTGGGAAAACTTCAAGAGGACCAACATTAGCATCACAGGGGCACCAGAAGGAGAAGAAAAAGATCAAGGAATTGAAAATCTATTTGACAAAATAATGAAAGAAAACTTCCCTAATTTGGTGAAGGAAATAGACATGCAAGTCCAGGAAGCACAGAGAGTTCCAAACAAGATAGATGCAAAGAGGTCCACTCCAAGATACACCATAATTAAAATGTCAAAGGTTAAAGTAAAGAGAGAATCTTCAAAGAAGCAAGAGAAAAGCAGATAATTACCTACAGGGGGATTCCCATAAGACTGTTAGCTGATTTCTAAAAAGAAATTTTGCAGGCTAGAAGGGATTGGCAAGAAATATTCAAAGTCATGAAAAGCAGGGACCTACAGCCAAGATTGCTCTACCCAGCAAAGATGTCATTTAGAAGGCAGATAAAGAGCTTCACAGACAAGAAAAACTAAAGGAGTTCATCATCACCAAGCCCTTATTATATGAAATGTTAAAGGGACTTAAGAAAAAGAAGATCAAAACTATGAACAATAAAATGGCAATAAATATATATCTATCAACAACTGAATCTAAAAAACAAACTAAGCAAACAAGAAGAACAGAGACAGAGTTATGGAAATGAAGAACATTTTGATGGTTACCAGATGTGAAGGAAGTGTGAGGGAATGGTTGAAGAGGATAGGAAATTAAGAAGTATCAACGGGTAGTTACAGAATAGCCATGGGGATGTAAAGTACAGTATAGGAAATGGAGCAGCCAAAGAACCTGTACTCATGACCCATGGACATGAACAATGGTGTCAGGATTATCTGAGGGAGTGGGGGATGCTGGATGCAGGGGGGCAAAGAGGTCAAAATTGGGACAACTGTAATAGCATAATCAATAAAATATAATTTTAAAAAGATATTAATATTAATTAAGTCCTTAGGTGCATGGGCTATCAATTAGAACAGGGGTCAGCAAATGGTGGCCCATGGACCAAATTCAAATCACCACCTGTTTTGTAAATAAAGTTTTAATGACAGACAGCCATTCATCAGTTTCCATACCATCTACGGTTGCTTTCACAGTATAATGACATAGTTGAGTAATTGTTTCTGGGACTGGATGGACTGCAAAGCATAAAATATTTATTATTTGCTCCTTTACAGAAAAATGATGCCAACTTCTGATTTAGAGCACTATATCCACAGACATCTAGAAATACATCATTAGTTATAGTATAGAAGCAAAAAATAATTTCCTATCTCTCTAATCAAAAGTATATAAATACACAAAACACTTTCCAATAAATAATTTTAATAAATAGTGTCTCCTTCCAAGGAATCTGTACTTGTCTACATCTAAAATTTATGTATCTCTTAAAATATTGTTCATGTAACAAGATGATGGCTTCCACGGAAATCCTTTGACAGCTTATTTAGCTAGAGTTAAGTAATAGATTGAGACTAGAATGCAGAAGATTGAATGAGGCAAATGCATAAGAAATAGGGTAGTATATTAAGAAAGGAGGTATAAAATAAAAAATGTAGAAATGGTAAAATTCACCAATTCAAGAATTATAACACACACATTTTTAAGCTTCCCTTACTTTAAACATACAGCGTTGTTTCTGGTTCTGGAAACCTAGGAGAATTAACTAACATGGAAACTCTAACATCACAAAACTCTAGATGAGCTCAGTAAAGTGTAACAAAAAAAATGTGTTGATGGACAGTCGAATTTAACATTTAAAAGAAAATTGCTAGTGGTGTTCGGACATTGGCTTCGACTATCAAAAGCTGATTGTGCACATTTCTTCCCAACTCTGTGCTTAATGACACCACCTTAGGTGTTTAAAATTGACTACGGCGGCACTCGTTACACTATGAAAATTGGCAAATGCTGCAAATGGGAGCACTTTTTTTCAGAGAACCGGTGATTAAACATTTACTAGCAGACCAAAGGAAGTTACTGGGCACCAGAAATGAAAGAAGAAGCTGAAAAATGAATCACAAATTTCCAGTAATATCGCAAGGAAAGAAAGCAAACAGCATAAGGAACACCAGATACTATAAAAGAAGTATTACCACCACAAGAACTTACATGATAAAATCAGCTGGAAAGACCACAGGTAGAAATTAGTAAAATCATTAAATAGAATAAAAAATAAATGCCATAAAAAAATAAACCTTTGCTATGATAAGAAACATGGATTGATTTGAACATGAACTAAACAAGTTGTGAAAAAAAGTAGCTTTTAAATTAAAAGCCTAATATGTTAAATTGGTTAAATACAAACAGTTGTGCTAATGAACTGGAAGAATTCACAGGAGTTTATCAGAATAATAAAGAGATGGAAAACATCAAAATATGAGAGATATAGACAATAAATATTTTGATAATTAGTCTTGGTAGAGGCGGGAAAGGAGGAGCAGTGAAGTCATGAGTCTTCCTTAAGTTCCACTTAGTGTTAAATGTGAAAAGAAACAGGGGCATATTTTCTTTTCTCCTTTTACATATATTTATCACATAATTAACTGGTTTGTATTTGGAGGGAATACATATATTGAACTCCATTTGTTAGAAAAGCAAATTCAAAATGTTACAAGTATTTCTTGACAATTAAACACAATAATATTTTAGGTGTCTTCTAATGACATATGTAGCCTAATATATTAGTTATGGCATTTCCATCTAGGATTTCAGCATTTGGATCAGGGCAAATGTCTCTCTCTTTTGTTTATTTACCTTTCTGTCCCAATCTCTAGGCTTCCTATAACCTTTAAATATGTTCAGTAGATTCAGCTGTGTCTTGTCTCACACTATAAGGGAATTCTGAAAGAATGATTTGAGTATGCTCAAGGGTTAGTATTTTTATTTTTTGTATCTCTTTCCTCTCCAATAGACATATTTAGGAAAGTTCTCCCTTTCCCTGACTTGAAAGCTACTCCAACTGGCCCAGCTGGAACAGAGACCACTGAGTAGAAGGCAACTGGAAAGTGTGCTGATTGGCTGCAACAGTCACAGTTCAAACTCCAAGAAAAAGTCTAGAAATGAACAAAATCCAGTTTGAAGCCAGAGAGGCAAAACTGATATGTGATATCAGATTGGGATAAAACTACACAGGAGTGTGGAAGTATAAATCCTGAGAAATGCTTCTAGAAAATGCCATCCAGCGTGTCTCCACCAGGTTTTACAGGTCAGTGGCTTGACAGAAGTAGTTTGAAATGTAGGATGGCTACTCTGTTCATTTATCTGATGCAGCAAACAAGGCAGTAAAGAAGCTGCAGTAACCAAGTATATTTACAGAGAATAAAACAGGCCTGTTTTTCATTTATGGTGTTGCAATGCCCGGGTTCTCCCATCAGGACTGAGCTTCATTTTTCCAGCTCCTGGGAGCTGCTGACAGCACACAGCTGAGCCTCTTCTTAAGACTGGCCCACTGCTAAGGGGAGCTTCTCTGCTCAAAGTTACACCCTTTCCCCAATGAATGCAGGGTACAGAGTCCCCACCCTCATCCCCCAACACATACAGATCCTTGGTCTGAACTCCAGACATCTCTGTAGGGTCATTCCAACTTCATAACTACCCCTGGGATCAGCTGATGCCTCTGTTGCAAAAACACTGCAGTTTAGCTTCAGCATGTGCCCGTGCCACTTTCCCCACCTCCTGGAAGGGGTTTTCCTAAGAGTGTTCCCCAGCAAACCCCTCTCTGGCTAGTAACATGCTTCCCAGGGAATCCAACCAAGAAATAGTTCTGGGAAGCAGACTTTAAAATGGGATTTGGATCTGAATAACGTGTCTGGCAAGGCTGATCACATCACTAGCAATAAGGCCTAGCATACAGTAATGAAACAATTTTTATAACTTTGATAGGTAATGATCTGAGATGGAACATACTAGCATATGCAATATCTCAGACACTTGGGAGAAAGAAGGAATGTCATAATTAAAAGCACTTTGAATAAGGGCATGCCAAAGGGGTACAAGAGCCACCCTGAAAGGGTTCCCTATAGCCAAACGTGGAACAAGTTAAGCAACAAAATAAATAATGGAGTATTGGATTACAATCAAAATGTAAAATGAGTATCCATGAGTCTACATTGATATAAATTAATTAATAAATGAGTAAATAAATGAGGGGGAAAAGAAAAATCCTTACATAAAGTTTCCAAATAATTTATGTTGATATTCCACCCCCTAGGAGGTGAAACTCAACTTCTACGCCCACCATCTCACCCCTCCTACTCCTCAGGGTGAGATCCTTTGGTGACTTGCATTGAAAGAGTATAAAAGAAAAAGGAGGGAAAAAGTAGCTTGACAGTGGAGAAGCCTGACCAACACTGTCTCAAAGAGTTGATCAAGGTTGAATTATGAGTCATGTTGATTGCATGCACCTGTAATGGGATGCTGAGCTAGAGGACCCCCAAAACAGAGAAAACCCCCATAATTATAGCTTGGGGGTTGGGGGGGTGCAGAGCAGGGCCACTGAGAGTTACTTTTCATGCCTGAAGAACTTGGCCAGCATTTTAGTAATGTTAAAAGCTGTACCTGCGCTTGGAGCCAGGGAGATGGGTGTGACTCTAACCCGTGATGTGATGTAGCCAAAGGGGCTTCCTGAGCCTGCGCGAGTGGCTTGGAGGCAGCTCCTGTGTCACCTGGCCACATTTGCCTGGATTAACAATGGAAGCCGAGAAAGGCAGAAAAAAACAGAGTGCTGGCAGATGCAACCCAGTGTGGGAGGAGTTGGAGTTTGGATTAAAAGCAGGAGCCTAGCTAGACGAACATGGATGACTGGAGGAAGCCAGAATATAGAAGGAAATCTGCCCAGCTAAGCTGTAGACTTCCATTTCTTTTCCTGACAGGCGCTACCTCTGACTGGCCTAGTTTGGCAAGAGAGGGCAAGACTGTGTGTTTGTGGGTGTTTTTTGTTAGTTTGTTTGTTTCTAAAGGGAGTAAGATTTAACAACAGAATTCCACCATTATTCTAAACCTGCATAATTTTTGAATAAATAGTTCCTTTCCTTTTTAGAAGACTCTGGCATTGGGAGTTATGGTTCTTATCAGCAACAGGCAGTAGAACCTGGAGCAATAGAACCCAGGGGTTCTACTATACAACTTTTCTGTAAATTTAAAAATATTCTAAAATAAAATGTTCATTTAATTTTTTAAAAGTGCTATAGA
This sequence comes from Mormoops blainvillei, assembly GCA_004026545.1. NCBI lineage: Eukaryota > Metazoa > Chordata > Mammalia > Chiroptera > Mormoopidae > Mormoops > Mormoops blainvillei. Next base: position 81,505 of record PVJD01000611.1, on the reverse strand, counting down.
ATCAGGAGGTTAATGCCAAGGAATATACATGGGTTAAAGAAGAACTTTGAAAGGCTGAGGGAGATTAGTCATCAGGTAATAATTAAGTATGAAAGCAAGAGTACCTCTATCCCAGTTTATAAACAGATTCTCATTTCCTGCAGCTGGGGGGTGAAAAAGCTAAGGATCAGATTTAGGGATTAATTCAAAGGGTACCTCAGTGCTGGGCATAAAGTAAGTGCTTCATTATTGTCATGCTCAATTCTTATGTTTCTTTTGGAGATACAAAGTTTGTTTGAAAGAAAATAGCAGTTTTCTCTAAGAAAGTAGTACCTAAATAAATAATAACAAATATATTGCTTAAAATGTAGACTAGTATTTTAGCAAAAGCTACAAAAGAGTCTACACTGAATATTTAGTGACAATTGATGACGTAGAATATTGATGACTATCCACTGCCCTTAATTTGCAAAATGTGGATAATGACACACTATTACAGTTTCTCAAAAAGGATTTGCATTTATTTCAGATAAGTTTTAAAAATTTGTAGATATTCACTTTACCTGAACTATATTCATGAGCCAAGTTGAAAAGAAAGGGTAGAAAAGATTAATAGAGGAATTTAGCCAAAATGACTTGCCAAGGCTTTCAGTGCTTAATATAGCACTTGAAATTCAACAACATGTGTCAGCCGTTGTGAGTAGCTCAGTGAGAGAAACTTCAGGGCTTGCCTCAACCATATCCACTCTGATAAGCTATTACAAATAAGAACCTGATATGGATGCTGCTCTGTCAGGTGGAGATTGTTTCTTGGAAGCACCTGGCAGCAGGAGTGGGCAATGGCACCAGGCATCCCGAGCACCAGTGTCCGGGATTATTCCATTCTTTAGGTTCTTGCCTATGCCTAATGACCTTAGGATCTTGGCTGATCCTCAAGCCAACCAGATCTACAAACTACCTAATGCCCTTTTACTAAACTCCTTAATGCTTAACCTAATAACAGCATAACAACAGAGAGAGAGAGAGAGAGAGAGAGAATTTTTGCAAAGTAGAGATTGTACAAAACAAAACCACATGGTACCCAGACAAGCTCCAATTAGAACCAATATAGAGACTTTTCACCTCAAAAGATAAAAGAGAACTGAAGATTACTACTGGAACCCATTACTCAATTACTTTTGTATTCAATTGTATTTGATTCTATTAGAGAAATTAGTTTGACATTCTTGACAAATTGTCATTTTCATAACATACTGAAGTAAAGACTTCATTTATTTTTTTTCATATATAGATACTTGGAGTGTAAAATTAAAGTTGCCTTGGCCTGGTGGGTCAATTCATTGGAGCATCATCCCATGCACTGAAGGGTTGGGGGTTCAATCTCAGTCAAGACACATACCTGGGTTGCAGTTTCAATCCCTGGTCAGGACATGTATGGGAGGTAACAAATCAATGTCTCTCTCCCTCCCTCTTTCTCTCCCTCCCTCCCCCATCCTCTAAAATCAATAAACATATCCTCAGGTGAGGATTTAAAAAAATCTAAAGTTAATATTACGTTATCCAGATACATAAATCTAGAAAAATACAAGAGAGGATATTATTCACCTGCCCTGAGATTTTGAACTCAATATAAAGTAGATAGTCTTGGTACTAAGGGCTGTTAGAGTAGTCTACAAATATATGGAAATGTTCAACTGCAAAGCGCAAATAGTAAAATTGTCCTAGAAATGTGTTTCATCATAGACCCAACATATTGTTATAAAAGAACACTCGCCTGACTTGCCAAAGCATACCTAACATATTCCCAGTTTCTTTACTTTGAGTCACATTTAATCTCTTTTAAATTTTGCTCTTTTATTTGTTAAAATCTGTCAATGAATGATAGTTTTGTGAAATATATTTCCAATTAAGTTTCAAAAAACCTCTACTAGTCTAAATATTATTTCAATTTTAAAGTACTTCAAAAATCAAATGGATTAAGTATTCCCAAATGTAGGGGAAAACACATAAACAAACAATGTTTAAGTAAGCCAATTATATATACCTAGGTTTTACATCATTGACTAATCATGGATAATTTCAATTTAATAGAACAGTTTATTGACATTACATGTTATTTGATTGTAGATCCAGGCAACTTTAAAACAAGAGATACGTACACATACATATTCATAGATACGTGCAACTGCTTTTGTTCCACTGAACTACAGATGTTGGTCCTTCGGCCCACAGCTCCAGTTGTCTCAGCAGCCATTCGTTTGCACCTTTTGAGCAATACCCCATCACAGCTGACTGGCCTGACCGACTAGGACAGACAGCTACAGTCTCCATGGTCTGGTTCGAAATTTAGATCTGGGTCAACTGTATATTTTTCCTTAAAAATGAGGAATTGGAAAATTAAAAGTTTGTATAAGTTAAATAAGGGAATAAGTTGTGTTTTTAAATGAGGCTATGGAAGTTCATGAAGAAAGCCACGATGAGCCACATGCTCCTATGATGATGTATCCATCAGTCATCACTAAAATTTAGTAAATGCTAAAATTTATTGAGAACTAATCTTATGTGCCTGAAACTAGGCTAAATGCTTTATGTGCATCATCTCATTTAATCTTCACAATAACCCTTGAAGATACTCTTATTAGCCATGTTTTACAGACAGGGAAACTCAGTCACAGGTAAGTTACTGGTCCAAAGTCATATTTTATGTAAAACCAGGTTTAACCCCTGGTAGTCTGAACCCCAAATCCTTAATTTTATTCACTACACAGTATTTCCAGTGATACAAGAAAATGAAAACTAAAAGACACTGTGATGAAACAGGATTGTTTAGTTTTCTGGCGGGGGGTAGATATTCTGCAATAAGAATCTTACATGGCTAATTTTCTTGAAAACTAACTACAATGTACATCCTGTTATTGGGTTCATATGGCATTTCTATATATTTAAAACCAAATGTGCCAAATGAATGTAATTAATATGTATACTTCTAATAAGTTTAACAATTGCTTTACCTATTATCCCTTCTAAAGTTTCCAGTGGATTGCTGCTTCTAATTGCTTGTGTTAATATACTTAAACTTAAACAATCATCATGGTATTTTTTGTTTGATGGATACCAAGATTCTGAAACTGAAATTAGTCCTATAATTATGAAAAATTATAATTAACTTTTTAATTATAAAGAGATAAAAAGTACTTCTCAAGGAACTCAATTAGAAATATTTATTCAGTAGCTATTATTGCATTGTTCTAGGCACTGATGATATAGCAATGAACCCAATCAAAAAACAGGGAAAAAAGAATTCCTGCCTTCCTCGAATTGACTTTTTCTTTGTAGTAGGCATTTTAAAAAAATAAATTAAATATAGTATAGTAGAAGATCTATGCCAGTAGGTAACTTTGAGAGGAATAAAGCCAAACCACAACTTCAGATTGCAAGGCCAGAGCTGACCAGTCTCATTCACATAATTGAAAAAGAGAACACTCATACAAGAACAACTCTCACAAATGCATCTACTTAGTTGAGTTTTACATTGGATCTTTTTAAGAACCATTTACATATGTTGTCATTGATAAGTCATAAATTGTAACAACTGTCCAAAATGAGAAACTTATTTGATCATGCCTACTCTGGCTGACTTCCTAGATGAATTCTGTATGAGAATACAATGAAATTCAGATGCAGTTCATGATTTTGAACTGGACGCATAGACTAGTAATTGAAGGCCACAATACCAGTAATAGGTTTAGTAAATCAGCATTATCGTAAATCTTTCTATCAGATAATATAAAATTTGAGGATTAAAAAAGAGAGCAAGAAACATTATCTCAAGCATGGTTTTTTAACACAAGTAAAAAGAGTGTTTATGTAAAAATGAGACACCCAACATTTTCTATAAACAGGCAAACGAAAAAAAAAAAGGTCCCATAGAAAAACACTTGCAGTTCTTTCCTATCCTCTTGTAGTACAGAGTCTGAGAATCCATTTTTTTCATTGTTGTTTAATTACAGTTGTCCCAATTTTCCCCACGTTGCTTTCCCCTGTCCCCCACCGCCAACCCCCTACTCTCAAAGTCAATCCACACCCCATTGTCCTTGTTCATGGGTCCTTTATTTTTTTTACAAAGATTTTTATTTATTTATTTTTGGAGAGGAGAGGGGAGGGAGAAAAAGAAGGAAAGAAACATCAATGTGTGGTAGCCACTTACACGCCCCCCTACTAGGGACCTGGCCTGTAACCCAGGCCTGTCCCCTAGACTGGGAATCGAACAAGCGACCCTTCGGTTCTCAAGCCGGCACTCAATCCAGTGAGCCACACCAGTCAGGGATGCATGCATCCTTCATACAAGTTCCTTGGTTCCTTGACTTGACCCTTCTCCTTCTTCCCACCATACTCCGACCCCCATTATCCTCCTCCCCCTCCTCTCTGGTCACTGTCAGTTTGTTCTGTATTTCCATGTCTCTGGTTCTGTTTTGCTCATTTGTTTGTTTTGTTGATTAGTTGTTTGATTGCAGACAGATTTAGGGCTTACCCTTTCACCCTCCCCTTCTGCCCCAGAACTGGGTAAGCTGATAAGAAAACTCAGATGCTCTCTCTTTCAGTGACATCAGGAAATTCAAAACATTCAATCACTTACCCATGTACCCAGGAACCCACATCCCAGCCCCACCCCTAACAACAATGAAATCCCAACAGTCTCCTTTCCCAGCTTTCCCAACCCACTTTGGAACCTGCTTAGGAACCTGCCAGCTCATCCCAGAAAGCCTCATTATATGTGAATAATAAGCCTTTACATGTACTTTTGGTGCATGTATGGTGTCATTAGTCTTGACATCTGAAGCAAATTTTGAGTGGGGGATCCATCTCTTCTCTGCAGGATGACCATTACAGTTGGTGTGGCAGGCATGTCTAGATAATAACCACCACCACTGGGAGTGTTTCTCCTACAGCTTTGTCTTGCTAACAGGCTCTGCTGTCTGCTAAAGAACATGTCCTTTGAGCTATGCTTACAGCCGGCTAGCTTGTGCTTTGAGCTATACTACTTTGTGCTGTATTTGCTGAGTCCTCCCAATGCTTTGTTATGGATTTAAGTGACCTACATCAGATGTTTCATCATTTGGCCTTTAAGGAAGGGAATATGGATTGGGGCCCTCCTGAAAGTGGCTGTGAATCATGTGTCTTGGCCTGGACAAGCCTGTGTTTCACCTTAAATTATATGTCTTGATTCCAACATATATCTGCTACTGATGCTAGGCTCAGGGTGTGTGTTCCAACCAGGAATTGACCCTTTCTATAGAGTGTCCAGGAGAAAGGCTAATATCCTGTGCAATGTACAGGCCCACTAGGTGGTCTACTGTGTGCAGGAAAAGCAGTTACTGTGTGGCAGGCTGAATTATGCTCCTAAAAGTAGATGGTCCATCAGGACACTATAAAATGACTTTGCAGCCACTGCTGCCTATACCTCTGTTGCCAATAAAAAGACCTTTACCCTTAGGATTATAGAGAAAAACATCCATGCCCTCCCTCCACCCATGACACAGCTAAATGGTTAACCCAGTATCAACCTGGATTCCTTAAACCCTATAAAACAATTATTGACATGGAAGAGGATCCTAATATTTAAGATATTGATATGAGCAGCATAGAAAGGACCTCCTTCCCACTGAGGTATATTTAACGGCAAGAAAAACAACAATGATAAATAAAAACTGAGACAGGAGGTAGAAACAAAAAGCTGAGAAGTCCAGCTTTGACTCAACTGGAAATCTAAATTTTACTTTAAAAAATTATATAGCAAAAAGATAAAAGAGAACTGATTGGCTTTCATGCCCCTACTGTATAGGTTCTTATTTAATTTTATTATCTTCTGAAATGCACCAATTGTCAAATAATCATAATCTCAGCCCATACTGGAAATCAAATTACATTTAAACTAGAGGATTCCACTAAATTTAAACAAAGTACTTTCTATATCATGGGAAAGTTACAAAATATAAAATAGAGGCATGTAGGTATACCTCACCTTAAGCACCAAAAATATTGCCTTACCTAAATTTTCTCATGGTGTCTATCACCCTAAAACATCTTATAGTAGATATGGACACTTTGACTCAAAGAGTCAAATCATTAAGAATTAATTTTTAATTTATTACAAATTAAAATTAAATTAATCTTTGGCACTTGCAATTGTCTTAATAAAAAAAGGGAGTCCATGGATCTTCCGCTTCAAGAATTGACAGAAGACCTATTCAGGGGAAGGGTTATAATGGCCACTGTTCCTTAAGTAATAGCCAGATTTGGCCCTTTATTGAACCTAGAAGGATGGCTCCTCACATCACGGTATCACCCATTAGGGCCACCACACGCAATTTTATTGAAATTATTGACTTCATCCAATCAGTAACTGGTATATATTTTGCTATTATAGATTCAGTTGGTATATTTTCTTCATTATGAGGAATAAGCATTTCGTAGTGTCTGGGTGCATGGGTGGCATTATTAGTTTTACTATCCAAACTACCTTCTTTTTTAGGAGGGGATCCATCTTTCCTCTGCAGGGTGAGTACAGCACTCCTCTGTATTAATGATTTAAATGTGCCGTAGTTTTTACTTTAAATCTTTTTTTTTTTTTAGTTAAGTCTTAGTTGCCATTCTTTAATACTCAAACTTCCATATGCAGAAGTCAGATCCCTGCCTCAATTCTGATGACCGGAGGACAGGAAGAAATAAAACTTTCCCAAAGTTTCCATGTAACCACCATTATTTACTACAGGCCTGGAATTCTGCTACACAGCAAGGATACAATAGCACTTTCAGTTTAATAGGAAAAACAGATATTAATCAAAACCATTTTAAGAAAAGTCAATTTTTATCTGTGACATGCTCCAGGGAAGAAAAGTATATTATGCTATGTGGACCTTTCTGTTATAATGGGATCAATCCCAGAAGTGATATATGGTCTGAAAGCTGAAGAATGAGTAGAAGTGAAGTAGATTAAAAAAAAAAAAGTGTGGTTGGTGAGGGAGAATAATTCTAGGCAGAAAGACTAATGTGCAAAAACACTGTGTCGGAAGCAGTAGAGAAGTGTGAGAGGCTGAAAGTCAGAGCAACCACTACCATTGAAGAGCTGCAGAGTGAGCCTGACATTATCAGATTTGTGTTTTAAAATGATCACTCTGGGTAAGTGCAAAGAATTAATTGAAGAAGTTAGAGTAGTTAAAAATCAAATATCAATAACCCAGTGTCAGTAAATGATAAAAATATGTTTCTCTTCCCTTTCCTTACCCCCAAAATTTAGGAGAATGTAATCAGCACATAGGACTGCATATACCTCAGTTTGTGTTTTCTCCCAAGTTTGGGAAATAAGGTCAAAAACCTCATCTTCTGAAATGGAAGTTTTAAAAAATTACCCAAAATGAAGAGATTTACAGAAATAACATCTTAAATACAATTCTCTATTACACTGAAAATAAAACCTCATATATTTTGCAGTAATCTCAAATTTATAGACAGCAGATGTGTAGTTGACCTAAAAAAGACATTGATGTTAACGGCTCCCAATTAGTTTGTAAATTCAACTGCTAAAGTATATTAATACCCTAGGGTAAAAAAGTTTTAATACCCATGAAAGAATCGGAATAGTTTAACATACTTGGTTTCTGTGCAGAAAGAGAGTTAATCGCCATCCAGAGACTGTTACCTTTAAAAAGGTCTGCTTGGAAAGTTGGCCATTGGCTGACAGGAACTTGGATGTGGGGAGTATTCCCACCATTGCCAGAACTGATAAGAGTGCCAAAGCTGTGTGAACAAACAAGGCAGTTTATACCAAACACCTGCTTTCCTTCTGAGACTCTCAAATTTTGGAACCTGCCAGACAGAGGGGACAACGTGACCAGCCCCCAATAAAGATCTTGGTCACTGTATCCCTAGTGAGCATCCCTGCTAGCCATGTCATCACAATTTGTTACTGGAGGGATTGGGCCTTCCACCTGAGACTCTACTGGGACAGGACTCTCAGAAGCTTGGGTGTAATTTCCTGCAGATTTCCCCCCATGTGGCTGTTCCTTTGGCTGGTTGTACTTTGCATCCTTGCACTTCAATAAACCCTCGGTGTGAGTATGACTATATTCTAAGGCCTGCAAATCCTCCCAGTGAATCTCCAAACCTGGCAGTGGTCTTTGAGACCCTGGCACAGGTTCTGTACTTTATCAGTTAAGTAATAGGAGAGTGAATATGTCACTTATTTCTATTTTTCAATTCTTACACTGAATAATTATTAAGATATTAACATATACTATTTACCTAGTCATACTTAAAAGAATTAGGAAATACTTCCAGAAAGCACTGTATTCTTGGTGTCCACTGACACAAGCTTCATTGTTAAGTTTCTCTCCTATATATTCTCTGTAAATGTTTCCATGGAGATATATTTACATACATACTTATATACATATACATATACACCCTGATATATATATATAGCTATACAGAGAGATGTAGATAAGATAGACATACATACATATGTGCATTTCAAAAGAGAAAGAGAGAGAGCCTCCTAACCCAAGATTTCGTTAAAGATCAAGAAAAGTCTTTTGATTATGAGAGCATACTGGGTAATACAAATGGTCCTTTTATCATACCAGTTAAATATGAAATTTCATTTTTAAACTGTTAAAAACATTTTTTATTCATCACACAGGGGTTCTTGCTTTTATTGTGTGCTCACACACTTAATTCTCATTAAGGTGTGCTTAGCAGGCAAGATTTTATAAAAATGGAATCTAAGTCTGAGATGAGCTTCTAACCAATCACTTGGGTATATAAATATTCAATGTTCACTCCCCACTTAAAGCCAGGCATTATCAGACTTTCAGTGGACAGTTATATTTCAAGATCATAGTACATTTGAGAATCCTTAGATGGTGCCAAGTGTAATGGAGGTAAATGTAATTAAATATAAAAATAGAGAACAGGTTAAAAAATCATTTGTTTAGTGGCCAACATTACAGTATATTATTCCAGAGTTTTAAGATTATTTTGAAATTCCTTTATAGGACACAAGCTAGTATAGTAAAAGCATCAAACTTTGAATATATTTTCCCTCTAAAATATTAATTTAACATTGTTTACAGCATATTATTTCAGTTTCTGAATCAGCTATCCAACAACATAAAAATCCAAAAGGAAGGCATCGCTTTAATTTCTCCTCAAGAATTTCAAAAGTAGTTCCAGAAAATAAGAAATGACATATGTGCCTGGAATTTAATTTTCTATTCCATGTTGTGATGATATACTGAGGAATGCTGTGCTCCATATTACACATATGACTGAAGACTATTTCCACAGTGAGAATGAAATCCTTAAAAGTCTGATATGGCTCTCCCTGAATATTTACCAATATCATTGCAAGTGGTTATAGGTCCTGCATTTGAGAAATGTATACTCCCGAGGCATTGTAAATCCAATTTACCTGGCTTCACTTGCTAGCAAGTTTTCAATGGATTTGATGGATTGCTTTTTCTTTTTAAAAAACATTTTAAGTCCAATAATAACACACTGCAAATGTCACAATTTGTCTTGTCAGTTGTGATAATGTAACCCCCCTGATGAACCAGAAATAAGAAGGGGGCCCTGTCACACTGCTTCTCACATGTTTGTTCTCCTAGGGATGACAAAAAAATGTACATATCTACTTTCAGAATATAAAAACTATTTGGAAAAAAACACATAGCATTATTCTCAGGTCTTTAAGAATATCTCTTCACCTGCCAACAAAACTAAGCACAAGGTAGAGTCTGTCCTAGACGACATTTAGACCAGCCATGGGGATTATGTATAGCCAAGCTAAAAATTCTCAGAGACTCTCAAAGAATGGCATTGTCACACAGGAAAAATTTTAAAAAGCCATAAAACAATATTGTTATGGTTTTTCCCTTACATAAGATCGTTTCTTTGTCCCACATGCTCTGACGGGCCTGCCTGTCTAGCCTTACCTCTTTCCTCTCGTTCCTGTTCAGACTGCCTTCCTGTTCTTAGCTCACATTTTGTTTTAACAACATTGACTTGCTTATGATGTCCCAAAATACCATGTTCCTTCTCTATCCCCCTCTTCTCAAGCAGTTTCTACTACCTGAAATCCTTCTCCCATATACTCCTGATTTTAAATTTATTTTTATATTTTAATATACAGTTAAGATATAAATTCATCTTAGAATTCTTGTCAGACAACTCCTACCAAATCCAGACTAGGAAAACTGCCACCCTAGGGTGCTCCCAAGGTACCATACATATATTTCTATCCCTCTTTTTACCTTATAATTATAAATGGATATCACCTACTGTATAATGAAGTTTTTGAGGAAGTAAATACTTCTTACTTATGTTTGTACCCTCAGCACATTACACAGTACAAGGAACATGACAGCATTCAATAAATATTTGTTAAGTGAATGATGACACACTCCCAGGCAAGGTATAATTTCAGTCAATATAGTTTTATGTCTTAATTTGAGTCCTGAATGAGCAAGAATGACTACAGAATGCAATTTAAGTTCATTGTTCAACCATAATTATTTTATTAAGAAATAAGACCATGCATAGTTCAAAATATAGCAACATTCAACTACAGTTCTACAAGGCCTCTAAATTTGCTTTATTTCACAGAAAGCAAGGATCAAAAATTTAAATACTCCATATATTGAAATTTCCAATCCCCACTATGAGTTTATAAGGCATCTAAAGATTGCCCGTCAATATCCCATTGACATTTTCATAAATTTAATCATAAAGATCCTAAATAAATCCCAATAGGAAAGCAAGGTCACAGTACAGGATTCATGTGAAGTTTAATTTTTTCATATCTACTGCCAATACTCCCAAATATATCAATTATGCACCATTAAAATATTTTCAATGAGCTGAAATTTGGTTATAATAAAATAAGAAAATAAACATTTAAAAAAAGACCGTATAGCAGCAGTATGTGCACAGGGCCATCAAGACGAATGTATATTATGCCCATACCTGAAAAAGAAAACCCTATTACATCAGTCAATGTTTATCAAGCTTTGATGACACAGAAATAACTCACAAAGCTCTGTAAGAATCTTGGCTCTCTTTTCTGTAACACCTCACTGTGTATGTAAAAACTACCTAATTTATAGTAGGCTAAACTGTTGTGTTCTCTGTTATTAACATTTGTAATGGTTCACTAAAAATGCAGGAAAACAACTGGCTTTTAATTCTTGGCATAATTAAAAATATGAAAATATATAAAATTCATTTTATATTTCATTAAGATGGGAAATGCAACTGTTTCCAATTATATATTATTTTAAAATCACATGCATAATGTACTTTTCAAAGATGACATGTTTATAGAGTAACTTTCAGTTGTCAAAACCAAAAACAATGTCATGTTTTGGAAAAAAAATTCCCATTTTTTATCTTTAAATCAGTATAGGACTTCCAGTTAAGATGGATGTATAGGTAAACATGACTTGCCTCCTTGCAAAAATTACAACTAAACTACAAAATAGCTATCATCCAGGATCATCAGAAAACCGACCTGTATGGAAGCCCAACAACCAAGGAATTAAAGAAGTCAACTCATCCAAATGGGTAGAAGGGACAGAGATGTGGAATGCTCAGAGATGTGGGATGGGCAGTCCCAAACCCATATGTGATGGATAAAAATCAGAAGGGATCCCTTGGGAGTGAGGGATACCAGCCCTACACCAGACCATCAAGCCCAGGGTTCCAGTGCCAGGAAGATAAGTTCCCATAACTTCTGGCTGTAAAAATCAGTGGGAGTCAGGGCGGCAGGAAAAATGGCGAGATTCTCAGGTATCTCCTCTTAAAGGCCTACAACAGACTTAGGACTTATACAGAAACAAGCCTTCTGGGCTCCAGCACCAGGGAAGCAGCTGAAAGGGCACCAGAGGCATTCAGGGAGAAACTGAAGTGTCTGGCATGAGGCAAATGCCAGGGGAAATCTTCCTCCAGGAAAAGCTTCAGAGGTCAGGTAATAGCCATTGTCCCCTTTCTGAGCCCTTCCACACACAGAGCCATGGAACAGCAACACTATATCTGAGATTCCATCAAACTGTTTCACACTAGTGGCCCTGCCCTAAAGATCACCTAAGGCTCCACCCCATCCAACTTACTGGTGCACTTCTCTACAAGAGGCCATGCTACCAAGATAGGGAGTCAAAGCAGTTCAACCTAAAACATAGAAGCAAACACAGGGAGACTGCCAGAATGAGGAGACAAAGAAATATGGCCCAAATTAAAGAACAGAACAAAACTCCAGAAAAAGAACTAAACAAAATGGAGATAAGCAATCTATCAGAGGCAGAGTTCAAAACACTGGTTATAAGGATTCTCAAGGAACTCGGTGGGTACTTCAACAGTATAAAAAAGACCCAGGCAGAAAGGAAGGTTACACTAAGTGAAATAAAGAAAAATTTACAGGGAACAAACAATGGAATGGATGAAGCCGAGAATCAGATCAATGATATGGAACATAAGGAAGAAAAAAAACATTCAATCAGAATAGTAAGAAGAAAAAAGAATCCTAAAAAACCAAAGATAGGCTAAGGAGCCTCTGGGACAACTTCAAATAAACCAACATTCAAATCATAGGGGTACTGGAAGGAGAAGAGAAAACGCAAGAAACTGAAAAGCTATTTGACAAAATAATGAAAAAAAACTTCCCTAATTTGGTGAAGGAAAGAGACATACAAGTCCAGGAAGCACAGAGAATCCCAAACAAAATGGACAAAAAAAAAAAAAAAAGGACCACACCAAGACACATCATAATAAAATACTAAAAGTTAAAGATAAAGAATCTTAAAAGCAGCAGTAGAAAAGCAGATAGTTACCTACAAAGGAGTTCCCATAGGACTGTCAGCTGATTTCTCAAAAGAAACTTTGCATTCAAGAAGAACTGGCAAGAAGTATTCAAAGTGATGAAAAGCAAGGACCTACAACCTAGACTACTCTATCCAGCAAAGCTATCATTTAGAATTGAAAGACAGATAAAGCGCTTCCCAAACAAGATAAAACTAAAAGAGTTCATCATCACCAAGCATTATTATATGAAATGTTTAAAGGACTTATTTAAGAAAAAGATCAAAACTATGAACATTAAAGTGGTGATAAATTCACAGCTTTCAACAACTGAATCTAAGAAACAAACTAAGCAAACAAGCAGAACAGAAACAGTCACAGTTATGGAGATCATTTGGAGGGTTATCAGTTGGGAGGGGGAAGGAAGGGAATGGAGGAAAAGGAGTAGGAATTAAGAAGTACAAATTGGTAGGTACAGAATAGACAGGGGCATGTTAAGAGCAGTATAAGAAATAGAATAGGCAAAGAGCTTATATGCATGACCCATGGACATGAACTAAGGGGAGTGATTGAAGAAGGGAATGGGGGAGTACTGGGTAGATGGGGTCAAAGGGGGTAAAATTGGAACAACTGTAGTAGCATAATCCATAAAATACATTAAAAATTTAAAAATCAGTAATTATAGAAAAACTAGATTCATACATTTCAATTAACTAAAAATACATATTTCCCAGTGAGTACTATCTATTTTAAAGGTTATTAATTTCATTTTAAACTGAGAGATTAAGCATGTGCACTATCAGTGTATGAGTTACCATATGTTTTTATATAGTCCTCATTTAAGAAATTAGCACATAGCCCATAAAGAAAGATTTGGCATATTCTTTTCCAAGGGAAATTTCAAAAAGAATGTGAGATACTCATACATATCCTGATAACCTACTAGTTGGTGTTAATTTTTGAAATAGATTACATCTACTAATTTTATCTCAGAAATGTATCTTTATGAATATTCTGCTTCCTTGTGAGGAATTATGAGGATTATTGAAATTATTAATGTATTAGCCTAATACATACTATATATCAAAATTAATGTTACTCCTGTACTAACAATATTGTACTTGTACAAGTTCACCTCACTAATTTCCTTATTACAGTGCTATTTAATAAATTATTTCTTTTAAACAACTCTTGTTTTTGTCACCTTTACTTTTATGCAACTTAAATTTTAGCAAAATATTACTACATCAATGATTTTAATCCCCGAAATATTATATAACATCTAGTCAACATTTTTATTACCTCTAGTTTTGTCAGTTGTAAAGTCTCTGCACTTTTAAATATTTTCTCAGTCTACTTTCTATTTTATTAATGACCTATTTTATCTGCTCCGATAGGAATGGCAATTTAACAGTCCTGGGAAAAGCGGTTTAAAAATCTAGAGCTGGGATGACTAGAAGTCATGCTGAAGGAATACCAAAATTTTAGATCCATTTGAACACTTCATCAGGAAATATGAATTGATAAGTTTTAGAATACTCATCTAAGATCTATGCTAATAAGAAAATCAAAATGCAGGATCTTCAATAACCTCATAAATTTTCATGGTTATCAAAATGATTTCTATAGTATACCCTATAACTTCACTATAGATATTTAAGATGCATACATTATTATCACCCCTAAAGAACTCGTCACCAGTTGTGCAGAAGTAGAACTGCAGACAAAATATAGGCGTCTTAGTGTAAGACATTCTTACACTAAGAAGTTATTTGTTGTTTACTTAAAATCACATTTGACTGATATCTTGAATTTTTATTTGCTAAATCTGGCAATACAGTGGAAGCATAAATATAGGGATACTAATTCATTTTTACCTCACATTTAAAGAAACTTTCAATCTCTAAATGTTGCAAAAACGTGTTCTTAACCAGGACCAGATACATAATGTGCAGGACCCTGAACAAAATGAAAATACTTAACCTTTTATTCAACAATTATTATTTCAAGATGGCAATAGCAGAGCATTAAACCAAGTGCCTATGAAGGCTGCCCTGTTCATAGAACCCCAGGCATTCGGATATATATGAATCAAGTGCCCTTACAGTACAGAGAAACATAAATTGGTTCATTTTCACCTGGGACTGATCTAAAAAAAGGCTAACCAAATTTCGTCTATAAAGTAAATGTTTTAGGTTTTAAGGATTAATGCTGTGTATCTCATTACTGTTCATTCTGCCATACATAAGGAAATGAGTATCGGCTGTTTCAATGAAACTTTATTTACAAAAACAGCTGGTGGACCAAAATTGACCCATGGTCTAAATAGTTTGCTGATCCTTGGACTGTGCTGCAAACATGAGCAAAATTATCAGTTAGATTTGTTTCTGTTCTACACAGATAGAGACATTAAGATAGAAATTTTTCTAGGGGATTACAATCATTTCCCTAGGACATTAAAACACTTTTATAAAAATATGTAAGAGAATCAATTTTTATGTGTATATCTTTAAACTAAATTTAACCATTTAGCTCCATTACCCTGGTCTCCTATACTCTTTAAAAAAAAAAAATATATATATATATATATATATATATATACACACACTTATATATTTGCATTTTATATATACATTTATATATAAATATATATATATTTGCAATGACTAATGAAAAACATGTTCCTTTTCTCTTCTTCTTCTATTTAATTTTATTTACTTTCATATTTTTTTGGTTGGTAGTAAAATTTTAGAGTCAAAAGAAAGAGCATGAAGATGATCTGCTGTTACTGGAGTAATGGCAACATGACAGGCATTGATACAAAGTCCTTTTCAATGACTAATAACATGAAAACAAGGAACACACTGAATTGTGCAAAACCTATGCAATGGGGAGTATATGAAAGGTAAAGTTTATTGCATTTGAGATGCCTGCAATTTCCAAAACAGATTTTGAAATATATCACTGCTCATTAACACTTACTTGATCTTATGTCTCTGTTTAATTATGCATCAAACAAAGGGCCAGTTCTAGTGTTTCAATTCACAAATTCTTAATAGCATCTTTCAGCACGAATAAGTGAACTACCCGCTGAAGAGCAACTCTAATATAAACAGTGTCCTATAGGAATTGTAAAATGGCTTATGATGCTTCCAGTGAACATCAGGAGGGACTATAAAGTAGCATATGAAGTGTGTACATGCGCTTTGTGATTCCTGGAAGACATGTTGGTAAAGCAATAAAGTGTCAGCAACCAATTTAAAAGGCAGCTTTAGGAGAGATAATCAAAGTGCTGAGCTTCTTATTAATTGTCCTTGCCGTTTCTATTTTGAATTGCACAGTGCGATCTCTTTGAGCCTGAGAATTTTTTTTTAATTATTCTGTAAAATTTGGAAAGATGTAGATTACTCCCCCATCCTTGAAGACTGACAATATTTTCAGTATCTAATATTTAGGAATTTTACCCAATATGTGATCTGGATGTGCATTTTTCCTCCTCTTTCTAAATATTAATGTAGTTTTCTTTAAAAAAATCTACTTGACATTCTAAGTCATTAGGTACATCTAAAAATTTGAGCTAGTATTTGTAACCAAGCTCCTGAAAAATAGGATTTAAAGAAATCATATCTAGTAGCCTGTGTAGCCATCTCTTCTAATCCTGTGCATGTGCCATGATATTAACTATAAAAGCCCCTTATGCAGTGTATGATCAATTTGCTTTGAAGACATTGATTTGTTGAGTCTAACTATGTACATGGCTCTAAAATATAAATTCCAGAACACAACAGCACGAGTGCTAATTCTTAGTAAGGGAAATGTATCTCCAGTTCACTGTTCATGTTTGTGGTCCAGCACTCACCAGGAACATTGTATAGGCCAATAAAACAACCCATGAGTGAAATGTAAACACTTTCACTCTTACCAGTCCTGCCGCAGGCTGTAATCTTGGGCAATTTCACTTAATTACTTGTGGTCTAAATATTTTTATTTTCAACATGAAAGGGTAAAGTAGATGGTGTTTAAGAATCTAGTTAAATGCTAAAAATACATTAATCAAGTTATTCTTAGGTATTTTGTCTATAATGGTTATATGACCACAAAATTGGCAGAATACCACTCTTGGAATAAACAGGCAGATATTCTTCTGTACTTTCCAGATATGATTAATAAACAGTTAAGCATGTTTTTCCACATGTTGTCCTCCATTTAAATTTGAAAATCATCATTACATAGCGACATACATTAAAAAATAACCAGATAATTATAAAAGTCAAATTGCTAGAGAAAACAAAAAACATGTAACAAATATTGTTGCTTGTCTACATTGAATCTATGCCCTGCTTTTACCTTTTTAACACACATCAGTTTTGGTTAAATAATTTAAAAGTGAGAGCTAACACTTCAGTAGTGTTTACCCTGTGTTCTTAGTAGTTCACGTCTTACACCTCACAGTGCTTATGAAGTACTATTACTGCCCCCACTACAAATGAGGAAACTGAGTTAGTTACGTTGCCTAAATTCACAGAGCAGATAAACAGAAGAGATGGGAACTGACTGCAGTCAGTGGAGAATATCTGTGCTGTTAACCATTACACCCTTCCCTCACTCAACCTGTTTAGCTGAGCAAAGTTAATTTTCTACAACTTCAAGAGTCTCCTGATTAGTAATTACTATCATCCCAACCACACTGCAAATCATTAAATGGCATTTCTTGGCAACCATGATGGTTTAGGGTAGTGTACAAGCTAACTTGGACCAATCAGACTGAAAAGAAGAATGTTTTCTCTGTGGTAGAAAGGGAGGTTTACTCCAGAACCAGGGTGCGTGTTGCTGGTGAAGCTGAAGGCAACCACCTTCTGCCAATCATAAAGGGAGGTAGTCTGAGGACAAAGCAGCCCATATGAAGGAGAAAAGAAGAGCCAAAAGAGTCATGAAGACATGAAGCTGGAGCTCATGTTTTACTATACTCTCAGTCTGCTGTCTGTACTTTCTTCTGTGTAAGATAACAAATTTCCTTATTGTTTAAGCCAACTTGAATCAGAGTGTCTCTTATACCCAAAATCATCCTGAAAAATACCATGTAATTATACACCTTATTTATAAATTCTAAAATGTTAACAGTTGTTTAATCTAGCCCAGGTTTTCCCTCTCCCTGATCCGGAGACCTATTGTAATACAACATTTAATTCCCACTGAATCTTACTTCTGGGTCATTCCTTTTTCAGGATGTTCATTCATTTGACAAAGATTTATTGATCGCTTACTCTGACTCAGGCATTGTGAGGCCCTAGTTTAGTGAGATAAATGAGTCAGAATCCCTACCCTCACAGAATTAACACCTAGGAAGGAAGACAGACAAATAAATCAACAATTAGCATAATAGACAATGTTGTTACAATATATAAACACTGAGGGGGGTCAGGTTGTAGGCGCTCTGAGAGCTTGGAGAATGAAAGCTCTGAGATGGTTTGGAGGACTTTATGAAGGCTTCACAGAAAAGATAACATTTTATTTGGATCTTGAAGGATGACTACCAGTTTTACAGCAGAGAAAAGGCATTCTAGGCAGTGGGGAAAACTATGCAAGTCTTGGGAATGTTTGGAAATGGGAGGCAGTTCCAAGTGATGATGTGTGTCCAAGAAAGAAAGGAGAGAAGCACTAGGACTATAGGCCTGGTCAGCCTCAAAAGTTCTAGGTTTTAGTTCTTATACTTCAAGTAGTTTAATGCTTTTCTTTACCTCAGCCACCATTGTCCTCTGTAGCATTAATAGAGCTAAATAAAGGGTCAAAACTGTGTTCACTGGCTTTTCTATTTTTCCATATAAGACCAAAGTCAAAAAGCAAGAGATGTATTTAATCACCACTATGGTGTTTGTGAGACTCTGATACTGGTGAAATCCTGTGGCTACTTTCTTGACAATCATAATTTTTCATTATGATTTCTCAAATGTTTCATTGTTGCTTTACTAGTTTTTCTAAGCTTCTCATTCACAATTTGTTTTGAGATATTACTGGAAATTTGCTCGTTATTTAAATCAAAATGTTAATTTATTAACTTCTTGTAAATGCAGTGGGTTCAGGTCCTGGTCAGGATACATACACAGGTTGTAGGTTTGATCCCTGATTGGGGCACATACGAGAAAGCAACCAATCTCTCCCTCTCTCTCTCTCTCTGTCTCAAAGCAATGAAAAAAATGTCCTCAAGTGAGGATAAAAAGTACATAGAAAGAAAGAAAGAAAGAAAGAAAGAAAGAAAGAAAGAAAGAAAGAAAGAAAGACGCTATTAAAAATCTACATCTTGAACAAATTCAGAAAGACTTAGAAAGTTTTAATTTGTTTAAAAAAAGGCATTTAGTACAGGTGAATGTGAAACTAATCTGAATCAGCAAACTAAAATAACAAAAGAGAAGGAATCAAAATAGGCAAAAGAAAATTCCCATGAAGAACTGGAAAATCTAAATAGACTAATCATCAGTGAGGGAATTGAAACAATGATCAAAAGCTTCCAAAAAAGTCAAAGTCCAGGACCAGGTGGCTTCACTAGTGAATTCTACCAACATTCAAAGAAGATTTAACACCTATCCTTCTCAAGCTCCTCCAAACAATTGATGAAGAGGTCAATATTATACTGATACAAAAACCTGACAAAGATAACATGAAAAAAGTAAACTACTAACAATATCTGTGATCGATACAGATACAAAAATCCTAAACAAAATATTAGCAAATCAAATACAACAATATATTTAAAAGATAATACATTAAGATCAAGTGGGGTTCACTCTTCGGATACAATGGTGGTTCAACATATGCAGCTCAATTAATGTGATGCAACACATTAACAAAATATAAGATAAAAGTACATGATTTATAAATAGATGACAAAAAGCATTTGACAAGATATAACATCCATTTACGACTGAAACAATGAAATGAGTATAGAAGGAAAGAACCTCAACATAATAAAGGCCATATATGACAAACCTTCAGCTAATATCTCAATGGTAAAAACTGAAAGCTTTTCCTCTAAGATCAGAACAAGATAAGGCTGCCCATTCGCACCAGTTTTTCAAGTTAGTACTGGAAGTCATAGCTAGGACAATCAGGCAAGAAAAAGAAATAAAAGACATCCAAATTGGGAATGAGAAGTAAAATTGTCATTTTTGTCAGAAGACATGATTCTTAATGTAGAAAATCCAAATGATTCCACCAAAAAAGCTATTAGAAACAATAAACAAGTACAGTTGCAGGAAACAAAATCAATGCACAAAATTCCATTACATTCTTACATACTAACAATAAAATTTTAGAAAAAAAATGAAAAAAGCAATTCTTCACGCAACTGCAAAAAAGATAGGAATAAACAAAGGATGTGAAGGACCTCTACACTAAACATTAGTAAAAGGATTTTAAAAAACACAAAGAAATGGAAAGATATTCTGTGTTCATGTATTGGCAGAGTAAACATACTTAAAATGGTCATATTACCAAAAGCAACATACAGATTTAAGGCAATGCTCATTAAAACCCCAATGGCACTTTTTATAGAAATAGAACAAAAAAAAATCACCATATTTGTATGAAACCACAAAAGACCCCAATAGCCAAAGCAACCCTGAGGGAAAAAAAGAACGAAACCAGAAGTATCACACTTCCTCACTTCAAATTAAACTACAAAGCTACAATAATCACAACAGCATTGTATTGGCAGAAAAACAGACAAACAGACCAAAGGAACAGAACTGAGAGCCCAGAAATAAACCCACATGTATATGGGCAAATAATCTTCGACAAAGGAGCCAAAATCATACAATGGAGAAAAGAAAGCTTCTTCAACAAACGATGCTGGGAAAATTGGAAAACTACATGCAAAAGAATGAAACTAGACTGCTGTTTGTTACCATACACAAAAATTAACTCAGGATGGATCAAAGACCTAAATGTCACACTTGAAACAATAAATTACATAGACGAAAACATAGGTACTTCACTTATGGACTTTGGTCTCAGGGAGAAATTTATGAATTTGACCCCAAAGGGAAGGGAAATAAAAGCAAAAATAAATGGGATTATATCAAACTAAAAACCTTCTGCACAGCAAAAGAGACCACCAACAAAACAAAAAAAGGCATCAATTAAATGAGATAAGATATTTGCAAACAACTCTTAAGATTAGGGGTTCATATACAAAATATAAAAAGAACTCATAAACCTCAACAACAGCAAAACAAACAATCCTATTAAGAAATGGGCAGAGGACCTGAACAGACACTTTTCCCAAGAAGACATACAAGTAGTCAAGTGATATATGAAAAGATGTTACCTTCAGTAGATATCAGGGAAATGCAAATCAAAATTACAATGGGATACCACCTCACACTTGTTAGAATGATTATCTTCAAGACAAGTAACAATAAGTGTTGGAAAGATTGTGGAGAAAAAGGAACCCTCATTCACTGCTGGTGGGAATGTGAACTGCTACAGCCACTATGGAGAATAGTAAGGAGGTTCCTCAAAAAAATAAAAATTGAATAACCAAATGACCTAGCAACCCATTTTGGGGCTATCTACCCCCCAAAATTGAAAACATTTATTTGTAAAGACGTATGTAACCCTGTGTTCTTTGCAGCATTATTTACAGTGACCAAGACATGGAAACAATTGTAGTGTTCTTTGCAAAATGACTGGGTGAAGAGGATTTAGTACATATATACAATGGAATACTACTCAGCCAAGACAGGATGAAATACTGCCATATGTGACAACATGGATGGATCTTGAAACTATCATGCTAAGTGAAATAAGTCACACAGAAAAAGCCCAGAAGCAGATGATTTCACTCACATGTGGAATATAAAACTGAAAGCAACAAATGAACAAACAAAAACTCATGGACACAGACAACAGTACAGTGCTAACCAGAGGGGAGGGACATGGGGAGGGTTAGTAAAGAGTAAAGGGTGCCAACTATATGGTGATGGAAGGAGATTTGACTTTGGGTGGCAAACAAACAATGCAATAGACAGATGATATATTATAGAATTATACACTCGAAACCTATATAATTTTATTAATCAATGTCACCCCTATAAATTTATTTTTTTTAAAGGAGTTTAAGAGTTTTTTTAGTTACCAGGCTCAGTGACCACACATTCCCTTCCTTATTCATTTTCTCCTGATTAAGAAATGAGGTGCAGTGATTCTAATTATAATGCTTGATATCATAGACTTGCCCTCTCTGGGGATCTCAGAATGTCTTAGAGAAATTTTCTGATTCATCTCAACATCATGCTACTAAAGCAGAAGAGGACTTTTATATTTTATGACTGAACTTGCTAAGGTGATGAAAGATGAACTAGGAAAACTTTGTCATAAAACTGGATGATGATTCTAAAAAATTTATTAATGTTTATAAGCCAGTAATTCTAGCCCATAGGACTTTGTCAACTTCTCAGTGCCTGGAAAGGCTTAACAAATGTTCACAGCATAAGCCATACAAAGGAACAGGTGTTAGGGTGTTTTTCTCCCATGCCAACTGAAAATGGACACATTGTCTGTAGAGAGATAAACTAGCTATATATGATTAATAATATTTCTTTTCTTTCTATTTTTTTAAAGAATGGATCTGAGGTCTTACATGATTTAAGTGACTGAATTAACTCAAAACAAAGGAGGATATTTGTATTAGTTTTATTTTTCCATTTGAATTGGTTCATATTTTTATATTTTAGGATAAAGCACCAGCATAATTCCAAAATGCTGGTGTTAATGAAAGGGAGAGAAGGTCTTTTGATTTAATAAATCTTTATTGCAATCCACTATACATTGTTATGAGCAAAGGGCACCTGAACAAGAGTAGAACAGTGGATTTGTAAATAAATGAAGAACAGTTATTGGCTTGTGATGAACAAATGTCAGTTCATCAGAATCCAACTACCAGAAATTATATAAATCTGCATTCCCCCAAGCATTTTCCAAATATTATAAGGGTTGATGTGATACATATATAGACATATGTGGCATAGCTTTGATTAAACAGAGACCCCTGTTAATGGAGATATTTGTTGTTCTGCACTCTAAGGATAGAGGTAAATGATAAACTTCCAGGCTGTGTCCTGCCCTTGAAGCATACCATTTTTTTTTATCATTGTTCAATTACAGTTGTCCCACATTTTTCCCTGTTGCTCTCCCCTGCTCCACCTAACCCACCTGCTCCCACAGTCAATCCCCATTCCGTTGTCCATGCCCATGGGTCCTCTATACATATTCCTTGACTTGTCCCCTCCCCTACTTTCCCCCATTATCCTCCTTCCTCCTCTCCCCTGGTCACTGTCAGTTTGTTCTTTATTTGCATGTCTCTGGTTCTATTTTGCTCATTTGTTTTGTTGATTAGGTTCTACTTATAGGTGAGATCATAGAGTATCTGTTTACCACCTGGCTTATTTCACTTAGAATAATACTCTCCAGTTCCATCCATGCTGTCACAAAGGGTAGGAGTTCCTTCTTTCTTTCTGTTGTGTAGTATTCCATTGTGTAAATGTACCACAGTTTTTTGATCTGTTCATTTACTGATGGGCACTTAGGCTGTTTCCATTGCTTGGCTATTGTAAATAGTGTTGCTATGAACATAGGGGTGCATAGGTTCTTTTGAACTGGTGTTTCAGAATTCTCAGGGCATAACCCCAGCAATGAAATCACTGGATCAAAAGGCAGTTCTATTTTTTTGTTTTTTGAGGAAATTCCATACTGTTTTCCACAGTGGCTGCACCAGTCTACAGTCCCACTAACAGTGCACTAGGGTTCCCTTTTCTCCACAACCTCACCAGCACTTGTTTGTTGATTTGTTAATGATGGCTATTCTGACCAGTGTGAAGTGGTATCTCACTGTGGTTTTAATTTGCATCTCTCTAATGGCTAGTGATGTTGAGCATTTTTTCATGTGTTTATGGAGCCTCTGTATGTACTCTTTGGAGCAGTATCTGTTCAGGTCCTTTGCCCATTTTTTAATTGGATTGTTTGTCTTCCTAGAGTGGGGTCACGTGAGTTCTTTATATATTTTAGAGATCAAACCCTTATCTGAGGTATCATTAGCAAAGACGTCTTCCCATATGGTTGGTTCCCTTTTCATTTTGTTGATATTTTCTTTAGTCAAGCAGAAGATTTTTAATTTCATGTAGTCACATTTGTTTATTCTTTCTTTTATATCTCTTGCCCTAGGGAAGGTATCTGTGAAAATTTTGCTGCATGGGATATCTGAAATTCTCCAGCCTATGTTCTCCTCTAGGACTTTTATGATATCACATCTTATATTTAAGGCTTTTATCCATTTTGAGTTTATTTTGGTGTATGGTGTAAGTTGATGACCTAGTTTCCAAATCAAATAAAGACACAACAAAGAAAGAAATCTACAGGCCAATATCTCTGCTGAACATAGCTGCTATAATCCTCAATAAAATATTGGCAAACTGGATCCAGCAATACATTACAAAGATCATACACCATAATCAAAAAGGATTCATCCCAGGGATGCAAGGATGATACAATGTACGAAAATAAATAAATGTAATATGTCACATAAACAAAATGAAAGACAAAACCAGGTGATCATATCAATAGATGCAGAAAAAGCATTTGATAAGGTACAGCACCCATTCATGATAAGAACATCCAGTGAAGTGGGAATAGAGGGAGTATACCTCAACATAACAAAGGCCTATATGAGAAGCCTATAGCTAGCATCATACTCAATGGGCAAAAACCAAAAGCTTTCCCCTAAGATCAGGAACAAGACAAGGGTGTCTGCTTTCACCCCTTCTGTTCAACATAGTATTGGGAGTTCTAGCCATAATGATAAGATAAGAAAAAGAAATAAAAGGCACCCAAATTGGAAAGGAGAAAGTAAAATTGTCATTGTTTGCAGATAACATGATAGTGTACACAGAAAACTTTATAGACTCCACCAAAAAACTATTCAACCTAATATGTGAATTTGGCGAAATAGCAGATACAAAGTCAATATTCAGAAATCGATGGCATTTTTGTACACAAACAATGAAATATCAGAAACAGAAAATAGGGACAAAATTCCATTTACTATAACAATAGGAAAAATAAAATACCTAGGAATAAACTTAACCAAGGAGGTAAAAGACCTCTACTCAGAAAACTACAGAACACTGAAGAAAGAAAGGAACATACAAATAATTGGAAGTATATACTGTGTTCAAAGATTGGAAGACTTAACATCAATAAAACATCCATGCTACCCAAAGCGATCTATAAATTCAATGCAATCCCCATCAAAATACCAATGACACATTTCACAGATACAGAACAAATATTTCAAAAATTTACATAGAAGCATATCATTTTAATCTCCCCCTTCATCTATGTCTTCAGATGTAAGCAAAGCTCACTAACATTGAGGCTTGCAAGGTTATTAATCAGAAATAAATAAATAAATAAATAAATAAATAAATAAATAAATATCAGTGATGATCACTAGCCTGGCAATCTGAGAAAGCAGGAAAGGTGACTCACATATTTTTAGATACTTATCATATTCTGCCTTCAGGAATTACTGTGTTGCCTTATCGCTCCTACCACTGCAGCATGGAGGACACCCTGCCTCACCCTCGCCCCCATCACCACCATATCTAGCACTGGATGTGGCACAATGGGTTGGGTCTTAATATTTCTGGAGTTGAATTTCCCACCTTGTTTTTCACAGCTCTGGGAATTATAGCCTGTTAAAATATCACATTCAAGACATTAATTCTACAGTCTGGAAAAGGAAGGCACCGAAAGATTAAGTGACTTTTTGAAGTCATACAGTTTGGGGGCTGGAACCCACGTGTCTGGTCTCAAGGCTTCTGGACTCTGCTTTATAAACCTCCAGGTTGTCTCCAGTCATCCCAAGAACTTTATGAGGTTCTTTAATAAAAATTAATTTTAATTTTAATTTAATTTTTATATTTAAAAATTAAAAATTTTAAAATTAAATACAAATTAAATTTCTAAATATAAAAATTAAATGAAAATTAAAATTAATTTTTAAATAAAACCCCAAACAGCATAAGAAATAATCAGGAAAAATGAGATATTTTTTAAAATAAGGGGTGAGAACTGTTGGCTGAGCATGAACATTTTTTTTGAGACCAAAGCTTCTATCATATGAAATAAACAAGTCTTCCTGTTTCAAACTGAAAAATAAGGAAAAATGGAGAGAAAAGATATTGAGTGATTGTACTACCAAAAAAAAAATTCATCTCAAAAAGGAGATCACATGAAGTGAAGATGAACACAGGGGCACAAAAATGGGAAACCTACATACACCTATGGCCATTTGTCACAATCTGTCTTTGTCCAAAAGCAAGAAGATTGACTAAATGAACTTTGAAGGTCTTTCCACAGTAAATTGCTTAGCTAGACTCATAGGAATGCTACTCCTTACACACCATTGCAGGGAATTTAATACATACAAGGAGCTGTGATCATCCATTAGATAAATATGTTTATCTGGCCTACAAAGAGTTTTGAAGTAAACATCTCTCTCAAGTAATCACAGAGGCAAGTGGTTGATTTCAAAGTGATCTTTGTACTATACTTGTTGTCATCTTAAGTACCCACATCAGAGGTGTAAATGTCCCAAGCTCTATTCTATTTTAAATGACATTAACGGAAAGAGATTCTACAGCCTCAAGTGAAGTATATCACAAAAATAGCTCTTATTCCCATTGAATTATGTTCCTGTTACTAATATCAACTGAAAAATCTAAAGTTTTAGAGTTAAAAATCATAAATAAGCAACATGTATCCAACTTTGAAGTGAAGAATCGTTATCTCTGAAAATTTAATTAAATTATGTCTAAGTTTCATAAAGAAGTTATCTGCCATTCCCTGTCTTTAATTTTTTTTTTTTTTTGGCTAAGTAAACTTTATTGCATTTAAGGCAGACCAAAGAATACTTAGATGTAAGGGGGGATGACCTCTTCCCCAACCTCCAGCACTGATTACTGCCACCAGACCCTAGATCTCTCCAAGCTCTGGAGGTTCGGGCGTACCCAGGCATGTTTAATTAACCAGTGGGGCTGGCATAGGCAGAAACCTAAAGAACTAGAGCTGCCTGCATTTTTTCCTGCTTGAAATATTGTACTTGGTAGTCACTGAGCCCCTCTCAGTGCAAGGTACAGGTTTCCTGAAGTTAACCTCAAGCCTAGGATTTTGAACCTAATCAACCCTTCTGGGTCAAATAACACCCTGGTGCTCAGGTGTAAATCAGGAGTTCCTCCTGGTCTCCACCCTGAAGCTTTCCTCACTGCGTGCCCCTGGCCCACGTCCATTTCTCACCCTACTTAACCCCTTCCCTCTGGATGGCATTGTTCCCACCGCAAAAACCAGACTACTACTCTATCTCTCCCTCTCCCACCACCCTTCCTAACAGTTAATAGCTAATTGTTGAAAAGAACTGGGAAATTTCGAAATTCTTTTCTGTGGTTACTTCCAAAGTGCCTTAAGTTTCTGGAAGTTAGGACACCAAGTCTTGTTGGTTTTCTAGGTCTGTAGGACTTATGGGTATGCATTTCTCCGAAGACCCCAACCTTCCACACCCCCGCCCTGGTCCAGGTCCCGCTATCCTGTGTGGACTCCTCATCCGGGTTTGGCCCACCCACAACACAAGTGCTGCCCACTGCCTTTGCAGAGACTAAGGTACACAAAAGCCAACCACGCCTTAGTTTAGGGGTAGAGCCTAAATTTCTTTATTATGAAACAGAGAAAGTAGTAAAGAAGAAAAGAAAAGTAAATCATGCAGCATCTGGAAACTTAGCCATTGCAGTAAACAAGCTACAGACAATGCTTTCTGGGGCCTCAGCAATGCACTGTGTCAAACAAACATGTTCTCAAAGAGCCAAGCTGATTAATTTTACCAATGGTTATGAGCCACAACACAACCAGGGGACATGACAGATTGGCTGTAGGAGAAAACTATTATTTTTCCTCTGTGACCAATGCTGTAACTGTTGGAATCATAGGTGGGATGAAGTAAGCTCAGTCATGCAGTTAAAGTGTTGTTTTGAACCAATTGGCCATTAATTTTCTTACTGAAATAAAACTACAAGGAACAACCTGTAGAAGTGGAGGAACACAGATAGTTGTGTTCCATCACAACAGATAGCTGCTCCCTCATTAGATGTCTAAAGAAGATTCTGAGTTTTCAAATAATTTACAAAGATAGCAATCCACAATCTCCATGTTAAACTAAATGCCTCTTTAAAAGGCTTAAACGCAATGTGTTCTTGTAAATATCCTCAAGAAGTACCAAAACGCTTATGATCATGGTTGTTTTTCAACAGAAAACAAACATGCAACTTCTGATCCTTTGCAAAGATGAGCAGTATCACTGAGGTGACCAATCTGCTTAATCAGAGTAACATGTTCTTGGAATCCTATACTCTGAAGAAATACAATGATAGAGATTCTCATTTCCTTTTAAAAAAGAAAAGGCTAACATGGAGGTCTGTGTGGCGTAGAAGGCAGAATAGATGAAGAATAAGAAAATGGAGAAGCCTTCTGGTACAGTTTTGCCCAGGATTGTCGGTACTCTCCAGTTTACTGACAGCAGCTCACGGTGGGTTCCAAAACAAATGTACCTGTTTCTTTATCATATAGAATTTTTTAATGTATTTTCTGGTGTCAATGAATGAAAACCCTGAATGGAATTTGATGTGGAAGTTATCTGTCCGTGACCTCTCTCTCTTATTGATCTCTTCCACAAAGCACACGGCTTCTTCGTATTCATTTTTATTGTGACACTATTACTGATGTCCTCATTTTCCAGCCCTTTGCCTAACTCCACCCAACCACTGCTCCCCCTTCCCTCTGGCCATCACCACATTGTTGTCTGTGCCTATGTTTTATATATATATATATACATACACTCATACATACATATACACACACACGTATATATACACAAACACACACAGTCTGTCCAAAAGGTATCCAGCCATGTGGTATGAAAAATAGAGACATTTATTGAAGAAGATACAAGATTCAAGAAACATTGTACACAGGACAATGATGCCTCAGTCCCCTTCAAATTGGGACCTCACAAAATTCTCCCAATCGCCATCAGCTGCCCCATTGTTTTTTCCTGAATCTCATTGACAGTCTGAAATCTCTTTGCTTTCAAAGGTGATTTTAGTTTTGGGAAGAGCCAGAAGTTGGATGGTCTCAAATCTTGGCAGTAGGGAGGCTGAGTCACCTGGATGATTTGATGTTTCACCAAAATCTCTGAACGAGACATGATGCATAAGCAGGCGTGTTGTCATGATGAAGTTGCCAGTCACCAGTGGCCCATAGCTGCAACTTTCTGAATCATCTGAATAGTTTCCTCAGAAGAATGTTCAAGCTTAAGGCAAAATTTGATGCAGATTCATTGTTCTACTCACTCAGTCATTTTGAATGCAATAGCCACACAGTACACATGCTCACTCAACAGCATCTACTGCCCCCACTGACTAGTACACATCATTATTGTTGACACATGTGCATCCTAGTCCACTCTCCTCGGCTGCCAGGTTACATTGATGTCACGCAAACCATTCTTGTTATATTAACAATGGCTGGACCTTTTCTGGACAAAAGAGATATCTGCTTAATCCCTTATATATAACCCCATATACAGGGTCCAGCACAAATAACGCCCCTTTTTTATTACAAAATCTTTTATTACAAAATCGTAAGCCTGTAATTCTGTAACATAGCAATAACACACTCAAGTACACCATATGACATTTTAGGTGAAATGTTCAAATTAAAGCTATAATTATACCCATGTTATTACCCTATCAACCACACTCAAACAGGTGTTACCTCCACCGGACCCTGTATGTATTTGCTTAATCCCTTCACCTTCTTTCATTCAGTCTCCCCAGTGCTGCCCCTCTGACAGCTGTCAGACTCTTCCATATGCCCATGCCTCTGTTTCTATTTTGTTCATCAGTTTATTTTGTTTTTTGGATTCCACATATAAGTGAGATCATATGGTATTTTTCTTTCCCTGACTGGCTTCTCTTACCGTAAAAATCTCTAGGTCCATCTATGCTGTCACAAAAGGTAAGATTCCCTTCTTTTCACAGCTGTGTAGTATTCTATTGTGTAAAAGCACCACAACTTTTTTATCCACTCATCTACTGATGGGAACTTTGGGCTGTTTTCAGATCTTGGCAATTGTAAATTGTGCTGCTATGAACATAGGGATGCCTGTATTCTTTTGAATTGGTGTTTTCACAATTCTTAGGCTATATTCCCAGAAGTGGGATCAGTGAGTCAAAAGGCAGTTCCATTTTTAATTTTCTGAGGAAATTCCATACTGTTTTCCATAGTGGCTGCACCAGCCTGCATTCCCACCAACACTTGCTGTTTGTCAACTTACTGATCGTAGCCACTCTGGCAGATGTGGGATGACACCTCATATTTAAGATAAGGTGCTGAGGCAGAGGGAAACATCCTCAAATGGAAGAGCTGCCTCTGTTTCTCAGTGCATACGTGCTGTCCTGGCGATACACTTTCCATTCTGTCTGCTCTCATGCAGTGCCAGACAGGGAACTTTGGAGACCTCCCCTCTACAACTAATTCAAATTTGTCTTGAATGAAAATTTTTACATCTATACTGAATATGTTAACATCGTGATTCTCTAATTTTTTTCTGATTGCAAAATTCTAAGAAGTTTATCAAAACTAAATTTTCTTTTGCTGGGGGAATAGATGTGGGAGCTGTCCCTGCTTTGCTGAGTCCCTAAACATAAATTAAAATCTGCCTCTTGAGTAATCCAGCACTGGTTTGAGATTTTAGAAAGTGTGTTTGTCTCCTCTTAGCTAT
This sequence comes from Mormoops blainvillei, assembly GCA_004026545.1. NCBI lineage: Eukaryota > Metazoa > Chordata > Mammalia > Chiroptera > Mormoopidae > Mormoops > Mormoops blainvillei. The sequence goes on along the minus strand of PVJD01000611.1, from coordinate 50,793 downwards.
CTCTTTGTCTTAATTTTCTCTCCAATGGAATGTAGGTTAAGGATGAAAACTATATTTCCCCTATGTACTCACAACACCAAAAAGTACCTGGCATGTACTTAATACTTAATATATATTGTAATTATTCAATAAGAAAAGGTGTCATAAAATGCAAAGAAAGAATGAAAAAGAAAGGAAGACGATAAGACATTAGACAGATACAGTATAACTAAATTAGGCATTTATAGGCAATGGAAAATGTTTCTGCATTTAGAAACCTCATGTACAGCAAGCACAATTTTCCTCATTCTTCCCACCAGTAATTTTTATCATATTTTGTATAACAACATTAGCAATGGCTTTTGCCTATACAATCAACTAACCTCCCCATATTTAAAGAGACTGAACCCGTGCCTTCACCACAGAGCATAAATGTGTCAGTGGCTTGCACATCCTCTCCAGAGAAGAGTGGAAATATACCTTTAACTAAAACTGGCCTATTTATTTTAATTGTCCACAGTCAAAAACTCGCAGAGTTAGTCAAAAAGAGAAAATTATAGCTGTAAAGTCATGTTATAAAATTTTCCATTGCCTTAATGCTCTTGTTTTGAAATTGGCTCAAATTAAAACATTATGTTTCTATTTTGCTTATTCTGAGAACTGAAAGTTCCATTAAAATTAGAGGAAAAAAATTTTGTCTTTACTCATTGTACAACTTTAAAGAAGTAAATGTAAAAAATATAAGATGGTAGCATTGATATATTCCCAACCATACATGACCAATAAATTGACATTTTTATTAATCCTTAAGGATAATTTATTTTCTTGTGATTTGCTCTCATCCAAAACACATAGGAGGAAAAAAAGCAAAAGCCCAATTAATTAATGAATCACTTTAGATTGGGTTGGGTTATGATAAATTGATAAATATGATAAATTGAAGCTTAACTTGCTATTAAAAAGGGCAGATTCTGAACTCATATACCATCACCACTGAAAGTGTATTACCCAGGCAATCTTCTTGAGTCTCACAGAATGTCTAAACATTACGAAATCTCCCTTTGGGACTCGTGTGATTCATTTATCGCCTCCCTCTTTTCTTCCTCACAACAGTCTCCCACTGACTGGGCAATAACTTTATACCTGTTCACAGTTTTGCTCGGAATCCCTGCTATCACGCTGGGTAAATTCAATTGCCATGTGGTTGACCAGTCCAATAGTCTTACTTCACAGTTCTTTGTCCCTCTCAGTTCTGATTACTGCCCACCTCCACTTCACATCGGCATCCACATCCCAGGCTTTAAGTTACACAGAACTGTTACATTTTTGAAATCCTGAACTCCAAGGTCAAATTCATTGAACCAAATCTTCTTATACCCTCACTTACCCCACACATATCACATTTTCTCCTCTGCCCTTGAATCTCTTCATTTGGTCCTTATTCATCAGACCACTCCTATTTATTCTCTTTCTTTTTTATGACTAATCTAAGTACCATTTAAAATACAATCTCACCAGACCCTTTAACTCCCATTCTTTCAGTTGATTTATCACACACACCAGGCAAAACTTTAGGCCTGGATCATTTCAGCTGTCTATTCATTCCCCTTCTATGTCTAGACTGATAACCGTACTAGAGAAAAGACTAGGATGCACAACCATGAAGGTGAATGGTATGAAAAATTCATGAAATCCAGCTTCAGCCAGACCCTCGGAATTCTCCTGCAGTCCTCAGCATTCTCTCTCTCATTCTTCATCCCATATTAGCAATGTGAAATCCTCCCAGGCCTTCTTCCTTCACTGCCTACTTTATTATTTTAACAAATAGCTTAATTCCTTATTTCATAGAGAAAATAGCCATTGTTTTCCTCCTCCCAACTAAATTATTTATAAGCAACTTGGTATTTATTTATTCATTTTGTCCTAGTGGAGAGGCTCTTTTTCCATTTACATCCCATTCTCTCTCTCCCATTTCCCAGCTCCTCAATTGTGTTTACAATCTCCTCCTGTAAATTCATGTCCTCCTTCCCAACTGGGTCTATAACCCTTTCTGTGCTGGTGTCCCCTCCCTCATCTATAATTTTGCTTCAGTCTTTCTTATCTAATAATAAAGTAGAATAAAATCTTTAGTAATCTATGTCTCTGGATACCACATGGATTTCCCTTTCCCTTCCGAATTATACTGGTAGAAAGGGAGGGCTGTGTTTGCTGTCTTTCTTTTCTCATCTAACTCTTATTTATCTACCCAATGCAATCTGCCTTCTACCTTTCTCCATGACACCAAATCTGCTGCTTCTGTCCAGAATGACTGCAAATTTCAAAAATTAAATGGAAACATTTCAGTCAGTTTACCTTATCCTTCTGAAAAATATGAACTACTGCATCCTTACTGAAATTATTTATATCTTTCTCTCTTTACCTCCTTCACATCTTTGCTGAAAGGCCACCACTTTCTTGTCTGCCTACCCTGACCAGTGGCTTGGTTGGAGCCTCGCCCTGTTCACCAAAAGCCTGTGGGTTCCCTTCATAGTCAGGACACACTATCTAGGTTGAAAGCTCCATCCCCAGACATGGTGCATATGGGAGGCAGCCGATCGATGTTTCTCTCTCATGTCAATATTTCTCCCTTTCTCCCCTCTCCTCCCCTCCCCTCTTCTCTCCCTAAAAGTCAATAAGTATATCCTCAGGAGAGGATTTTATCCAATAAAAAAAAATTGCAACACTGACCTTTGCATTCTCAGTCTATCTCACATTGCTTTATTATATTTTTATTGTACTTTTCATCTTTAACAACATATAGGATTTATACTTTTGCTTACATTTCCCTAGTAGCAAATAAGTTTATCCACTGTGTTCATTGATTTATCTCACCACACTGCACAAAAGTAATAGTTGAGAAAAAAATTGTTAGGAAAATCAGTCTCTTGTTTACCAGGACAACAGTCTCTTTTGGTTTTTCTCTTGACTCTTGGCTTTTTCTCCATTTCTTTTGCAACCCTCTCTACAGATCCATTAGCCTTTTTTGTTGTTGTTGTTATCCCCAAGTTACCCTTTATAGACTCTTTCTTTATATTCTCCCTGACAGATCTCAGCCACTGTTATGATTCGAACCATGTCCTTCTTGTTAGCAAACAAAACATCTATAGTTCCAGTCCAAATCTTTCTTCTTAATTTTGGATGAGTAATTTTAACTTCTTCCTAAACATCTGTACTTCATGGTCTCACAAAGAACTCAAACTGAACATATCAAAACTCTTCCAATGATTTTGTCCTCCAACCTACTCACATGCTCATAACTTGAATCTATATTTATGTTTATTTTTTTAATTTTTTATGTAATCTTTATTGTATTTTTCCATTACCATTTAGTCCTCCCTAAACCCCCCTACCCTGGAAATCACCACACTGCTGTCCATGTCCATGAGCACTTTTTTGCCCTCCATCTATAAATCTGTCCCTATTTCCCTTGTTAGTTCAGTATGTTCATTAGATTCCACCTGTGAGTGAAATCATATGGTATTTGTTTTTCTCTGACTGGTTTATTTCACTTAGCATAATGTTCTCCAGGTACATCCATGCCATCACAAAGGATAAAATTTCTTCTTTTCATGACTGAGTAGTATTCCATTGTGTAAATGTCCCACAGTTGTTTTAGCCAATCATCTACTGATGGACACTTGGGCAGATTCCATATGATTGTAAATAATGCTGCAATGAACATAGGAATGCTTATGTCTTTTCAAATTAGTGTTTTGGGTTCCTTTGGATATACTTACAGAAGTGGGATCACTGGGTCAAAAGGCAGATCCCTTTTTCACTTTTTGAGGTATCTCCATACTGCTTTCCACAGTGGCTGCACCAATCTGCATTCCCACCAACAGTACAATAGGGTTCCCCTTTCTCCTTATCCTCACCAGCACTTGTTTGTTGATTTATTGATGATAGCCATTTTTGCAGGTGTGAGATAGTATCTCATTGTAGTTTTAATTTGAATTTCTCTGATGATTAGTGACACTGAGCATCTTTTCATATCTATTGACCATCTGCCTATTCTCTTTAAAGAAATGTCTATGCCCTGGCTGGTGTGGCTCAGAGGAATGAGTGCCAGCCTGTGAGCCAAAAGGTCATTGGTTCGATTCCCAGTCAGGGAGCATGGTTGGGTTGCAGGCCGGGTCTCCAGTGGGGCGCGAGCAGGAGACAACCATGCATTGCTGTTTCTCTCCCTCTCTCCTTCCCTTCTCTCTCTAAAAATGAATAAATAAAATCTTTAAAAAATATACAAGCATCTACTCAGGTCCTTTGCTCATTTTTTAATTTGGTTTTTATTTTATCAGCATTGAGTTTTTAAAGTTCTTTATAAATTTTGAACATTAACCGCTTATCAGATGTATTGGCAAGTATGTTCTCCTATTGTGTGGGTTGTCTTTTTATTTCCTTGATGATTTCATTTGCTGTGTAAAACCTTTTTAGTTTGATGTAGTCCCATTTGCCTATTTCTACTTTTGTTTCCCTTGCCTGAGGAGATATATCCAATAAAAAAAAATTGCTATTAGCAGTGAGCGAGATTTTGCTGCTATGTTTTCTTCTAGGATTTTTATGGCTTCAGGTATGACATTTAAGTCTTTGATCCACTTTTAACTTATTCTCATGTGTGGTGTTAGAAGGTAGTCTAGTTCCATTTTTCTGCATGTATCTGTCCAATTTTCCCAGAGCCATTTATTGAACAAACTAATTAAGCCTATTTTATGCAATTGAATCTGTCAAATATTAATTGACTATAAAGGTATGGGTTTCTTTCTGGGCTCTCTATTCTGTTTCATTGTTCTATGTGTCTGTTTTTTTGTTTTTTGTTTTTTGTTTTTTTGCCAGTACCATGCTACTTCAATTACTAGGGACTTATAGTACAGTTTCATATTAGGTAGCATGATTCCTCCAACTTTGCACTTCTTTCTAAGGATCACTGTTGCTACAAGGGGTCTTTTGTGCTTCCATATAAATTTTTGAAATATTTGTTCTAGTTCTGGGAAATATATCACTGGAATCTTGATAGGAATTGCGCTGAATCTATAGATTGCTTTGAGCGGTATGGACATTTTAATAATGCTAATTTTTCCTATCCATGAACACGGTAAATGCTTCCACTTAATTGTATCTTCTTCAATTTCTTTCTTCAGCGTCTTGTAATTTTTGTGTCTAGGTCTTTTAAATCCTTGGTTAAGTTTATTCCTAGGTATTTTATTTTTTTGAAAAGTAATTGTGAATGGGATTGTTTTCTTAATTTTCCTTTCTGTTAGTTCATTATTGGCATATAAAAATGCAACTGATTTCTGGATATTAATTTTGTATCCTGCTAATTTGCTGAATTCATTTATCAATTCTACTAGTTTCTTGGTGGAATCTTTGAGATTTTCTAGATACAGTATCATATCCTCTGCAAATAATGTCAGTTTTTCTTCTCCCTTTCCTATTTGGATGCCTTTTATTTCTTCTTCTTGTCTGATTGCTGTGGCCAGGACTTCCAGCACTATGTTTAATAACATGCTATTTAGCCTCTCTGTCTTTGCATGTTTTTCAGTGTTCTTCTTTTTATTCATTTATAATTTCATGACATTATGGTCAGAGAAGATACTTGATATGATTTCAATCTTCTTAAAGTTATTGAGACTGGTGTTGTTTCCTAACATGTGGTCTTAGAAAACATTCCATGTACACTTGAAAAGTATGTATATTCTGATGCCATGGGGTGAAATGCTTTGACAGTATCACTTAAATCCATTTGATCTAGTGTGTCACTTAAGGTCACTGTCTCCTTATATTTCTCTCTGGAAGATCTATCCACTGAAGTCAATGGGGTGTTAAAATTCCCAATTATAACTGTATTTCTGCTTATCTCTCCCTTTATTCCCATCAAGACTTGCTTCACATATTTAGGTGCTCCTATGTTGGGTGTGTAAATGTTTGCTAGGGTTATACCCTCTCGTTGGATTGTCCCCTTTATCATTATGTAGTGTCCTTTCATGTCTCTTAGTATAGCCTTGGTTTTAAAGCCTATTTTGTCAGATATAAGTATGGCATCCCAAGCTCTTTTACCCTTTCTATTTGCATGAAATACAATTCCATCCCTTTGCTTTTAGTCTGTGTGTATCTTTCCATTTGAGATGGGTCTGTTGGAGGCAGCATATATATGGGTCTTATTTCTTATCCTATCAGCTGCCCAATGTCATTTGGTTGGGGGATGTAAGCCATTCACATTTAAGGTGATTATTGATAGATACTATTTAGTGCCATTTTATTGTTAAACTATTTTCCTGTTTTTTTCTTTTCTTTCTCTTTTTCATTTTCTTCTTCTTAAAGAAAACCTTTCAACATTTGCTGCAGTACTGGTTTGGTGTTAACAAAATCCTTTAGCTTTTTCTTGTCTGCAAAGCTCCTTATTTCTCCATAGATTTTAAGTGATAGCCTTGATGGGTAATGTAGCCTTTGTTGTAGGTCCTTGCTTTTCATCACCTTGAATATTTCATGCCAGTCCCTTCTGGCCTGAATTGTTCTTGTTGAGAAATCAGATGACAGTCTATTTGGAGCTCCCTTGTAGGAAACTACCTGCTTTTTTCGTGCAGCTTTTAGAATTCTCTCTGTTTTCAAGCCTTGTCCTTTTCATTATGATGTATCTTGGTATAGTCCTCTTGGGTTAAAGTTGTTTGGGACTCTCTGAGCTTCCTGGACCTCGGTGTCTCTTTCCTTCACCAGGTTAGGGAAGTTTTCAGTTACTATTCTTTCAGATAAGTTCTCTATCCCTTGCTCACTCTCTTCTTCTGCTAGTCACATAACACTGATGTTGTTATGCTTCATGTTGTCCAAATGTTTCCTAAGCCCTCCTCATTTTTTAAACACTTTATTCTATTTGCTGCAATAGCGGGATATTTTTTTCTACCTTTTCTCCCAAATCACTGATTTGATCCCCTGCTTCATCTCACCTACAGTTTATTCCTTCCAGTGTATTATTTATTTCAGATATTGCATTCTTTATTTCTGACTTATCCTTTTTTATGGTTTCTATGTCTTTTTTCATGTTGCTGAATATCCTTATAAACATTAATCTAAACTCTTTATCTGATAAATTACTTGCCTCTACTTCATCTAGTTCTTCTGGAGAATTCTCTTTTTCTTTCATTTGGGGTCTGTTTCTTTGTCTTCCCATTTTGGCTGCTGCTTTGTATTTTCTGCCTTAGTTGTTAATCTAATCAGTTGTTAAACTAATCAAGCTGTAATCAGCATCCTGGCTTAAGCTCCGCAGGGTGGGGCAGAATAATTCTTGCAGGTGGGGCTACTTTCTTCCCTCAGAGTGATGCCATTGAGGGAGGAGTGCTTTGCCTGAGAGATATGGTCTCTGCAGTATTGGGGGTGTCTCAGCACAGGGATCCTGGCAGCTGTCCTTCAGTTCTCTCCCAAGAGCCACCAATCTCAGACTCTCCTCAAATGTCTCTAGTCCACTCTGCCCTCCCTCTGCTGAAGCCCAGGGTAAGTGGCTACAAATGAAATTTGTGCGTTGGTCCTTTAAGAGGCCCTCTATGTCTCCAGTCATCTCTCCCTGGCAGACAGAAACCCTGCTGCTTTTCATAGCTAGATGTTATCTGGATTCCTTTCTGGTTCTAGGCTATGCTAGGCTACGCTGTAGGCTATGGAGTCCAGCTTGGAGTTTAGACCCCACTCTTTTCAGGGTGAATCCCCCAGCTGCTGAAATATCCCTCAAAATCTTCAGCTGCCATCCATGGGAGACCAGCCAGCTCACTCACACCTCCTCCTCATTCCCTACCAGTCTTATTGTGGTGAAGTGATTTCTTCTGTCTGTCCATGGCTATAAGGCTTCTCTCTAGCTAGTGTTCAGTTGGTTATTCAGAATGATTTCTCTACAATTTAGTTGTAATTCCAGATTGGTCCTGGGAGTTGGTTAGTCTAGCTTCCACTTACTCCTCCACCATCCTGGATCCCCCCCTATATTTATATTACTTTACATTTATATATATTTTATTTATATTTATGTCTTCCATAAAGTACTTTTTCTAAGTACAATATCTTACCTAAAAATCTCCTGGTGGAGGTGAATGATACTATGGAAGCGAAAAGGAATCTACATTTTATGCAACCATGACGTGCTCAAACCACATCAAGAAACTCACAGCTCTAATAGTGTGAGCATGAGATAATCATGCATAGATCAAGGAAGCACTTGCTCTCAGCCCTCAGTGATGTTTTTCTTCGGTAATTTTGAATAACCATTAGGTTACAAATGACATGGTATACTGAATTTTCTGTTATAAATAAATAAAGATAAAATTTAAAAACCACTACCCTCCGAGTTCTTTGTATCTACAAGCAAAAACCATCAACCAGCAGTCATTACCTAATAAATTTAACCAAGATGGTCACATTTTAGAGATAAAATATACAGTTAAAATGAAGCAGTACTATCTCCAAGTGCCAGAGAAAGCATGACATAAATGGGCAATATATGCACTATTTTAAATAATTTTAAATCTATATTATATGTGCAGTGTGAGTGATGGAAAGAACACAAGCTGAAAATCACAACCTGAGTTTAAATTTTACTGCTACTACTTATTTGACTTCATGCAAGTTGAAAATAGTAAACACATATTGATCACTTATTGTCTGCCATTCACTCTTCTAATAGTCTTACATGAATTGTCATGACAACCCTACAAAACAGACCATCAAAAAAAACACCATCATGTTTCCCAGTTTCCAGATGAAGAAACCAAGGAAGGTAGAAAGTAAATTAACTTATTCAGTATCACAGTTTATAGCTGACAGTCATATTTTAAACCCAGATATTTTTACTCCAGAACCCATGGTGTGTTTTGAGGTATTGCCACTTATAAAACCGGGGCTTCATATCCAAAATCAGGACTTAATTAAAATAACACAAGAAAATATCATTCCTTAGCTTTTAGAGCACTATTAAATCTAAACCATAGAATTATTAGTCTAGTAAATTAATAAGCTCCAAGTGACAGTGTCTCTCTTTAGTTGGGATTTGTATAGCATCATTCTCTAAATGGCTCTAAGAGGCAGTTTCCTTGGAGTGGATGCTCTGAATTGATTTACAGTGTTGAGTCTGAAGAATTACTCTGCAGGGAGCTTAAAGATAACAGTGAAAGTTTACTGACAGTCAGGGAGAACTCTTAGGTATCCTGGCAAATATTTTCCACAGCAGTTCATTATAGAAAAATATACTACAACTCAAAAGCCATCACATTTTTTACCAATTAATGGGTTATCTTCAACTGTCATCCTCAAAAGGAAAAATATATGATTGGCTTTCTATAAAAAAAATACAAGTCTAGTGAAGTTAAGTTTTAGTCCCATGAGAAAAAATGTTGCCCAAAGATAGACATGATTATTATCCCCACAAGGTTTACTGTCCAGTGGGGAAAAATTTTATGAAAAAAAGAATTAAAACACAACATGAAAAGAGAAGTATGGTATGCTATAGGAGGACAGAGAAGAGGCAATGAGATGTGTCTCAAGTAACACATGTATGAATGGCCATGCTAATACATTTTTTATGAGAGAGAAAAATACACCATATTTTTCTTGTTTTTGTGCCTTGAAAACTAAATATTAAGATATCTGCTCATTCCAAGGACTACCTGAATACAGAACTAGATCCAGCTCATTGTCTTTCATACAGGGTGGGGCAAAAGTAGGTTTACAGTTGTTCATATGGAAAACACTACAATAATTAATTAACAATAATACAAGAATAAACTGTTTTGCATATTCACAACTGTATACTTTTGCCCTACCCTGTGTAATAATAGTATCAACAAAATTCATCACATCATTATGAACCATTAATTTAGAAGATCCTGTTGGGTCGCTGACTATTTAAAAACATTTGCAGAAGCAAAATAAAACGTGGACTTTATTTTTTTGTGTGTGACAGGAGCTAAATTTGTCTTTCAAAGTGGCAAACCCTAATTCAATTAGGAACTGAACTGTACAATGCTCTTTTCATGACTTCCTCTGGTTCTATTTGATCCAACAAATACTAATTAGAGCATAATATATGTGTACAAAGGGTTAACAAAATCTTTTCCTTTTCTCCCTTAGAATTTGACATTCAATTCACTTTCTGGATCTGTTCCCTTGACAACTTAATAAAATAGGCAATGTCAAGTAAGTTGCTAGGTAGCATTGCTTATGGTAAAAATAAACTCTATTTGATTAAGTGAATCAGGAGTGGAAAAAACTGCAAATGAATAATAAATACCTGATGAGGAAAGCATAGCCTTAAAACTCTTGTAACTGGGCATGCCTTTTGTAGAGACCATAGGAGTTTTGCATGCGCTACTGTTACAATAGATGAGATATTGGCTTTTGTGGGATATGAGGCTTTTAAGCCAAGGGAAAATTTTTTTTTATCTTTACCGTCTGAGAATCATTCTTTTAAATTTAAGATGCCACTTGAGGAACCACACTGTATAGACTTCAGCATGGACTGAGGCCAAGGGCTACTCCCACATAAAACAAATACCTGATATTGTCCTATTGGCCAACTGAAACTCATCCTTCTAAGCAAATTTGAGGCCAAGTGTGACTTATGCTAATCTTAACAGTTTGATTAGTCAATAGTACGTAAAAAGACTCATTAGCCCTGCTTTCAGAGTTTCGAGTAGAGAAATGGTTGAAAGTAAAAAAGTATTTCAATACATAAAAATTAATAAACACACCAGGAAGATGTTTCTGATTGCTCTTTTTTAATATACCTTATGACTGGGCTCATACTACTATGTACTGCACCTAGTACAATAACCATATGTCTGACATATAGTAGCAACTAAGAATAGTTTGTTGAATGAATAAATAAACAAATTAATGTAGGAATGAATAAATCATTCTCACCAATACAGTGGATGAAGGAAGCTGAAGCTTCAAGTTTCTTAAGTTTTATGTGATGTTAACCCAACTCTCCTGTTACCCCAGCTCTGTCTTCTTCTAAATTTTGAATCAAGTTATTGATCCTCTGCCTTATATCTTGTGCAGGGTAACTTCCATTTGCACCTCCAGATCTCCTCTCCAGCTTTCTCCAATCACCCCTGTGTCCAGGAGGCTGACCCGCATGATCTCCTTAACAGACTGCCTTGACCTCCAGTTTCCTGTTGAGCTACTGAGGGACATCATAGAGACTGAAAAAAGGGAAGGGCAAGAGGTTGAAGTATTTGTTCCTCCAGCTCTCTCCTTGCAGGGTGCATCAGGTTGACTGTCAAGGTCACCCCTACTTAATATGACCTTCTCCATACTCTCTATCATCTCCAAGTTTCAGGAACCACTATTCCCTCAACCCACATGCTTATGGGGGTAGTAGCTTTCTATTGTTACTTTCCCCAGGAGATGACACTATCCTTTGTTATTTCTCTCTTCCCTGTCCAAATGTTTAAATCAGTCCCTTTATTAAATACTCCTCAAATTCCAAAGGTCCATTCAGCTATATTGAGAGATTTTAAAATTTTGTTTACTGCAGAAATTTTCCACCACTTATTTCTTTCATATGAGCTCATAATATCAAATCATCACAATTATTATGATTGTTTTTAAAGAACAAGAACAAATTTGTATTTTTCTAGTTGCTGCAGATATAAACAGCAGAAAAGTTATATGTTCAAGAATTTTATTTCTTGTTTATAATGTTTTAATTTTGAAATTTGGAGTTAACAGGAAAATGCCATATTAATTCCATTTTCCAGTATCAGTGCAACACATTATGGCAGCCTTCATAGTGTATGGTTTTCCTTTAACATTAAAGCTTCTTTTTTGTAAAGTCACCAAGACATTTGGCATAGTTACTAGTCTAAATTAAGAATATGGTCTTTCAAAGTGCAAACATTCACAGAGTAAAAAATTTTCCAAGGCAAATGAGTTTCACACCACACAAGAGACAAGATACTTCTGTTTAGTTTCTTGGGATACATTAGAAAAGTTTTTATAAATAGTCTTACTAAATAAACCAGATTTAAAGTCAGAATAGCTGGTAGATTGTGAATTGAAGTTTTTAAGGCTGCCAGAAAGGACTTTTTAAGTCTCTTCCCCTCTTTCTAATTGCCCTTGATTATGTCGGAAACTCCTGTGTTTAAAAAAAAAGAACTCTATCAACACAAAATTAGATAAAAATTTAAAATACAAAAAGTTATTAAACTAAAATTTAGTTATAGCTGTTTTTTCCCCCTGATTCTGACAGCTACAACAAGGAAGGGCTTCGGTGGTTGAAAAGAAAAAAGCCAGGAACACTGAAGACAAACGTCATCTTATTCACATTTGTGCCTAAGGCTGGCCTTGCACCCAGCTATCCAAGGTTTGAATAGAATTATTTAATATATATCCCCTCTTCTTGGTGATGTCACTGGGATTTATAGAGAGGCTGTGAATATGTTTAGAAGCATTTCTCTCTCTCCCTCTCTCTCTCTCTCTTTTTTTTTGGGGGGGGGGCAACAGCCTTAAAAAAATGCTGTTATAAAGTATGTGTAGTCAAAGTCCCTACTTAAACCCAAAAGTGACCCTCCAGGCTAAGGAACTCATGGGTGGCCCCCTCGAGTATCCATTGACATAACTTCAAAGTCATTGGCCTTAGTGACAGACAAAAAAACATGTACGGGTGTTTATTTCATTTTGCTTTGTTTCTGTTACACAGGCACTAAAGGAAAAGAGACATAAAGATTTGGAGAACGCTTGAGTTCTCATTCAACCACCTTAGGATATTCAGAGCACAAATTGAGAGATGCATTAGAGGCAGAAGCTGCAGAAACTGTTTTTAAGATTTTTTTCAAGATGCTGTCCATAAGCAGTGATGTTTCAGTGTCAAGGTGACAATGTGCTACCCAGAGGTGGGGGGCAGTGTTTGTCACCTCTGCTTTATGAATGCCGGGCCTGCTCTGACCTTGAGGACTGATGGCTTTCTGAGCAGCAAGACACAGAACCTTTAACACAGACCTCAGCATTTTCACACCTGACAATAAGGCCGCTGCATAAGGAAAGACATGGATGCAGGGAGGGTGGAACCAAAGAAGACACAACTGGCAGAAATACCGTACGGGTTAGCAGATTAGTTCAAGAGGACATGTGAGGATTTTTTGAAATTTCCCTGAAATATATTCTAGGTGTGCAAAACACTAGCAAAAAGAAGAGAAATACCTGGTAAATAAAAGATGAGGTCCATTTTTACCAACTGCAGAGCTGAGAGCCCCCATATTGTGTGAAATAATGTTTAACACAGTGATAAGAGTTCAGGTCCTGGAGTCAGTACCTCAGTTCAAAGGCCAGCCTGCCTACCACTTATTAGTGTACAACCTTGGGCTAGTTAGATTAGGGATTCAGTTTCTTCCTCTGTTTGCTGTGAGGTTTCAAGGGCTCATTCATGCAGATGGTTAGAATAGTGATTAGCAATCATGACAAACATTTCAGTGTTTCAATTTGGTCCCATTTGTGCTCACAGACTGATGATGTCAGAGACATCTGGAAACAGAGGTTAAGCGGCATCCTCTAAGCCAAACAGGCATTTCTGGCTTTCTCTGCCATCCCAAGCCAATTAGAGTAGCAATTGGCACACATCATATAAATAGCTGCTCAAATCATGTAAAATACAGAAGTAACAGAAGAGTCTTATACATTTGATCCCTGATTAACTAATGTGCATTAATAATATCTTGGTAAATCATAAATGAGCCAGGGTTTTGAGAAAATCATTCTGTTTGCAAGTCTGAAATTAACTTAATCAGAGAAACTTTATAATTTTAAATTGAAAATGCAGATAATAATAAAATACCTTCAATTTTTTTCAAAAATTGAAAAAAAAGGGAAAGGACTCATGAACATGGACAACAGCATGATGATTACGGGGCGGGGGCAGAGGGTAGGGTGTGGGTAGAAGTGGAAGAAGTTATAAGTGTGATAAATGGTAATGGAAAAAATACAATAAAAATAGGAAAAAAATACAACAATGTAAAAGGTAGTGTGTGATCCCCTCAATTTTAAAATTTGCATCTCTACCTTGATAACAACTATCTTTGGTAGAATGAGTATGTATTTACATATTGTATTTTCTTCTCGTCTTTACTGCTAAAATTCTATTCCAAATTTCAGGATATGTCACCTAAACTACTGCTTTCTAGTTGTTTTCTGACCCCAATCTTGACATCCACACAGTAACCGAAGTGATGATTCTAAAGCATAAATCAGAGCAAAACACTTTCCTAATTCCTAGCTTCCCATTACGAATGCATGATATCGGAAGTAATTATCACTGTCCACAGGCTCTGCATTAATGGCCTCTGGCCACCTCTCAGATCCCATGTCCCTCCATCCTGCACTGTTTACTACACTCCAGTCACACTATCCTCCTTTCTCTTTCTTGAACATGCTAAGCTCATCTCCACCTTTGTTGAATTGCTTTTGATGGTCCTTCTTCTTGAAATACTCTTTCCCCTAATATTTATGGGGCTGCCTCCATCTCACCATTCAGGTATTAGCTGAAATATGATATCCTCCAAAGGCCTTCCCTAACAGTTCTACCTAATGCTACTGACCTTCCCTCCCATTTTCTACATATTGCCCCATTATTAATGCTTTATAACATCAGTATGTGCATGAGTGAATGAATGAATGAATTACATTTAACTATCTCCTCTAGTTTTTTATCTCCAGTAGAATATAATCTCTTTGAGGAATATAATTACTTCTGTGTTGTTCTCCATTGTATTCCCAGTGTCTAAAATACTGCGTGGTATATAGTATTATACATACAATAATAATTTGGTTACTGACTAAATAGTGTCTACCAACATTTATTAAATGGCTAAAATGAACCTTTCTCTGTTCAAAATATGGAGTCTATACAAAGGTGAAAGTAATAAAATACCTATCTTATGACATAAAAAGATAAATGAATTATTGGAATGCAATGTGATATTCTCTGTGTTCCTCGTCATGTTTCCTAAACAAGAACTACATAAATTATTAGAATCCCCTAGTCTATTAGAGTGAGCCATTAGACTGTATGTATAGTGAGTACACTGCCCTGTCATTATGACGTATGCCTAAACTCCTTAATGTTTTTGGTTCCTGTCATTTTGACAAATTCAAATTTCTCCCCACTAACATCACTGCTTCAAATCTCTTCTTCCAGTTAATTCAAATTGCATTTTCTAAAATCTCCCCTTTTTATCACCATGACTACCTCACCGCACTCTTTAAGTTCTTCCTCATATTTCCTAGGTCTTAATAATTAAATTCAGGGAGTGCTTGAGTGCTTATGAGCACATGGAGTGTGTACATCTTTTCTCAGCACTCAAGGCCCTGCATCTCTGTACCTACTCTCTCACTTCTAAACAGCTCAGTTCATTGATTTCATATTTTCTCCCCCTTTCTCTACTACTATTTAGAGTACTTCCACTTCAAATACTACATTCTTCTTTGCTCCCACCTGTTCAGTCAAACCCAGCTTCAATCCTATTAGCAATAAATTCCTAAATAACAAAATACAGGTCATAAGAAAGCAATTAATTAAAGCTCATTCTAATACAAGTTGAAAATACACAGAATTCAGTGTTTGTCACCAGTCCTTAAGATCATATAATATAAAGGTTCTTGTATAATAGTAGTAAAAATATTTAATAAGAAAATTTAATTTAAAAATATTTCTACAGTGACTTGGCCTAAATTTAAAAACTAAACATTTATGTTTTAAAAAGATAGGTTATTCTGAGATTGTTTTCTGAATAACTGAATATTATAATTCAAAAATTATAAAAAGTTTTTAAAGATATTATATCAATTTATAAAAGAGAGTTTATAATTTAAAATTAAAAATGAAGATAATAATAAAATACCTTAATTTTTTAAAAAAAATCCAAATTATTTTTAAAATATCACATGAATCAATTCATTACAACATCCATTTAAGCACCAAAATTGAAAGAAAACTCTAATATGTTCTAATTCCAACTAGATATTTGGGATTTTACTGTTCAAAAGCAGCTTAACATTCTGAAACATGAAATAAAAAGACTAATTTGACTTTGAATACCCAACATTTAGTACATTTCTTGGGACATCGTTTTTATGCACTCTTTGCCTAAAACAGGAAAGAGTGAAGGAAAGTGAGGGATGAACAAAATGAGTGAGAACTACTGCACAAAATATGGAGAACACCATCATAAATTTTGCAATCACAATGAAAATTTTAGGAGATGAATTATTGTCATAGTCTAGTATGACTAGAACTCCGTGTGTAGAAGGATATAGAAACATTAATAAAAATTTTCTATAATCCAGATAGTTATAAAACACATGAAATTAAGGGAGAAAAGCCAGGTCCTAGGAGTCCTAAAGACTTCCTTGACTCATGCAGACAAAAGAACAGAAGAACCTCAGAAAGAAAGATACACACAGACTAAAAGTAAATAGATGAAAAAAGATATTTCATGCAAATGAAAAGGAAAGAAAAAGCTGGGGTAGTAATATTTATATACAACAAAATGGACTTTAAACCAAGACTGTAGTAAGAGACATGAAAAGATACCACATAATGATACAGGGAACAATCCAACAGGAGGATATAAGCCTAGTAAATATTTATGCACCCAACATAGGAGCACCTAAATATGTAAAGCAAACCTTGATGGACTTAAAGCGATCAATAGAAATAAAGTCATAATAGGGGATTTTAATACCCCACTGACTTCAAGAACTTCCAGACAGAAAATCAACAAGGAGACAGGGGTCTTAAATAACACACTAGATCAAATACATATAATTGATATCTTCAGGGCATTTTACCACAAAGCAGAGAATATACATTCTTTTCAAATGCACATAGAACGTTTTCTAAGATAGCCCACATGTTATGACACAAAATCAGTTTCAATAAATTTAAGAAGGTTGAAATCATATCAAGCACCTCCTCTGACAATAATGCTATGAAATTATAAATCAATCATAAGAAGAAAACTGAAAAATACACAAAACATGAAGCTAAATAACATGTTATTAACAATGAATGGGTCAACAACGAGATCAAGGAAGAAATCAAAAGATACCTTGAAACAAATGAAAATGAAAACACAACACAAAATCTGTGTGACACTGGGAAAGTCACAGTGTCCTAACAGATTTCCCAGTGTCCTAACATGGAAATTCACAGTATTATAGGCCTGTCTCAAGAAACAAGAAAAAACTCAAATAAACAATCTAACTTTACACTTACAGGAACTTTAAGAAGAACAAATAAAGCCCAAAGTGAGTAGAAAGAAGTAATAATAAACGATCAGCTCAGAAATAAACAAATTATAGTCTAAAAAGAAATAGAGATGATCAATGAATCCAAAAGCTGGTTCTTTGAAAACATAAAGATTGACAAATCTTTAACCATATTCATCAAGAAAAAAAAAGAGGACCAAATAAATAAAATCAGAAATGACAATCCAGCACCCATTTATGATAAAAACTCTCAGCAAGTGGAACTAAGGGGAACTTACCTCAATGTAACAAAGGCCATATACGACAAATCCACCCCCACCTTCATACTCAATGGACAAAAACTACAAGCATTCTCCTTAAGATTGGGAACAAGACAGGGATGTGCACTTTCATCTCTCTTATTTAACATAGTATTAAAAGTTCTAGCCACAGCAATCAGACAAGAAAAAGAAACAAAATGCATCCAAATTGTAAAGGAAGAAGTAAAACTGTCATTGTTTGCAGATTATGTGATACTTTACTTCGAAATCCCTGAAGATTCCACCAAGAAGCTACTAGATCTCATAGATGAATTCAGTAAAGCAGAAGTATACAATATTAATATCTAGAAATCAGTTGAATGGATAGGAAGAATTAACATTATTAAAATGTCCATACCACCCAAAGCAATCTACAGATTCAATGCAATTCCTATCAAGATTTCAATGATATATTTCACAGAACTAGAACAAATAGTTCAAACATTTTGATGGAAACTGAAAAGACCTTGGATAGCAACAGTGATCTTGGGAAAGAAGAATCTAGTTGGAAGAATCAATGTACCTAAACTATACTATAATATAAGGCCCTAGGAATCAAAATAGCATGGTGCTAGCATAAAAACAGACACATTGATCTGTGGAATAATAGAATCTAGAAATAAGTCCATTCCTTTATAGTCAACTACTATTTGACAAGAAGCCAAAAACATACAATGGGCTAAAGGCAGTTTATTCAATAAATGGTCTTAGGAAAACTGGATAGATATGTACAGAAAAATGAAACTAGGCCACCTTCTTATACTACACACAAGAATAAATTTAAAATGTATTAAGGTTTAAATATTAGACTCAAAACCATAAAAATTCTAGAAGAAAATATAGTCGGTAAAATTTCAGACACTTCTCATAGCCATATTTTCTCTGATATATCTCCTCAGGCAAGGGAAACAATGAAAAAACAAACAAATGGGACTATATCAAATTAAATTTTTTTGCACAGCAAAGAAAACCATCAACAAAATAAAAAGACAGCCCACTGAACAGGAGAACATATTCACTGATACACCTAATAAGGATTTAATATCCAAATTTATAAAGAACTTATAAGACTCAACACCAAAAACAAACAATCCAATCTAAAAAATAGACAAAGGACCTAAATAGACACTTCTCCAAAGAAGACATACAGGTGGCCAATAGACATATGAAAAGATGCTCAACATCACTAATCTTCAGAGAAATGCATATTAAAACCACAGTGAGATATCACTTCACATAGGTTAGAATGGCTATCATCAACACATCAACAAACAACAAGTGCCAACAAAGATGTGGAGAAAGGGGAACTCTTCTGCACTGTTGGTGGGAGTGCAGACTGGTGCAGCCACTGTGGAAAGCAGTATGGAATTACCTCAAAAAATTAAAAATGGAACTGCCTCATGATCCAGTGATTCCACCTCTGGGAATTTATCCAAAGAAACCCAAAAGATATAAGCACCCCTATGTTCACTGCAGCATTATTTACAATCACCAATATTTGGAAGTAGTCCAACTGTCTGTCCTTAGATGAGGGGATAAAACAGCTATGGTACATCTACATGATGGAATACTACTCAGCCATGAAAAAGACAATATTCTATTCTTTGCAGTAGCATGGATGGACCTGGAGAATATTATGCTAAGTGAAATAAGCCAGTCAGAAAAAGACAAATACCACATGATTTCACTCATATGTGGAATGTAATGAACAAACTAAACAGATAGAAACAGACTCCTAGATAGCAGGACAGCTGCAAGGGGGAGGGTGAAGGGACTGAGCAAAAAAGAAAAAGAACTGGTGGACACAAATGACAAGTGTAGTGTTTGTGGGTAGGGGCAGGGGGTGGAGGTGGAAGAAGTTATAAGGGGAGATAAACAATAATGGAAAAAATATAATAAATAATAAACTAATAAAAATCAGTAGAAGAAAAATCAAATCCCTTTAGCTTACCTTTGCCTTTAAGATAAAGATATTATTCATACTTACACCTTTGACCTTTTTTCCTATATCATTTTGAATACACCATAAAAATTAAGAATTAAAATCTCAATTGAAATAAAATTACCATTGAAATGCACAAAACAATTTTATAATTTGATAATTTCTGATATTTATACCCTGCGACCACCACCCCAATGAAAATATAGAATATTTCTATCATCCCAGAAAGTTCTGTCATGTCGCTTTTAGACCATCCCCACATCCCGTAAGCAACCATTAATTTGATTTCTCTCACAATTAGTTTTGTCTGTTCTTGCACTTCATAAAATAGAATTATGCAGTGTTATAATATTTTGTGCCTGGGTAACTTTTCTCAGAATGTTTTTAAGATCCATGTACAGCGTGCTATGCAACAATAGTTGATTCTTTTTTATTAATGGGTAGTATCTCTCAATGAATATATCACAATTTATTCAATCATTAATGTATTGTTGAAATTTTGGGTTGTTCTAAGTTTAGGGCAATTATAAGTTAAGTTGCTATGAACTTTCAGTATTTTGTTAAAGTATGTTTCTTGAATAAATAATTTTTTTTTGGATAAATAAATACCAAGGAGTAAAATTAGTGGGTCACAGGTAGATATTTGTTAGCTTTTCATGAAACTGCCAAACTACTTTCCAAAGTGATTGTACCATTTTGTCCTCTAATTTGCAATAGATGAGAGAGTTCCAGTTGCTCCACATATCACCAACATATGGTGGTCCGCTTTCTAATTGAAGACATTCTAGTGGGTATAATATACATTTTAATTCGCATTTTCCTAATGACTAAAAATGTTGATACCTTTTCAAGTGCTTATATATTGGCCATTCCTATATCATTTTTTGTGAAATATCTGTTCAAATCTTTTGCCCAATTTCTTTAAATGGCTTGTCATTTTATTATTGATTCACAGGAATTATTAAAATATATTCTGGAAACAAATTCTTTGTCAGACTTTATATTGCAAATATATCTTTCCAGCATATGACTTACCTTTTCATTTTCCTGGTACTGTCTTTGGACAAGCAGAATTTTTAAAGTTTGATCGAGACTGATATAACATATTTTTTTTCCTTTATGAGTAACACTTTTTGGTTCTTGTCTAACAAGTTTCCTGCCCACCCCAAAGTGGAAAATATATTCTTTTGGTTTTTTCCCAGAAGTTTTATCATTTTAGCTTATATGTTTAAATCCATAATTCTCTCAAATTAATTTTTGTTGGTATGAAATAGAACATAAGGTTTATTTTTTCGATATACTAATATTAATTATCAAATCTTAAGTTAAAGATTTTGGGTGAGAAGCATCATAATAATACAAAACATCTAATATCACCACTTAAAATGGTATTTTTTCTTTAACATTTGCCAGTCTTCTTTTCATTGTTGTTGTTATTGTTGTTATGAATGTAGCTCATGTCCATACAAGAATAGTCCAAACAGAAATGGGCTAAAAATGGTACACAGGCACACCACTTGTGCCATTTGTCTCTGACCAAATTCCACTTTTTCTGAGCATATTTGCTGGAAGGCCCAAGCTTAAGAGGCTTCATGGGAGATCTCACACATACCGGCGTCAACATGCACATTGAGCAAATTACATCATCTGCTGCTCTTCTGAAATGCACCAACATTGCCAATGATCTGGCCTTCCACCCAGAAGTCCAAGTTAGCTACCACCCACAAAATGTGCAGTTGCCATCCTGATTCCTGGATCTATGGCATGGTCGCCAGCCATCTTTTTAATGAACATAATGTTTTGCACACCTCTTTTAAAAAATATATACCACAATGTTAACTTGCAGGGATTTCTTAAATTCTACAAAATAAAGTAACCAAATTAAAAACTAGCACCTTAACATATCAAATTATGGAATCTCATCAGTGTACTAAAATGGTTTTAAATCTGTGATTTCTACTTAAATTAGGTACACACCAGTATTCTTACTTTAGAGAAACCACAAGCTCGACTGTAATAAAAGAAAATAAAAGCTATATGAGTGCAGATTTTACCTTGCCCAAGGCCTAACAAAAGGAAGACAATTATTTTGAGCAGATAACAAACCCACAATGTAAGCTGTACCTATTAGCAAAATCGAAAAAATTCTCAAATTAACATTTCACATTTTATCCTAATCTAAAATTCTGTTAATAAATTCACCAAGGGAAATAATAAACATGTTTCATTTGTAGTAATTTTTTTTTAGCGTAAGTATTAACTGGTTCATGGTCACAAGGTCAATAAAATATTGTAGGAAAAACCAATACAATTTTGTACTGATGTCATTGATATCCAGAGAATTTTAAATGTGCCCTATTTTCAGGAGTCACCAAGTCTGATTCTCTGAGAAATCAGATATTTATACTATATAAAAGTTTTGCCTTTATTGTATTTTATTTTGATATAGCACTAATCTAAAGTATTTTTAAATAGGGAGTTAAAGTATAATTGTGGTGATTTTTATGTGAAACTCAAATACCTGGTGCAAAGTGTTATATCAAAGAAACAAAATGCACCTACCAAATGTAATTCTAATTCCTAGTTTTACCTCTGGAAAAAAATTAAAGAAGATTTCATTTGTAACCGACTTCTTTAAGATCTTTGTTTCCCTCTCATCCCTATAGATTTTCAGTTTTCCCCACTCCTTAACTCTCATTACTCTCACTGTCAACTCTCCTCCCTAAGCTTTCTTTAGGACTTTCCTTTTGCCCTTCCTTTTTATCCCTTGCTATTCTCTTTTCTCTTAAGGCAATATCTTCATGCAAGTACCCATCCATGATTCTATTGTTCAGCCTCTAAAGGTTATTCCAATCTGCATAGTTAATTGGTTAGGCAGGGAGCAGACAAAAGCATGTCTCCTCACACATTAATATTCTCTGTCCCTGTTACATACATCGGCCCCCTTCAGAAAGTCTCAGGATATTTTAAGTTACTCAGCATTACTGTGTATCTCTAGCTAATAGGTATCAGTCAATCAAAGTTGACAGAAAAACTAAGGCTAAGCAATTTTTTTAATTCAATCGAGGATAATAAGGCATTTGGCTTAGGGCTCTGTCTCCCAAGTTAAAATGGTCTCTCAGTGAATACCAAGCCTTCCTTTTTAAGGCTTTACATGTGCAAAACACACTTTACTCATCTTCAAAGCTGCTTTCACTGGCATTATAAAGTTTCTTCACTTTAACAAAATGAAGGATCTTTATTAATACAAAGAAAAGTAAATCTATGATCATAATTTTGTTTAGTCGATGGGTGAACATGTACCAGTTGTTTCACAAGATAATATTCAATTCTGACCATGATGAATTCTTAAAGAATCACTTCCAATTACACTGACTGATAAATAAGCCAAAATATAAAAACCCTTATCTCCATATCTACTTAGGGAATACGATTCAGGCTGATTTTGTGTAAAACACAGGGCCACGGGGTATTCCCTTGCTGGAACATAAAGGAGGTCACAATTTAAAATAATCTACATTGTTTTTCAGATAAGATAAAAATGAACTCTGTGACAAGGAAATGATATGGTCTACTTCTAATGAGTGAATCCAAATACTTAATTCTACATGATCCATACTGGAAATATCACACTTAAAATC
Source organism: Mormoops blainvillei (assembly GCA_004026545.1). Lineage (NCBI taxonomy): Eukaryota > Metazoa > Chordata > Mammalia > Chiroptera > Mormoopidae > Mormoops > Mormoops blainvillei. Next base: position 27,661 of record PVJD01000611.1, on the reverse strand, counting down.
ACATCTTATCAAATGTGAAAGATCCAAAGGACAATATATACCAGAGGAAGTTTCACCGTCTTGTGAAAGACCACTATAGTTCTATATCTGCCCAGGCTAAAAGATCCGAAAGTCAAATATAATTTTACTATGTCTAAGAAAAGCTGTATGAGGGTAGAAGCACAGAATCAATAACACATGCTCTAGCCCAGCCCAGGTGGCTTAGTTGGTTGAAGCAGCACCTTGTGCACCGAAAGGCAGAGGGTTTGATTCCCATTAAGGACACATGCCTAGGATACAGGTCGGTCCCCAGCGGGGACGCGTGCAGGAGGCAACCGATTGATGTCTCTATGCCGATGTTGCTCCCTCTCTCTTCCTGTCTCTCTCCGGAATCAATAAATATATTTTAAAATAATAATAATAATACATGCTCTAGTTTCCAAGGTATAAAGATAGATGAATTTTGACTTTTAATTAAAAAGCCATCTCCTTCATGAAACTTCCTATGATAAAAAAGCATTTTCCCTCTCATATAATTTTAACATTCTTAGCACTTTATTCAAATTTGATTTGACAATTAAATACAGCTAGTACTCAATGCCTGTTTGACTTCTTTGATGTCAAGCAAGCCTATAAGCTATATCTGTATAGGTCATTTGTTCAATAAGTATTATAACATGAAATATATACTTTTGATCTTTACCGTCATGAAATGTTTTTTAACTGTAAGTCTGAGAAGTATGAACATTTTCGTAGGAATTATATAGACTGTATAAAAACTGTTTGTTAGGGTTTTTCCTTACTGCGTTGAATTTATTTATCTAATTCACACTTCTATCATGTTTCCTTTTTCTCTGAGCAATAGTCTTTTAGTTTCTCAAGATTACCAGGCAATGTTTCTATATTTTCCTAGTACTTATCTCTTTTACCCTGCCTTCCACCTGCTAATAATTTTAAACTAATCTCACTCTTTTCAAATTGTATGCCCTTTTCCTCTAACCCCTAATTCTCAGAAAATAATTTTTTCTCCTCCCTCACAGAGAATACAGAATCTATTTGTTCTAGTCAGAGTACAGTCTAAGCTGCTACAATAAAGAGGTCTAAAAATCCAGTATTTAAATAAGATTGTTGTTTACTGATTTCTGACATAACATGCACAGGTAGATAGGCAAGCAGTCTAGATTCTGATCCGGAGGACAGTTAAGACCACAGAATGACATGCACCTCACTTGGGGAAAACGTGGTTTTTATCTCCATGTCCGAGACCTGTTGCCAATTTAGACATTTTCTAACCAAGTAGAAAGAGAAAGGGCAATCTAAGGCAAAATACTTTATCTTTCCCTGAAAATGCAGATATTCCAATTACATCCCATTGGCAAAAACACTGTCACATAAACACACTTAGCTGCAAAGGAGGCCATAAGCCTACCTAAAATTCAGGGAGCTCTTTACTAATAAGAATAAAGGAAAATTAATACTAGAGAACACTTTGCCATTCTCCGTCAAACTAATAGATAGGAGTTTTTCACATTATTTTCACAAGTTATGATTCCAACCCTAACCAGAAACCACAAAAATATGTATCTTGATGCATACCCATTTCTTTTTATTCCCTACATTTAGTGGAGGGTCTATTCATCCTCTTTTCATCTTGAATTTATCTTAGTTTCCAGGAGCCTTCCTCTAGCACTTATTCTTCTTCTACTTAACTTCAAATACTCTGTATCTGCTGGTTTCTTCCTATCAAAATTTACACCTTTAGATTTCTCCCACTTCCATTCTTTAATTCCCTCCAGCTATTTTCTTCTATAACCCCCTTCATAAACTTAAACTTTTTTAAGGGCAGAGGTCAGTGACCTTTATTTTTTTAGCTTATTTACTTATTTTTATTGTTTGTGTTATTACAGATGTCCCATTTTTCCCCCTTCACTTCCCTCCATTCAGCCCGCCCCCGCCCCCACTTCCCTAGTCAATCCCCACCGTGTCCATGTCCATGGGTCCTTGGTGTACGTTTTTTGACTAATCCCTTTACCTTCTTTCAATCAGTCCCCACATTCCTACTTCCCTCTTACAGCTGTCAGACTATTTCATGATTTCATGCCTCTGGTTGTATTTTGCTCATTAATTTACTTGTTCAATAGATTCCTCTTATAAGTGAGATCACATGTTATTTGTCTTTCATCAACTGACTTATTTCACTTAGCATAATAGCCTCCAGTTCCATCCACACTGTCACAAAGAGTAGGAGTTCCTTCTTTCTTTCTGCTGCATAGTATTCCACCATGTAAATGTACCACCATTTTTTGATTCACTCATCTATTGACGGACACTTGTTTTTATTCCCCTATTAGGCTCTTTAATAATAGGACGTATTTCTTTCATTGTACTACTAGCACCTAAAACAATGCCTAACACATAATTAGTTCTTAAAAACTATGTGTAAAGATAAATAAATGAAATAAAAAATAAAAGTGCTTTGCCCAAATACCTGCCAATCTTCGCATTACTCTCCTTAAGCAATATCTTCATTACCCTTATTTCTCAATTTATGAAGCATACATATGAATTAGATATAATATATCTATCCCCAAATCATACTTTTAAAATGGCAGCAATATACTTGACAAGGCTCTTAAATATCAGAAATAGCTACCTTCATCAAAGTCACTGGAAATGCTCCTTTGCATTTTAATTGCTCATACTGTACTAAGTGTGCCTTGGAATAGAATTGCAACCTCAGCTTCCACCCTGTAAAAGACTTCTGAGAAAGAAAGTAGTTCTTGACAGTGAGCTTCTTGACAGTAGCTGGAGAAATGCCACAAAAAAATCTGAATATACTGCTGTTTCTTAAAATAAAACCCTTTCCCTCATTCATGTAATTAGTGCTGCATTAGAAGTTTTGTTTCCACAGATGAGTACAGCATAATTAATGCAATGTACAGATCCTATCTATAGCTAGAATTTTGCCATAATCTATTACCAAATTCCATCCCCCAAGAAACTTAACAAAAGTTCAGTCTTTCTATTTACATAATTGACATCAAGAAACAACAACAACAGTATTTTGATTAGAATAACTTACCTCAACATCTCAGAGTAGTGGTACTTTGACTAAATTTATTTTGTCTCATATTCAAATATTACTTTCACTATCTCTTAGCTCTCTTTTAATTTAGTGCCTTTCATTGATAGAGTCTATTCAAATATTGAATTGATTTTTGCCTCACCCTGTTTTAGGCACTGAAAAACCAGAAATAAAAAGATCATAGGAGATCCATCCTTCGGGAAGATTATATCATAGTAAGGGAGAAAGACTCAACATATTAACAAATACCTTCAGAGAGTAGTAAGTGCTACAGTGAAAATAAAGGAAGGCAAGGTGATGGAAGGCAAAGGTACCAGGTCAGGGAGTGGGCAGGACAGGCGGGCAATTTTAGATATGATCATCCAGAAATGTTTCTCTGAAAGAATGACATGTAAAGACAGCCAAGTGCCAAGTGTATGTGGGAGGGGAGAGGGTGCCAGGCAGACGCAATGTGACAGCAACTCAAATACCCCGAGGTAAACATTAGTGAATTATGACAGAAAGTAACAGAATGGTGATTTCAAATCACATGGTCTCCCATCATACTTAATTTTTTCTTCAAGAGAATACATACACAATGTTAACTATAAGCTTATCAAGCTATCAAGTGAGGTCCCTGTATGCAGCATTGGGAAGACATGCACAGTGGCACCACATTTAGAGTATTTTAATGACACAGATACAACAGACATAAATAATCTCAAGAGCATGAATAAAATAATAACAATAGTAAAGGGTAACTTAAAACTTTGGGAAATGATGAGTCTTGAGTTTTTATTATTGTTGTTTTTAATAGTATGCATTTAGTTGTGAGTTTATACAATTTAAGTTATAATAAAGGCTGTGTTTAATAACTGGGTGACAAAACTCCTTAGAATGTAACAACTGGTTCTTGCAAACTGGTACAAGCCAACTCCTACACACCACTACCATGTGCTCTCTCTGAGTGGGGCTCATTAACCTGTCAGAAACCAAAAAGGATCTATAGAAATATTTACTTGTGTGCCCTGCTCCCTCCTGCCACATAGCTTTTCTCACTTCACCGTCATCTACCTCAAAACAAACAAAAGGGGAAAAAAGGAAATAATGGTTTTGTAGACATATATCCTTGGAAGTAAACCTAGTTTTTTTTTAACTTTTATGATTTCTTTTATGTTAATGATAAGGTTTATGTATTAATCTGGGGTTTCAGGATTCCATATTAGCTCTTAGCAGTAACAAACTAATAAAATTATTTAAAAGCAACTATATAACAAATGTAAATTTAACACGAAGATTACTAAAATGCTTTTTAAACTACCTTAGCATTAAGATAAAAATTAAAGATTATGGGACTAGATGGTGAAGCAGAAGGTAACTTTAAAAAAGGCTCAGTTCTTTCTGCAAAAACAAAGTACACAAGAATGGGGTACCAAATAATTGGCCTTATGATGCTCCAAATTGATAAATATGAGGGCATCGCTAGAATTCGAGTGCACTAAACACTGGTTTATCATGAATATGTAATTTTATTCTATTCCTACCTTTAGCCAGGGCTTTGCTACCAGCCCTCTAAATTTAATTTTATTAAATAGCTTACCAAACATTAAAAAGTTGCACTATCTGTTGCAGGCCTGGGGCAAATATTACCATTTATTTTGAAAATGAAACAAGCAAACACACACAAACAACATGTACTACTACGTCTAAGGTTAAAAAAATTAAGGCAAGTTATGTATTGGTTCTCCAGAATACAGGGCAAAGGGTTTAAACATAATAACAATAAGTTATATTTAATATATACAATTTATTATATACAAGTATATAAAACACAAAAGTATAAAATCATGATGTTTTTTAAATCTGTACTTCATTTACAAGCAAAACATAACAAATTAGAAAAGATCATGGTCTTACTCAGAAATGATTGTGAAGTGCTTTTCTTTACCACTAATTTGTCTACATCACCATTTTGCCATATGATTTACTCATGTTAAAAGACAGACGTACAACTTTACATATGGAGGATTTGTTCTGAATGAGCTGTACATAGCATCAAGAAGCCTATGCTAATAGCCAAATTGGCCTTAAGTCCCTAACTAATAAATGTAGCTTTCAAGCACAGCAAAAGAAATGGCCTGGCTACTCATTAAATTGACAGAATTGGCTACAATTCACTAACTCCCTAGTGCAGTACTACATTTTTTATCACAATAAGAATTGCCTTTGGATACAGTATCTACTCCAAAATAGGGACGCAGTGACCTGCTCATCTTTCACTTAGCATATTGCACACCAGTCAGATGGAGCATTTAATTATATGTGGTTTAAGGAACAGATTATGTTCTAAATCACAGAAACTTAGTCACTGAAAGGCAAGAGCAAGTTATACATGGTCCAGGAATCCACAGGAGTTCGACATTTTGCAATAACAAAACCTACTAATAAAAAATAAAATGCACTAAATATTAGAAGTGTTAACTTAGTTAACTTTTTAAAAGAAAAGTTATAATTAAAAAATAAAACATGGCCACCTTATCAAGTGATGAATGTGAACATCACTAATAATAGGACATATTGACATGTTATACCCCTCTATTCAATGCACAAAAAAAGGGCATTCTTCTTCCAAATTCCTAACCTCAATCTAATCCTAAGAAAACATGAGACAAGCTCAAATTGAAGAATGTTCTACAAAATACTTGACTATTATTCATCTAAAATTTCAAAGTCACAGAATACAAAGGAGGACAAAGGAGCCTGCACAGACTGAAAGTGATTAAAGAGATGTAATAAATAAATGCAATGTAGGAACCTGTGTTGGCTCTTGAAATAGAGAAAGGACTTTAGTGGAAGTACTGGGGAAATTTGATTCAAGTCTGTAATTTAGTAATAGTGATGTATCAATGTTAATTTCTTTGTTTTGCCTATTGTACCATATAAAGTGTTAACCTTAGGGATATCTGAGTAAAGATTATACAGGGAAATTGAACTACCTTTGTAAATCTTCTGTAAATCTAATATTACATCAAAATTGCAAGTGAAAAAATACATTAATTAAAAATATACATTACATATTTTTTCATCAAAGATTTGATTGTTGATTTGTTGTTTGTAGATTTGTCACTGTCTGTTTTTCTGTATTTCTTTCTTTTCTATTTCTTAACTAAGCCTCTAAACACCGACCTCATTTTTGGCAAGGCTGAGCTACGTGGAGAAAGCACACATTCTGCAACCTGAGTGCCTAGATTCAGATCCTGTCTCTATCACTTACTACGTGATTTGGGGCAAACAAATTAACTTCTTGTGCCAAGTTTCTTTGTTGCACAAAGGGATAAGTGACATCTGCCACACAGAGTGTTGTAAGAACAAATGAATTAATAGATGCAAAACACGGAGAACAGTGTATGTATAAAGTGAGCACCGTTTTACAGAAATAGCAAAATAATTCAGTGGCAGAGTAACATCTCCCATTCCAGAAAGCAAAATGGAATAATTCTTTCACTCCCTCTACTCACTTGCTATAGCGAAGCTGATATTTCTGGTGGGTGGCTCATCTAATTGGATGCTTCTGACCAGAATTTTGACTGCTGAAAGGATAGTATGTGAAGGAATAGTGTTAAGCAGAATCAAGCAGACAGAAAGTTCCAGCCCCAGCATTCTAGCCAAACTCTCACTATGTGGGAATCCAGGCTGTGCTTTCCACAGCCTACTCTTTTTGTTCCCTGGCCATCTTTCCACCTTGTATCTCCAGGGCTCCTGCTGGTCTGTGAACCATCAGATGCTCTTCTAACAAATACTTTTGTTGTGCAAGTTAATAAATGTTGAGTTGTATTATTTGTAGCCAACCACAAATGTGCTGTGGGCCCTGATACTGTAATCTAATGACCCAATTTCTAAAGTCTGGGAGAAGAGGTGTCCCTGAGGCTTGCTTCTGAAGATGTGGTGTCCAGGTCATACTTCAAGTGAAAAAGGTAGGAAGTTTGCTGAGTTGAGATTTAAGACAGTAAGTTAAAGGGAAAACAAATCCCACTGGAATGTAAGCTCCTTGAGGAAGAGCACACGGTCTTTCGGCCATGTCTCAGTTGCTCATCATGCAAGTTCCCTCCAGTTCCACTACAGCAAATAAAGGTGGACACCTATTATTCATGAGGACTTAATTGACTGTTATAACAATACAACTATTGATTGGAGCAATACAAAAATGGCCCATAGTTTGGTTTGTTCTCAAAACAACTCTTCGTACATTAAACACTGAAAGTTCAATCTGTACATTCCAATGGGTGCTTCATAATAAGACTTTGACACGAGAGAATGGCCATGGTATCTTTTTGTTGTGCATGTGGGAAAAATTATTTGGGAAAATGGACTAATTACTAAAAGTCCTAGATTACCATGTAAATCCAGTGTTACTTATGTGATGGACAAGAACTCAGGAAAAATGTATTGGGCCTTAAAGGAAATACTCAAAAATTTAGATCATCAGATTACAGAGTTAAACTACTCACTAAGTGTTGATTGGGCAAAATTTCATAAGAAACTACAAAACAGTACTCAAATAGTTCATTTAAAAGGACAAGAAACAGTTCGTGAACTTAATGTAAAATGAGAATGTTGTACATTGCTAATCAAGAATCAAGCAGGTGGAGCGATTAAGCAAAAGGAAAAGGACTCACGGACATGGACAGCAGTGTGGTGACTAGGGAGGATAAGGGGACTAAATGGTAAGAAAAAAATACAATAAAATTATTAAATAAAAATATTAAAAAATTTAAAAAGAATCAAGGATATTAATCAATACCATAGTATAATACATTTAAAAATATTCCCTCAAAGTGAATATTGCATTAATTTTTAATTGATCCTAATATAATTCTTATAATTGCTTGGACTTGCTGTATATTTATATAGCTGCAAACTACTCAGAAAAAGTAGAAACAATAATGGAGATAATTTAAAAATTGTAGTACAACTATAAAATAGCAACAAAAATGGGAAATTACCTGAGTAAACACAGACCTAAAGAAACACTTTATTGTAAATTTTTCCTAGCACCAAAAAAGAAGAGTACTCCTCCCCCTTCCTTAGAATTTCCCTTAGAAAACTTGAAATTTTAAATGCTTCCTCTGTATTTTTGAGATGTATATGAATCTTTTTAAGTTTAATAAGCCTCATGCCAGTTCTGTGTCCCAGGAATGTATTTCTTGGCAGCCTCACCACCATTTCTTTGAAGTGTGAATTTCTTGGAGGATGCGTGGCACCCCATCTCCCTGTTTCTGTGGGGATTAAACCTATGTGTATAGACTTATGTGCTTGGCTTTAGGATGTTACTTCCTGCTTGTCTTATAAAGTTACTAGAAGTTTTACTTTTTCTTTTGATAAAGGCAATTAATATGCATGTCATAGATGGTATCTGCCTACTGTATAAAACATGAGATTTCTTTCTCCCTTTGCAATCTTCTTAACAGATTGCCTGTGATGTGCATCTTGGTCTGTTTTAATGCGTATTCAATAATAAAACTGTTTCATTCTTTCCTACATAGAGAGAATTCACTGGAATGACAGGAGATTTTATTTTTAATTATGTTTCCCCAACTCAGCTTAGTAGTAATAGGGTAAAGTGTGGGAATGATTCCTATAAAGACTAGTTGACTTCTCTCTAAAAAAATCCCATGCCTAGTTAGTTCTTAAAAGCCAGGTAAAATATGCCATCAAACGCAGAAGCATTAAATAAAACAAAACTGATCAATATAAGCTACCAACAGGCTGGGGGTAAAAATGAAACAAAACTTCTGAATAATGCCTTTTTATGTCAATTCAGCATCATTCTGATACCAAAGTAGAGCACACTAGAAAAGTGTAATTCCAAGACACAAAGAAGAACAGTGTCCTTAGGACATGATAACAATGTACCACAAACACTCTGAAGGGATTATAATATGGTCAAATAAATCACCCAGAAGGCAGGAGCTATGCCGATTCTAACTAATTTTTTTTACAACATTCTGTAAAGGTGCCAAGAAAACTTTCAATATTAAAGGTGATGATGTTGATAAGAGTGAGTGATTATAAGGTTTGAGTGCCTACATATATGGTTTTGTACAACAGGGAAAAAAAGTGTATTCATGATGATTTGTAAAGCTAAGAAGCTCAATGATGGTTAGTTGTTTGCCATGCAGTCATCAGCAAAAGGCATTTTTATATGTTTTTCTATTCTTATAAAAAGTGTACAAAACAACATTTTTTAGGCTGCGGTCTCTAGGATACCAATGTCCTATGTGATATTGTATATACCTCATGAGAAAAAAGGGGGATGGAGTTTCTGTGGTCACATATATATTTGAACCCTCCTCTTGAAGTTTTACAGCCTAGAGAAGTACATTAAAGGCCATGAGGAGACATTCAGTAAACAAACTGAGTTAATCAGAACTCCCCAAATTATTTGACTATAAATCCTCCTACCTTTTCTTTTTAGCCATTTAATAATAATAATAAACAGTTATCACTTATTGTGCACTTACTACATGTCAGTTTTATGAACTACTTACTTTACATGCAAGACTCACTTAATCCTCATAAAAATCATATGAGGAACATGCTATCATTATCATCTCCATTTTACAAATGAAAAATTTGAAGCTTAGAAGGGTTAAGTAACTCACCCAAGGTCAACCAGTTTGTGGTAGAGGAAGGACTTGAATCTAAAAAGCCTAACTTTAGCAAATTAGCTCTCCTTAAGTAAAAAGCTGTACATGTTCAGTCCATTTATAACCTCAGGAAGGTTACCTCTTTCTCTTCAACTGTGCTCATGTACTCCTTTAAATAATTCCCATTCCATGGTTTGTTAAAGTTATGTTCCCTGGTTTCCTTATTTATCGGCTGTGCTATCTTCATTGCATTATCCTTGCCCTCTGCATGTTGACAACACCTCTCAACTTTGTCTTCAACAGTGTTCTGTTCCTGTTTCTATTCTCATCTACATAAGAAAAATACTACCTACCTGATAGGCTACTGTAAGGTTTAAACATAAGACCTAACATAAGAAGTTCTTGAACAGCAGCCCTCCCACAGCAAGAGGTCACTGAATATTAATAATGATGATGGGCATTATCATCATCTATGTTGTTGTTGCTGTTTTTCTCATCGATTCATTCTCTACACAGAGTCAGCCTCCATGTGGTACAGAACACAACATACTAGTACAGATGGGTAAGAGTATTTAATTGCCTAAAAAATGTAGTATGTATGTAGGAAGATTATAAAACAGTTTTCAGTTGGTGGATCTTTATTTCTGTTGGGGGCAAAGTGACAAAGAAACAAAGGGTCTTCATACCTATGTTCACAAGAGTAAGGTTTTTCTTTTTTTTCTTGCCATGGATGCTACCGATCTCTTTTTTCAGTCTAGTTTACAAGGCCTTGCTATGGAAAGTCCCTTGGAATCTAGCAAAAGTAAATTGTCAGTCCTTGTTTTGTTCCTGTTGTGACATTTTGTGTTTTCCTCTGTTTTTACAGACATTTAAGTTGGAAGGTAGGAATGAATGCATTAGAGGAAGTCATTGAGATGCTATTTTTAACCAAAATCATGGAATCTTGTTCTTAAAAGATATTCTTCAAGGAAATTTGCATCTTTTAAAAACACTTCTGAGATTTCTTTCTAGTTCCTTACTTAAAACTCAAGGAGATATACTTATTTGAAGAGAGCAATTATGTAAGTTCAGTGTCATTTCATTCATGAATTTCAGAGGAACCAAACATGTGAATAGTAGTTATATCTACTTTTAAAGAACTGTATGGGCAAAAAAATCAAATCACTGCCTACTATTAGCTTGCATCCCTTGATCTACACAGCAGTAGATTATAACTGGATTGCTTCCCACTCTTTGGATCTGTAACTGACTTGTCCTGGCCAGCACTGGGTTTCTAGTTTAAAGCACTATCTCTTAAAAGGGGTAGCAGAGGTCATCTTACAACTTTATCCCTATAGATGTTCTGTTATTTCTCTCTCCTGTCACTATCTAGAGAAGCAGTGTTCCTGCATAGTCATAAATGATAATAATTACAAAACTTGGTGTGCTTACTCTGTCCCAGGCACATATTGACTTATCTAATTCCATTCTCCTAGCAATCATATGAGGCTGCTACAGATGAGGAAACTGAATCGGAGAGAAGCAGAGAAATTTGCCCAAGGTGACACAGCTAATAAGTGGTAGGGTTAGTAAATGGTACAGCAGGGATTCAAATCCAGGCAACCAAGCTCCAGAGTTCTTGTTCTTAAGCTCTTAACCTCAAGGCTGTGCTAAATGATTGTCTGTGGAGTGCCTCAGGCACATTAGGGATGCAGTGGAGAGGAAGGTCATCATCTGTAGAGACTGTTCCCTCTTCCAGCTCCCCACCTAAGAGTAGTTGCAGGCAGAGTAACCATATTGGTTTGTTGGTGATACTTCTCAGCATCAGCAAAGACTAACGGGAGACAAATTTAAAGGCTAAACCAACAGGATTTGGAAACTGATGGACAGAAAGCAAGTTAGAGCTTGTTTGGTAGAATGCAGTGTTAACAGAAACAGAGAATCAGATCTGCCTTCAGGGACCTCAAATTGCATTCAGGAAAAACCAAAGCGTAAAAACAAACTAATTTGAATTCAATAAAGAAAGTAGTATGATTTGCTCCAGGTATCATAGGAGGACAAAAGAGGTGTACTTATCCAGCTGAATGAGGAAAGATCATCAGGGAAAGTGTAAAATAGCAGAATCCATTTTCTAGAATCATAGACCAATTAATCCAGTATTTCCCCATTATAATCAATCAACAAAAACTTTAAATGTTGTCTCTGCTTGTCAAAAATTAAATAAAAGCAGTGTAATTATTTTGAGGTGATTCTAGTTTTCAGTCTTCTAAATATCTATTTATTATAAACTATTTCTGTCAAAATTCTTATCCTCAAACTTTTTGGATTGGCCCTTTTTTTTTACCAAAAATGAACCACATAAACTCTACATAAAATCTAAATATGTTCTTGCCCTTTTCTGATTGGTAATCTTAAGAATATATTCATCACCAGATAGGAAACACAGCTGCCATCATTTTAGGAAAGTCATGAGTAACGGTTTATTCCACATTTTTAAATATCAGATGTTCTAAAAAGCTCAAAAGAATTAAGTTAATTTCATTATCCCTAGATAGTCTAGACATAATACAATTTGCATTGTTTAAATGTTTACATTAAAATTACCTCCATTAATCTATATGTTAAATTGCCTCCATTAATCTACAAATTACACACTACTGCATAAACTTACCTAACCCATTTTTAAAGAAACTAATCACTACCAGATATAATTCAGGTTAAGAATGGTCTTCAATAATGTTGGTGATATATAAAATCAAACTATAGCTTGGAATTTGTCTAAAAATCGAACTTAATGTGCCTGCATTGTTCATAGTCTTGTGATAAAAGTGTGACTCACTCAGTTGGATCACTGAGGCTTGCTTCTAAATACATGGAAAAGAAAATCTAATCTGAGAAAACACGATAAAATGACGGGGTTGGATATACACAGTCTTTGGAGATTACCACTGGACATATGATCACCAAGATCAAGGAAATGGAGTAAGTTGTGGAAGAATGACACTGAGAAAAAGACTGGACTGCAATCCAGGTATTCCAACTCTAGATCTAGTTTTGTCCATCTCCTGAACTCTGGGCTTCAACTTCATCATGTATTAAAAAGGCATTGGACTAGATAAACATCAATGTCAAACTCAACAAAATCTAAGATTCTAAACTCTGCATTTGTTGTCTTAATATTATCTCAAATTCTGCATTTCATGTCATGTGGGAAATTGCATGTTTTTCACTATTAAAATTTATAGCCTAAAATTTCAAGTTATTTCAGAATATCATCCAACTATTTTCTAGACCAGAAATGAGCTGCATTTTACCCAGTGCAAGATAGTTGATAATAACAATTCTACTAGCCTAATGCTTTGAGGAGATACTAGAGATTCCTTGAATTGTTTCTTTAGGGAACAATGAGACTAAGTAATAATTAATTCATTTAATATACTTTTATGAAGCACCCCTATGTGCCCAGATGTTTTTTCACATTGGCAAATCAGAGATGAATGTTAATGGTCTATCCCTTTCCAGGGGCTCACAGTCTAATAAATGAGAAAAACTGCTTCCAATTAAGACATAGCTTTTTAAATGCTATGATAGGGCTGTTAATAGGGTGCTATGGGAACTCAGAAAAGAAACCTCAATTAGTTTTTCAATAAATAAATATATAGATTCAATAAATTTCCAGTGAGATAAGAGAGAAAAAAGGGTTGTAGAAGGCTCCCAAGGTTTAGCTTGATCAACTTCATGAATAATGCTGCCATTTACTGAAATAGTAAAGTATACATTGAAGAAGGTATCGAAAGTGAGGTTGAGCATTAAAATTTAATTTTTGGACACATTAATTTTGGGATGAGATGCCAAGTAGCAATTAGATATACAAATCTGTATAGAGTGGTCAGAGAAGTCAGGGTTGGAAATATATATTTGGATGTATTTATAACATGTATCTAGCCATAGGATTGGATGAGCTAATATAGAAAGTAGAGAGAGAAGAGAAGGATTATGACTGAGCTATATATAGAGCACTCCAGCAGTTCAAAATCATGAGGAGGAAAAGCCAGCAAAGAAGCCATGAGTCAGACAAAAGGAAACCTGGGAGAGTGGCGCCATGGAAGCAAATGCTCTGCTGCATGAAGAGCTGCTAAGGAGGATAAGTCACACGAGAACTAAGAACTGACCATTGGATTTAACATTGGATTGGATGTTCTTTCTTCCTGGAAGGCTATTCTAGATGCTCACATAGCTGGCAATCTTTCTTTCTTCAGGCGTTTACTCAAAAGTTATCTTCTTGACTTCTAGGCAAGAGGGCAGTAGAGGCAGACATGGCTCACCTCTTTGTATAACCACATCAAAATTACAACTAAAATACAGAACAATAACAACTAACAATCCCTCAGGAACATCAGAAATCGAGTTGAATGGAAATCTGACAACTACAGAATTAAAGAAACTACATCCTTCCAGACTCGTAGGAGGGGGGCAGACCCAGAATAGGCTGGTCCCAAGTCCACACGGATAAAAACTCGTGGGAGATATTTTGGGAGCAAGGAGTCCCAAGCCCATACCAGGTCCTCCAGCCCAGGATTCCAGTGCCAGAAAGATAAGTCTGCACAACTTCTGGCTGTAAAAACCAGCAGGGATTGATTCGGTGGAAGAAACTGCTGGATCCCCAAGCAGTTCCTCTTAAAGACCCCACACACAGACTTGCCTAGTAAGACTCACTCCCTCTGAGCTCCAGCACCGGAGTAGCAGCTTGAAAGGCACCAGTTGTATGCAGGGAGAGACTGAAGTATCTGGCATTGGGGCGAGCAGAGGCCACTGTCCCTTTGCTGAGCCCTCCCCACCCACTCCCCAGAGTCAGTAAGCTGGTGCCAGGTCTGAGACTCCATAAACCTGGCTAACGCTATTTGACCCACCTTGGAGATCTCCAGAGGCTCTGCCCCACCCAACTTACAGGCCCACCGAAGCTTCTTTTCCATAAGAATGGCTTGTCTTGGCTCCTAAATCCTATCAAACAAGCAACAGCTGGCTTCAGTGAGCCCCAGCAGCAGCCAGCCTAGAGACAGAGCTCGGCTTTGCCTGGGAATCTCCAAGCCCAGCACAAGTAGCAGCCATCTCAGATTGTTCTATAGCTCATGCAGGGTGGCCCTGGGCAAAACACAGGTGGGGACTGACCTTGGCCTGCACCACCCAGGAAACCCCAGGGCCAGGGAACCCAGTGGAGAGCTATAGGCCACACAGGAGCACCGCCACCCTGCCCCTACACATCTGATCATCGACATAAGAGTGGAGGTTGATGGTCAGTGGTCACAGCCAGTCCTTAGCTGACAGGCCTGGGTAAATATCTCCCATTGATCTGCCAACAGCAACCAAGGCTCAACTACAAGAGGGTATACTCAGCCCACACAAAGGGCACACCAAAAGTACCCAGCTTGTGTCACAGGGGAAGCTGTGCCACTGGACCCTACAGGACACCTACCACACTGGGCCACACTACCAAGACATGGAGTCAAAGCAGCTCTACCTAATACATAGAAACAAACACAGGGAGGCTGCCAAAATGAGGAGACAAAGAATTATGGTCCAAATGAAAGAACAGATAAAAACTCCAAAAAAAAGAGTTCAATGGAGATAAGCAATCTATCAGACGGAGTTCAAAACACTGTTTATAAGAATGCTCAAGGAACTTAGTGTGAACCCCAGCAGCATAAAAACAGCCCAGTCAGAAATGAAGGATATACTAATTGAAATGAACAATTTACAGGGAAACAACAGAAGGGTAGATGATGCCAAAAAGCAAATCAATGATTTGGAACATAAGGAAGCAAAAAATAAGCACACAGAATAACAAGAAGAAAAAAGAAT
Source organism: Mormoops blainvillei (assembly GCA_004026545.1). Classification (NCBI taxonomy): domain Eukaryota; kingdom Metazoa; phylum Chordata; class Mammalia; order Chiroptera; family Mormoopidae; genus Mormoops; species Mormoops blainvillei. The sequence goes on along the minus strand of PVJD01000611.1, from coordinate 12,133 downwards.
CCAAAAAGTGAGGATAGTAAAATCAGTCTCTGGGACAATTTCAAGAAATCCAACATTTGCATTATAGGGGTGCCAGAAGGAGAAGAGAAAAAACAAGAAATTGGAAACCTATCTGAAAATATAGTGAAAGAAAACTTTCCTAATTTGGTGAAGGAAATAGACATGCAAGTCCAGGAAGAACAGAGAATCCCAATTATGATGGATGCAAAGAGGCCCACTCCAAGACACATCATAACTGAAAAACCAAAGGTTAAAAATAAAGAGATACTCTTAAAAGTAGCAGGAGAAAAGAGCTTAGTAACCAGATGGTTGACAGGTGGGAGGGTAGGAGGGAGAATGGATGAAGAAGTGAGGGGATTAAGAAATACAAATAGGTAGTTACAGAATAACCAATGGAATGTAAAGTACAATATAGGAAATGGGGTAGCCAAAGAACCTATACACATGACCCATGGACGTGAACAATGGTGGGGAGACTGCCTGAGGGAGTAGGGAGTGCTGGGTGGAGGGGGGCAAAGGGGGAAAATTCAGGACAACTGTAATAGTATAATCAATAAAATATACTAAAATATTTTAAAATGCCAACTCAAACTAACCTTAATATCAAATATTTTCCCAGATCACGTGATTCTGAAAATCATTTGGGTTAGTTTCTGTTATTTCTGAGAATTCTTATACAAGTGCTTATTTATTTCAGCCAATTAAATAGAGCTCCTTTATAAATTAATAATACCATCTCAAGGTAGAAAAGACCACACAACACACCACAAACAGAAACTCAGGGTTTATCTTAAAATTACTGCCACAATATGGGTATAATAATATAAAAAACTGTAAAAGTTGCATCTAAACTGCGTTTCTGGCATATGGAATAAAATCAGTTTACCTACAGAAAGAAAAGTTATCTTCCTGTTGATGCTGGCAATGGCCATTTACCCTATCAATAATGTCAACACTCTCTCCCAGTTACCTGTATTTCTTTCCCAGCTTTATTTCTTCCCCCTAGCACTTTATCACTATGTAATAGACTAGATGGTTTACTTATCATCTGTTTCCCTCACCAGAATAAATCCATAAAGATAGGGATTTGAGTATGTGCTATTCATTGCTGTTTCCTTAGAACTAAGAACCATGCCTAACACCCAGTTGGCACCCAATACTTAATAAATACTAATTAAATAAATAAATCCATCAATCACTATATCAGAGTTGGTCTTTTTTCTTTTTTAATCAGATCTACCTTTGGGTATAGACTCATCCTCTAGTGAAAAACAAACATGCAAAAGAAACATTTGCAGATTTCTTGAAAATGTTGAAAGATTAGCTTGCTAGAAGTCTACCAGACATTATGTAAACTTGTGTAGACTTTGATGATGAGTGGATATATAAGGCAGGGAGGCTACTCTCAAAGAACATTCAGTCTGGTGGTGATTAGGAAATCTACAGTGTAGTATGATAAGTGCAAACGTAAGAAAGACCATTAGTGGCCTAACTGAAATGAAGTGGGGTCCAGACAGGTAGAGAACTGGGTCAGGCTTCACCTGTGCATGAGTGGAGACAACAATCCGGGATTTAAGTCTCTTGTTCACTGAATATTTATTGACATCTCAGCACCACATTAAGCACTGCTATATAAAAAGCAAAAGAAACACAACCTCTTCCCTTATGGCATTCAGCGTAGCAGAGTTTATAACCTACCTGTAGAAATCACTACTTCAAAAATAGTACCTGTTGAAATGCTTTATAGGTCCTGAATCGGCCAGTTCTAAGGAATTGCAGTACATATCGCATCTGCTACACTGGAGCAGCAATACGATATTCTGATGAATGGTTCTTAGCAAAAACATCTAAGCACACCCCATTGCTGTCCCAATGGTTACAGAAAAAGTACAAAGTTTTGTTTGAGCAAAGACAGTCAACTAAGCTATATGCACCTTTTTTTTTAAGCAATGCATTTAATTTTGGCATTTGAAACTAAGATATGGCACTGAAAGTTGGATGCTTGAATTTAAAAAAATGTAAATCATAACATTTCAGCATAAAGTTTTAGTTTTTCAGATAGTTCATTTCCCAGTACTGGCTACCTCCTAGATGATTTTATATTGCATTGGTACTTGCCAACTGCCTAACTAAAAAGACTCCAAGGAACTAAATTCCCTTGGGTTAAAGCAAGAGAAGCAAAAAACAAATTCATTTCACAAGGGTGAATGCTACAAATTCCTATAAATTAAATATTTGCAACTGAAATATGAATAAATATATATAGTCATAAACCTACTTCTTGATAATTTTACAAATGTTTGTACTTATAGTGAAAGAAAACTTCAGGCCATTATGCTCCACCCAGGAAGGATGTCCCTCACACTGGAACTATTCTGTCATCTTGCAGAGCCACAGTATTATTCCACTAATTTAGCCCTGGAGAGAGAGACTTATTTCTCAGATTTTACAGCATTGCTGATTCTAAAGTACATTTATATACTCCTAAAATTAGTTAAGACCAGATTTGTGGGAAGAAGAGCAGAATGTGCAGCAGTGATTGGCTTGAAAAGAAGGAACAGCTGAGGCCTCAAAAGTGGAGGGAAGAATAGGACCTTCCATCTGCAGGAGCACCAAGGAGCTAAAAGGAGCCAACCCTGGGCAGCCCAGTCCTGGAGGCAGCCTTGAACAGAAAGATGGACACTTCTTGTGTGAGTGAGACATGAAAGAAGTCTTCACTTCTCTATAAAAATGGAACCAAATAAAGCCAGGTGGGAATTTCCCTATTAGATGAGATAAAGGAGAAAATTATGAAGTGGACTGGTAAAGTTAGAACTGGAATGCAAATATAATGTCTTTGCCTATAAACTATTTAAATGGCACAAGGAATAGAATACTACAGAGTTAGATAAGACAAGAGGCCTAATCCACTCTAGGAAGAAAGACACAGTCGAATTCTCATTAAAGTTAGAATTTTTAATAGGTTCTTCTAGCATTTTTTTAAATGATAGCAAATGATAAGAATTTCTTCTAACTCAGGCATTTGATAATCCTGAATGTGCATTTCTGATTATTCCTTAAAACATTTTTTTTATAGATTTCATTCATAGGACTTCTGCCTTAAGAAAAAATTGACTTCTTATATCCTTCGTATTGCAAGACATCATTCTGTCAACCTGCCAAAGCAGTAGTTATCATACTTGAGCATGAATCAGACAAAATTCCCTAAACACAGACTGCTCGGTCCACCCCCAGAGGTTTTGCTTCATAGGCTTGGAGTGGGGCCTAGAATTGAAATTTCTAATAAACTTCTAGGTGTTGCTGGTGCTGCTGGTCAGGGTCCCACATTTTAAGCACCTCTGGCTAAAGCACGGTGTTTAGCTTGCAAAGTGTTAAGCAGCTCTGGCTTTCATTAGCTGCTTTGTCTTTCTTGTATGGCTCGTATCCCTCATGCCTGGCACAGGGGGCTCTCAATAAATATTTACTGAATGAATGAGCTAGATTTATTTCTAAAGTCATACTTAATCAATCAGGCATTATTATGTAAAGGCTGAATTTTTTTACCAGTTATAAAGACAAAGCTTCTGCCCTGGCTGGCATGGTTCAGTGGGTTGAGCGCCAGCCTGCAAACCAAAAGGTCCCAGGCTTGATTCCCAGTCAGGGCACGTGCCTGGGTTGCGGTCCAGGTTCCCCAGGTGGGGGCATGCGAGAGAATGACCAATCAATGTTTCTCTCCCTCTCTTTCTCCCTCCTTTCCCCCTCTCTAAAAAGTAAATAAATAAATACATAAATAAATAAATAAAGACAAAACTATGTTTTGAGCCTACTTGGTAAACAAAAAAGAGATTTATAGAATAAGGCTTTAGTTTTTTGTGTCATTAATAAGTTAAAGTTTTGATTTCATACCAATAAAAAAAAATACTGCTCTTCAATTATCCAGAGCTAATTGGAAAGCTAAACTGATATATAAATGATTAATTCAAATCAACAAAAAGCAATATTTCTGTTTGCAGTACCAATACAAATTTCACAATAGTTTAAAAGCAAAAAAGTCGGGGGAAATGTTGGAACCATCGCATCACATAGGGCAATATTGTAAATATCGAATAGTAAAGAACCTCTGCTGGGTCATCACCACATATTTGTTGTAAGCTAATTTTTTGCACAGATGCCCTATTTGTATATTTCAACTTGTGATAGCTTGTTAACAGTAAGAATAGGCAGTGCAGAATAGTATCTGATTAAGCAGTATTTTTAACTTTTTACTATTTTATTTTGTGATGCACTATTATATTTTTGAGTCATCAGAAAAGGAGATTGGTTATTTAAAATTAATGTGTTTCCAAAGGAGGAAAAAACAGTACCATAATGATTACTCAAATGATTACTTTTTGAGTATATCATACTAAAAAATAATCAAGTACACATGAAAAAAAATAAAAAACAAGCTTTCTATCCTAACATTAACAGAAATTTATTTTCAGCAAAACCACTTTGATTTAATATTGTTCTTTGAATTTTATTATGTTTTAATTTCATTGGTATTTAATTTGTAAATCTATTGATTTTATAGTTCTATAAAATCTATAAGCCTAAAGGTGTCATGAAGTTTATGTTTATACACATTTAAATAATTTTAAAATAAAAATGATTACTTATGAAAATTTTGTTCCCACAATGGATTCCATAGACCTTGAATGTGTAATAACTGGATTTCATTCAAGGTTGTCATTGTGTTAATCATCTTTCCTATCTTAATCTCACCTCTATTCTTTTCCATATGTTGCAGCCAGAGTGATAGATGTAAAACACAAATTGTATACTGACCCTTAACTCTGAAGTATTTTTCAAGGGCTCTCTCTTTTTGCCTAGATCAATTCTAAGTTCCCTGAGATGAAATAGAAGGGCACTCATGCTCTAACCCCTGCTCATCTCTCCAGACTCATGGTTGGCATCTCCTCACCTCCACCTGCAGTCACTTGGACCACTTATGGTTCTGTGTTCTCCTTTGTATCAGAACCTTTGTCTGTGCTGTTCCATCTGCCCAAAATGCTATTACCCTCACCTTATTGGATGTGTTCTTTTTTAAGACTCAGCTTGGATGTCAGTTCCTCTCTACATCCTTGCTAACGCCCTGCATATCACTCCAGGTTACCCATAAAAATATTCATCGCACTCAATTGCCATTTCCTTTTTTCTTCTCTGTGTTCCCCTAGAGTTTGTGAACATTTCTAGAGCATGGACTATGGCAATATTAATTATTGAATTCCTCCCAAAAGTATGGCATACAAAAGGCCCTAAGCTAACTTTTTAAAATATAACAATAGAACTCAGTGATAGGAGTACATAGGTCTGAATTCTTTATAATTTTTAAATAAACCAAGCCACTGTCAGATTAACCACGGCTGAGACCCTCCTCTAGCCATCAGGAAGATTAGAGTCTGAGCTGTAGTAAAAACCCTTCCTGATGATGCCTTCACTCTCTGCAGACACTAAACCCCACAAACGCTTGAACCAAGAACTGCTCCACTCTCTCGTGCCCTGAAAGCTCCCTGAAGGCAGAGACTGTGCCTCACCTTGTTCCAATGCCAGGCACATAGTAGATGCTTAATAAATATTGGTTGCCTCTTGTAACCTAGTCTTGGTTACTGAGAAGCCTTCTTTTCTGGACATTAGTGCATGATCAGAGTTAATTCAGAAAACCAACTGGATATTTATTCCTGCACCCTCTCAATGACTCCTCTAAATGTACCACCCAACACTTTCCTCTCTAATTCTTATCCTTCCCACTTGTCCTCAATTTCTGAACACTTAAAGCAGATTAAGGGCAGTATGGTTTTGATTTAGTTCTCTGTTTTCCTTTATGGAAAAAAAGAAGTAGAAAAAGTGAGAAATGAGGATAGGAAAAGTAAAAAGAGGTGATTCTGCTTCCCCTCCACCCACCATGAAGCTAATATTAATAGTTAGTGCTAACCTCTTAATTTCTAAGGAAAGAAACCTGAAAGGCCTACTAATTAGTTGAATGTGGGATGTGGCCTTCTTGTTATGGGTTTATAATTTGGATCAATTTAGTAGCACAGTAAATAGGGATGAGACTAAAATAAGGACATTTGTTTTCAGAATAAAAGTAGTAATAATATACCTTGTTTGTTTTGCAACTTTAATTATGCAAATATTCATGAAAGGGAACTTTAAACATATTTTAAATAAAAACCAAAAGGAGAAGAGATTACAGACTTGATTTTGGCCACATATAGATGCTGATTCATAGAATATTAATTTAACTTAAATCAGTACTTTTTAAATTTATTATCCAAATGTTCTTTTTCTGAAAATATCAAGCTAGTCCCCTGAAGACAAAGACTAAAAATTACTACGTTATGTTATTTACAAAGAAATCGTCTTGGAAGGGGATTTAATTATAGCTTTTGAGAGCAGAAACACTACCCTTAATCACTGTTCATGAATTTTCTCAACTGGAATATTATATGGTAAACAATGTTCAAATCTATCAGGAGAGGTAACACTTTTCTTATGTTAAGATGGTTACAAGGATTAATTAGTTAATATCTGTAAAGCATTTTAAAGATGAAATGCTCCCCCCCTTCAGGTGTCATTGAAATCATTAAACAAGTGAAAATCAATATTGCCTTCATAAAGTTTTGAAAAGGTCTATCCAGTGCTGTGAAATTACCTAACATTTTCATGTTAGAATCCAAAATTTGAGCCACATTTCCATGCATAAAAATATTCAGTACTTTTTTTCAAATGCCTATTATATCATTCAGATAAATTCTGGGGTTTCAAAGATTAAAAAGTGCCTATTCTATGAAAGATATTATTAAAATTGTTTGACCACATTTGCTTTCCAGAATTTGATATAATATACAAATACACAATTTTAAATTCCCTTACAGGGAAAAAAAAGTTTAGAACATAAAAGTATTTATTATTTATAGAGCATCTTTAAAACTCCCTGTGGTGTATTTATAGAGCTTTCCTAATATGTCTCTCTCAAAACCAGTGGAATAGTCAGGATTGATTATTCCTGGAACTCAGTTTGCACATTTGCCTTTCTACCCTCTGTAATTTTGCAGCTACTATTAGGATACCTCGGTGCCTGAATTCAGACACTGGGAGCAAAGAGTGAGAGTCTCTCCCTCTCTCTCCATGGCAACATCCTGAGGTAAGGAAAGCAAATATTAAAAGTGTAAAATAAGCTAAGCCTAAGGGAGGGGGCGGGGGGAGAAAAGGAGGGCAGAGAGTGTAATTCCGACAGGGTTTGAACAGCTCCCTGAAACAGCTCAACGCACCGGAAAAGGTTTCTCCACTTGGGCACTATCGACACTTTTTGCCAAATAAGTCTTTCTAATGAAGGCTGGACTGTGCATGCAGGTGTTTAGCAGCAGCCCTGCCTCCACTTACTATGTGCCAGTAGCACTCCCCACCCCTTGCCAAGTTGTGACAACCAAAAATGACTCCAGATATTGCCAAATGTCCCAGGGGGTGGGAGTGAAAGATAGGGTTGTATGGGAAACACAAAAGTGTTCCCAGTTGAAAACCAGGAACAGAATTTGGCACAAGCTGAGGAACAACATTGGAAGTGCCTGCCTAAAACAACTACTGAGAACTTTGTGAAGAGGTAGAGGGGGTGGCCAATTGAAGGGTAGATATGGTAATTGATGCCACCCAAAGCTCTGAGTAATTGGATCACTAGCGGGGGCAAAAATGCTGATGAGAAGAGCAGCGTTTGAGTGGCGTCTGCGGAAATGAATTCTTAGAGTGGCCACATTCCAAGAACTGCCATTGGAACTGCCACTGGAAACCCCACATCAGAAACTTAGGGGCGAAGCTCATGGTGGTGGTGGTTACTACTCCCTTTAGTGAGGGAAGAGTCTAAAAGCTTCTTCCATGAAATTTGATGGATTTAAATAACAGAAACTTCTTGCAAGGAATTCATTGAATTCCATTCAATTCATTAAATATTTATTGAGAACTTGGTGTGTGTCAGGTGAGCTGTGGTGGCTCTCGGGAACGCAATGACGAAAACGGCCCACCCTCAAGGTGATACTTGAACTTATGCTCTAGAAAGAAACAGAACTGTAACTAATGAGGTCGGCCTTCAGGTTCCTGGTATAGGGTGTGACCCAAGCAAAGGGGGTCTCCATTTTCTACACTGATAACCACCAAATGCTAGAACTTCAAAATCATTGTACTCTTCATTTTTAAAGACTAAAAATGGCTTATCTTTTTTCTCTGTTCAAAAGCTCTTATTTTTTCCCCTGTCATTTAAAATTTCTCAGACATCTCACTGGCATTTCAGGCAGCTGCTTTTTCTTCATTTCAGGGCAATGAATATATGAGCATTTTAAACAGAAAAAAAAACACTTCAGTTGCAAATTTATTTTTTTGCCAGCATACATGTGCATAATCATTGGAACGTACATGACGATGCTAGCCAGCTGAAGTCGGCAAGCCTCCCCGAAAAGCGTTTGATTCAATGATGACAGACATGCTGTCATTTCTCATTTGCACCCAGCTGCCTAATAATAGCAAGGTAACATTATTAATAAACTACTGGCATAGCTAGTTAGGGAATGTACGATCTCCAATTACATAGTTTTTAATTCACTAAGGCAAAACGCTCACTACTTTTCCACATATGATTCCCAGACCCATCTTCAGCAGAATTGAACCACAGCCTTTGTAGACTAGTCATTAGTATTCAACATGAGAAACAACTGCTTGAAACAGGAAACACAGAAGCCAGACATTTGGCAGCATCACACAGAGTTCACTGCTGAAGTCAACTGGCAAAGCACTCTGGGCTGACAGTAACCAGCCTCTGTTGCCATGGAAACAGCAGTGAAATGTGTTAGTAAACAGTTTGAGTTTTCTCACCTGCTAGGGCATAAATTCAAAATTTACTGCTGATTTTTAAGTCCACTATTTATAAGTGACCTACTTATGGAATAAACATTCAAACCCATTTATTTGCTTGAGAAAAGATACCTAAACATTTCTAAAAATAAATATCTGAATCTTAAAGTATCCAAACAATTAAATGTAATTGTGCAAAATAATTGGCAAAAAGGAGTCTATCTCTTCATTCTTATAGTTGCTTATTTTGTCAAAAATGAGTTCCTAAAAAAAAAAAAAATTAAATTAAATTAAAATGTTAGGAATGTGAGGGTGAGGCTGATCACCCAAACAAAGACCTTTCCAAACTCAGGGTAAGGAGTCAAACCACTTTTTAGTTTTATTTCAAGCTATAGTTGTATATTTCTAGCTGTAAAAGAAAGCCGTATTTATTTTAAATTTCTCTCATCCTCACTCCTAGACAAATGGTCTAAGTGAGACTGCCTCTTGCCCACTTTTGACTCAAACATCCCCTTATAGGAATTTCTCTGTCTTGGTAATTATAATAATTATTATCCTTAAGTTACAGATTATAAAGTATGACTGAAGAAAAATGTCTTGACTGCAGTAATTAAGGAAAAAGGCCAAAGTGCGAACCTTTAAATCTCAGCTCTTTCAATTCATATTTCTTCTAGGTCATTTAAGCTTTATCCTTCAACTTTTTTCAATTTCATGCTAAATCATGTTTTCCCATAAAGTCCACAAGTGAAAAGCTTTTTATCCCTGAGCAGTCAATTCCCCCTTATCAACAATCGCTAACCCGTGCCCATTACCCTCTTCTGTGACTCCTACTTTCATTCACTAATAAACATTTACCAAATATCTATATCTCATGTGCTATATGCTTGACAAAGGAGGGAATAATATAACAATAAATAAAACATGCTTTCTGCTTTTAAAGAGCTATTCTAGTGGGAAAATACAGACAGATGTACCACAACTTGGTAAACACTGTAGTAGAAGTAGGTTAAATGGGCAACAGGAATATTATGAAGCAAAAAAGTTATTTTGCTTTGGGAAGTAGAAAAGGTCCCGTTGAGAAGGTAGAGTCTTCACTATATCTGAAACAATTAATAAGAGTTTTATACATGGTAGTTGGGAAGGGTAGGTACTAAAATATAATTTTCCAAAAGTTAAAAACACTACCCATATTCATATATAAAATGAACATGTATCTCATAGTTTGACTTACAGAGATTTATATCCTCTATTTGTCAAAATTAATTTGCATTGCTAGGAACAGGAATCACTTGTAATTTTGTGGATAAGAATCACTTGCATTGCTCTCAGTTTTCTACAGCTTAACTTCTACAACAAAAAAGCTGTAAAATAGTCTAGTCAATAGAAAGTCAATGAACTCCGCACACGCCTATGGAATCAACAATGCCCAGTGGATCCTTCGGATAACATGCAGTAATTCCTTTAGTCCAGTTCCAAGTCTTGAACAATTTTCCCGATGAAAGAAACAGACATTCCAGATTTGGAGAAAATAACCACCTAGATATGACTAAGATGAGCCTATGGGAAGAGAAAGGTGTTATTTCAGTCACAGAAAGAAGTTAAGATTATAGTGGAATGGGGGTTTGGGGTCAAATTGTTTAGGCTTTCACATGCTGTGCAGAGTTTGGACTTTTTTCAAAAACATGGAAAATCCTATAGAGGTTTTTAAACCTTAAAGAGTCAAACTATAAGTATTCCCCTTAAGACTGGGAAAAAGACAAGAATGTCCGTTTTCACCTCTTTTATTCAGCATAGTACTGGAAGTCCTAGCCATAGCAGTCAGATAAGAAGAAGAAATAAAAGGCATCCAAACTGGAAAGGAAGAAGTAAAACTGTCTATATTAGCAGATGACATGATACTATACATAGAGAACCCCAAAGGTTCCACCAAGAAACTACTAGAATGGATAAATGAAGTCAGCAAAGTAGCAGGATACAAAATTAACATTCAAAACTCAGTTGCATTTTTATATGCCAATAACTAAGTAGCAGAAAGAGAAATTAAGAAAACAATCCTATTTGCAATTGTTTCAAAAAGAATAAAATATCTAGGAATAAACCTAACCAAGTGTGTAAAAGACCTGTACCCAGAAAATTATAAGACACTGAAGAAAGAAACTGAAGAAGATACAAATAAGTGGAAGCACATACCATGTTCATGTATAAGAAGAATTAACAACATTAAAATGTCCATACTACCCACAGCAATCTATAGATTCAATGCAATCCCTTTCAAGATTCTAATGATATATTTCACAGTCCTAGAACAAAAATTTCAAAAATTTATATGGAATCACAAAAGGCCCCACATATCAACAATGATGCTAAGAAAGAACAGAGCTGGAAGAATCATGCTACCTAACATGAAACTATATTATAAGGCCATAGTAATCAAAACAGCATGGTGCTGGCATAAAAACAGACACATAGTTCAATGGAAGATAATAGAGAGAGCGGAAACAAACACACACCTTGATAGTCAATTAATATTTGACAGAGGAAGCAAGCTCATACAATGGACTAAAGATAGTTTATTCAATAAATGTTGAGAAAATTAGACACCTGCAGAAAAAATGAAACTGGGCTACCTTCCTACACCACACACAAGAAGAAACTCAAAATGCATTAAAGACTTAAATACTAGACCCAAAACCATAAAAATCCTACAAGAAAACATAGGTAGTAAAATCTTGGTCGTTGCTTATAGGTAGTTTTCTGTTATATCTCCCCAGGTAAGGGAAACAAAAGAAAAAATAAACAAATGGGGCTACATCAAACTAAAAAGTTTTTGCACAGCAAGGGAAAATTTCAACAAACTAAAAAGACAAGCCACAGAATGGAAGAACATGTTCACTGATACCTCTGATAAGGGATTAATATCCAAACTGTATAAAGAACTTACAAAACTCAATGCCAAAAACAAACAACCCGATTAAAAAATGGGCAAAGGACCTGAATAGACACTCCACCAAAGAGGGCATACAGATGACCAATAGACATATGAAAAGATGCTCAACATCACTAATCATCAGAGAAATGCAAATTAAAACCACAATGAGATATCACTTCATATCAGTCAGGATGAGTGTCATCAATAAATCAATGAACAAGTGCTGGCGAGGATGTGGAGAAAAGAGAACCCTTTTGCAACGTTGGTGGCAGTACGGACTGGTACAGCCACTGTGGAAAGCAGTATGGAGATACCTCAAAAAATTAAAATGGATCTGCCGTTTGA